>CM031081.1:19201511-19248838 GCA_018257905.1 Gillenia trifoliata | reverse complement strand
CTAAGCACATATGCGCTGACCGAAATCTGTTCACTGAATACCATCCTACTGCCCCTGGAGAAAAACTGTATATGGGCAATGCTGCATCTTCTGCAGTGGAGGGAAAAGGCAAAGTGGTACTCAAATTCACATCTGGGAAGAGCCTAACCTTGCTGAATGTGCTGCATGTTCCTGAAATTAGGAGGAACTTGGTTTCTGGACCTATTCTGATTGCTAAGGGATTTAAGCTTGTATTTGAATCCAACAAATTTGTACTTACCAAGGGTGGGATGTTTGTTGGAAAGGGATATGTGGCCGATGGCCTTGTGAAACTCAATGTAATTGCTATTGATGATGCTAATAAAATAAATGCTTCTACTTATATTGTTGAGTCTTCTAATATTTGGCATGCTAGATTAGGACATATTAATTTTCGTTCCATACAAAGAATGGTTAAATTAGAATTATTACCTAAATTCGAAATTGATTTTAATCATAAGTGTCAAACATGTACTGAATCAAAATTTGCTAGGCAAACTAGAAAGTCAATTTTGGAAAGATCAAATGAATTACTTGGATTAATTCATAGTGATCTTTGTGACTTTAAATCCACACCAACTCGTGGAGGAAAGAATTATTATGTCACTTTTATTGATGATTGCAGTAAGTACTGCTATGTTTATTTGATTCATAGCAAGGACGAAGCTTTGAATATGTTTAAGACATATAAAGATGAAGTTGAAAATCAACTTGAGAGAAAAATCAAAGCACTTAGAACCGATAGAGGAGGAGAGTATGAGTCTACTTCCTTCTCAGATTTTTGTGAACAACATGGAATTATACATCAAACAACGGCTCCATACACACCACAACAAAATGGTGTTGCCGAAAGGAAAAATAGAACTTTCAAAGATATGATTAATTCCATGTTAAATAGTTCAGGGCTTCCACACAATTTGTGGGGTGAAGCTTTACTTACTGCAAATACCATATTAAACAAGGTTCCTCAAAAGAAATTTGATGAGTCGCCTTATGAATTATGGAAAGGACATAAACCCACATATAAAACCCTCAAAGTGTGGGGTTGCTTAGCAAAAGTGCAAGTTCCTTTACCAAAAAGAACGAAACTAGGACCTAAAACTATTGATTGTGCATTCATTGGATATGCAAATAATAGTGCTGCTTATAGGTTCCTTGTTGTGAAATCTTCGATTTCAGACATACATGTTAACACTATATTAGAATCAGCTGATGCATAATTCTTTGAGGATATCTTTCCTTATAAAGAAAAGGAATCCGGTTCTAATAAAAGGAGAATTCATGATCATAGTCATGATGAAGCATCTTCCTCGGGTGTCCAACAAAATGATATGGAACCAAGAAGAGGAAAAAGGAATAGAGTTTCCAAAAACTTTGGACCAGATTTCATTGCTTACTTGTCCGAAAATGAACCTAGAACTTTTAAAGAAGCCATGTCTTCTTCCGAGGCTCCTTTATGGAAGGAAGCAATTAAAAGTGAAATGGAATCCATTATGGAAAATAACACATGGGAATTGGTTGATTTACCTCCTGGTAGTAAACCAATTGGTCATAAATGGATTTTCAAAAAGAAACTTAAGGCGGATGGAACCATTGACAAGTTCAAGGCTCGTTTAGTAGCCAAAGGTTATCGCCAAAAAGAAGGGTTGGATTTTTTCGACACTTATTCTCCAGTTTCACGCATAACGTCCATAAGGACGTTAATAGCAATTGCAGCTGTATACAACTTTGATATACATCAAATGGATGTAAAAACAGCATTTTTAAATGGAGAACTAGATGAAGAAATATACATGGAGCAACCTGAAGGGTTCGTGCTTAAAGGACAAGAAAGCAAAGTGTGCAAATTAGTTAAGTCATTATATGGACTTAAACAAGCACCAAAACAATGGCACGAGAAATTTGATCATACTTTGTTAACACATGGATTCAAAATAAATGAATCCGATAAATGTGTCTACATAAAGAGTTATAATAAATCTTGTGTTATTGTGTGCTTATATGTGGATGATATGCTCATTATGGGAAGTGACAAAGATGTAATAAATAAAACCAAGAAAATGTTGAATTCAAGTTTTGACATGAAAGACTTAGGTCAAGCCGATGTCATTCTAGGAATTCAAATTAAGAGAAATAGTGAAGGATATATCCTTACTCAGTCCCATTATGCGGAAAAAATATTGAGAAGGTTTGGTCATTTTGACTGCAAACCTGCGACAACTCCCTTTGATGCTTCATGCAAGTTGGAGAAAAATAAAGGCAATGCCATATCTCAACTTGAATATTCCCAAGTAATTGGAAGTCTAATGTACTTAATGAATTCCACTAGGCCTGACTTAGCTTATGCAGTAAGTAGGCTTAGTAGATATACTAGTAATCCGGCAAAAGAGCATTGGGATGCTTTGGTAAGAGTGTTAAGGTATTTGAAAAATACGCTTAACTACGGATTAAACTACACAAGATATCCACCTGTTGTAGAAGGCTTCAGTGATGCCAATTGGATTTCTGACACTACAGAATCCAAGTCAACTAGTGGATATGTTTTCACTTTGGGAGGTGCAGCAATATCTTGGAAATCCTCCAAACAGAAATGTATCGCTCGTTCCACTATGGAGTCGGAGTTTATAGCATTGGACTTGGCTGCAGAAGAAGCCGAGTGGCTCAAAAACTTTCTAGAGGATATTCCAGTATGGCCAAAGCCTGTGACTGCTATATGTATACATTGTGACAGCATGGCTGCGCAATCAAGAGCCAAAAGTCATGTATACAATGGAAAGTCGATACACATCAGGCGTCGACATAATACTCTTAAGAAGTTGCTCTCCAATAGAATTATATCCATTGATTATGTAAAGTCAAAGGAAAATATAACTGATCCTTTGACAAAAGGCCTACCAAGAGAGCAAATATTATTTACATCGAGGGGAATGGGTCTTAAGCCAATTCAATGAATCAAACTGGGTGGAAACCTAACCTAGCTGATTGGAGATCCCATGGTCTAGGTTCAATAGGCAAACTAGTTGAGTTTGATTCAATAGTTGAACACACTCATACATATTCTTATGATGAATGTGTGTTGTCTGCTGATGCTAGAAGGGTTATGTTTTATACATTTAATGACATTAATATCTTGTTATCAAGAGGAATATGGCAGACTATTCTTAATTAACGTCACCTATATAGGAGTAAATGGGGTCGCATTTATGAGAATTGATATGGCTTAAATTCTCTAAAGCTCCTACGAAATCCGGGATCTGTTCAGGACCAAAATGAACACAACCGTATGAATAAACGTGTGGCAGACATGATGTGTGCGTAACATATTGTCTCGGTTTACTGTTGTGGTGAACAGTTCAAGATCTTCTACATCCACTGCGTCACCAAGTAAATCCGATATGCTTTCACTAGGGTAAGTTCAAGTCCAAAAGACACTTCTCCCGATGCACATCATGTCTATTCTCTCTCAGTTTTGATAAACAGTCTAGTAGCTACATTTGCATTAACATATGCATTCAAATGTGGGGTGTGATAAGTGAAGTGGGGTTTGAATGATATTTCAACTCAAATGTGGGGTATTGTTGGAGATGTTTGAGTAGTAATACATTCCAAACTTTGTCCCACATTGATCACCACCAAAAAGTTCCTACTCTTTATAAGGCTTTATACCTCTTACAAAGTGATTGGAGTAATGGAACCATGGAGAGGAAAATTGGGCTCAATCTTGAGTTTGGGCTTTGGGGATGTGAAAATTAATTAATAATTAATATATATAATTAATATTAATTAATTGTCAAAAGATGGGCCTTGGGCTCTAATAATTAAATCCGTTAATTAATTATTATTTTTTAAATTTCGGATTTAATATTTTATTCTTCAACAGACTCATCCTTTCAGATGAAGTCTGGGTTGAAGAAGAAGCACCAGAGAGCAGACACATCCTTTCCAACAGATACCTCCCAACAGTCACATCCCATTCTCATACCTGTTGCGAACAGGTATCCATACTCTATATATTCATCCATTTGCATGGCATTTAAGCATCCAGAAATTTGCATTCAAATCCCTGAAAACCAAAATCATCCTACTGAGAGAACCACATTCTATATTCGCCAGAAGTCAATTTTCCGGTGCTGGAATTTTGACTTAGATCGTTGAATCCTGGTGAAGCAGACGTCCAACGAACTACAAGCACAGAGTAGGGACGAAATTCTGTTTCAAGGACATTGCGGTACGCAAGCCTCGATCTTCAATTTTCTTAAATTTATTTCGTATTTGTTTATATACTGCCATTGTTCTTTGTATTTATTTATTAGCATAAATAAAATTATCATTGATTGTTGTTCTATTTCCAACAATCTTGAAACAGAAATATGGATCAACAATATGTGAATGGCACTGGTCCTAAGTATTCTGAAAAGCCTGAGAAATTCAAAGGCCTGGATTTCAAGAGGTGGCAACAGAAGATGTTGTTCTTCCTGACGACCATGAATCTTGCTCATGTTGTCAAGGAAGAAGCTCCGAAGTCTAATGAGAATCCAATGACGAAGGAGACTGTCATGGCAATTGAAGCTTGGAATCATTCTGAGTTTTGTTGCCGGAACTATATTCTAAACAGTTTGGATGACAATCTCTACGACATTTATTCTTTGTGCAAGACTGCAAAGGAGTTGTGGGAATCCCTGGAGAAAAAGTATAAGATTGATGATGCCGGTTCAAAGAAATTTGTGATCGGTAAGTTTCTCAAATATACTATGTTGGATTCTAAATCTGTTGTCTCTCAAGTTGAAGAAATCCAAAAGTTGATCTATGAATTGCACTCTGAGGGATGTGAGATCAATGAACATTTTCAAGTTGGGGCCATAATCGAGAAATTGCCAACTTCTTGGAATGACTTCAAAATTTATCTCAAGCACAAACGTCGCGAGATGAATATGGAGGACTTGATTCTGAGGCTACGAGTGGAAGAGGATCACAGAAAGGCAGACCGTCCTAGCGGGGTTGCTGCCATTGAAGCCAATGCTAATTATGTTGAGGGAGGAAACTCCAAGGCCAAGACGAAGAAGAAGGCTCAGAAACCCAAGCAGTTTGCACAATCTGCCCTTGCTCCTAAAGGCAAGAATCTGAAGAAGATTAAGGGTGCCTGCTATGTGTGTGGCAAATCTGGTCACAAGGCACAAGATTGTTATCATCGCAAGGATGGGAATCATGGCAACGGAAGCAGCAACAGCCAAGCAAACATGACTGTACTGATGAAGAATTGGCTGCTGTTGTGTCCAGAGGTCAACATGGTCTCAAATGTGAGTGAATGGTTGATGGATACGGGTGCTACTAAGCACATATGCAACGACCGAAATACGTTCACTGAATACCATCACTGCCCACAGGAGAAAAACTGTATATAGGCAATGCTGCATCTTGCAGTGGAGGGAAGTACTCAAATTCACATCTGGGAAGAGCCTAACCTTGCTGAATGTGCTGCATGTTCCTAGTAGGAGGAACTTGGTTTATGGACCTATTCTGATTGCTAAGTTTAAGCTTGTATTTGAATCCAACAAATTTGTACTTACCAAGGGTGGGATGTTTGTTGGAAGGGATATGTGTCGATGGCCTTGTGAAACTCAATGTGGTACTTATTGATGATGCTAATAAAATAAATGTTCTACTTATATTGTTGAGTCTTCTAATATTTGGCATGCTAGATTAGGACATATTAATTTTCGTTCCATACAAAGAATGGTTAAATTAGAATTATTACCTAAATTCAGAATTGATTTTAATCATAAGGTGTCAAACATGTACTGAATCAAAATTTGCTAGGCAAACTAGAAAGTCAATTTTGGAAAGATCAAATGAATTACTTGGATTAATTCATAGTGATCTTTGTGACTTTAAATCACCAACTCATTGGAGGAAAGAATTATTATGTCACTTTTTATTGATGATTGCAGTAAGTACTGCTATGTTGATTCATAGCAAGGACGAAGCTTACAGACTATCTTTAAGACATATAAAGATGAAGTTGAAAATCAACTTGAGAGAAAAATCAAAGCACTTAGATCCGATAGAGGAGGGAGAGTATAGATCTACTTCCTTCTCAGATTTTGTGAACAACATGGAATTATACATCAAACAACGGCTCCACCACACACCACAACAAAATGAACAAAAGGAAAAATAAGAACGTTCAAAGATATATGATTAATTCCATGTTAAATAGTTCAGGAGAAGCTTCCACACAATTTGTGGGGTGAAGCTTTACTGCAAAATACCATATTAAACAAGGTTCCTCAAAAGAAATTTGATGAGTCACCTTATGAATTATGGAAAGGACATAAACCCATATAAAACCCTCAAAGTGTGGGGTTGCTTAGCAAAAGTGCAAGTTCCTTTACCAAAAAGAGAGAACAGGAAACTAGGACCTAAAACTATTGATTGTGCATTCATTGGATATGCAAACAGGTGCTACTTATAAATTCCCTTGTTGTGAAATCTTCGATTTCAGACATGCATGTTAACACTATATTAGAATCAGCTGATGCATAATTCTTTGAGGATATATTTCCTTATAAAGAAAAGAGTGGTTCTAATAAAGAGAGGATTCATGATCATAGTCATGATGAAGCCTCTTCCTCGGGTGTCCAACAAAATGATATGGAACCAAGAAGAGGAAAAAGGAATAGAGTTTCAAAAACTTTGGACCAGATTTCATTGCTTACTTGTCCGAAAATGAACCTAGAACTTTTAAAGAAGCCATGTCTTCTTCCGAGAGGCTCCTTTATGGAAGGAAGCAATTAAAAGTGAAATGGAATCCATTATGGAAAATAACACATGGGAATTGGTTGATTTACCTCCTGGTAGTAAACCAATTGGTCATAAATGGATTTTCAAAAAGAAACTTAAGGCGGATGGAACCATTGACAAGTTCAAGGCTCGTTTAGTAGCCAAAGGTTATCGCCAAAAAGAAGGGTTGGATTTTTTCGACACTTATTCTCCAGTTTCTCGCATAACGTCCATAAGGACGTTAATAGCAATTGCGGCTGTATACAACTTTGATATACATCAAATGGATGTAAAAACAACATTTTTAAATGGAGAACTAGATGAAGAAATATACATGGAGCAACCTGAAGGGTTCGTGCTTAAAGGACAAGAAAGCAAAGTGTGCAAATTAGTTAAGTCATTATATGGACTTAAACAAGCACCAAAACAATGGCACGAGAAATTTGATCATACTTTGTTAACACATGGATTCAAAATAAATGAATCCGATAAATGTGTCTACATAAAGAGTTATAATAAATCTTGTGTTATTGTGTGCTTATATGTAGATGATATGCTCATTATGGGAACTGACAAAGATGTAATAAATAAAACCAAGAAAATGTTGAATTCAAGTTTTGACATGAAAGACTTAGGTCAAGCCGATGTCATTCTAGGAATTCAAATTAAGAGAAATAGTGAAGGATATGTCCTTACTCAGTCCCATTACGCGGAAAAAATATTGAGAAGGTTTGGTCATTTCGACTGCAAACCTGCGGCAACTCCCTTTGATGCTTCATGCAAGTTGAAGAAAAATAAAGGCAATGCCATATCTCAACTTGAATATTCCCAAGTAATTGGAAGTCTAATGTACTTAATGAATTCCACTAGGCCTGACTTAGCTTATGCAGTAAGTAGGCTCAGTAGATATACTAGTAATCCGGCAAAAGAGCATTGGGATGCTTTGGTAAGAGTGTTAAGGTATTTGAAAAATACGCTTAACTACGGATTAAACTACACAAGATATCCACCTGTTGTAGAAGGCTTCAGTGATGCCAATTGGATTTCTGACACTACAGAATCCAAGTCAACTAGTGGATATGTTTTCACTTTGGGAGGTGCAGCAATATCTTGGAAATCCTACAAACAGAAATGTATCGCTCGTTCCACCATGGAGTCGGAGTTTATAGCCTTGGACTTGGCTGCAGAAGAAGCCGAGTGGCTCAAAAACTTTCTGGAGGATATTCCAGTATGGCCAAAGCCTGTGACTGCTATATGTATACATTGTGACAGCATGGCTGCGCAATCAAGAGCCAAAAGTCATGTATACAATGGAAAGTCGAGACACATCAGGCGTCGGCATAATACTCTTAAGAAGTTGCTCTACAATGGAATTATATCCATTGATTATGTAAAGTCGAAGGAAAATATAGCTGATCCTTTGACAAAAGGCCTACCAAGAGAGCAAATATTATTTACATCGAGGGGAATGGGTCTTAAGCCAATTCAATGAATCAAACTGGGCGGAAACCTAACCTAGCTGATTGGAGATCCCATGGTCTAGGTTCAATAGGCAAACTAGTTGAGTTTGATTCAATAGTTGAACACACTAATACCTATTCTTATGATGAATGTGTGTTGTCTGCTGATGCTAGAAGGGTTATGTTTTATACATTTAATGACATTAATATCTTGTTATCAAGAGGAATATGGCAGACTATTCTTAATTAATGTCACCTATATAGGAGTAAATGGGGTCGCATTTATGAGAATTGATATGGCTTAAATTCTCTAAAGCTCCTACGAAATCCGGGATCTGTTCAGGACCAAAATGAACACAACTGTATGAATAAACGTGTGGCAGACATGATGTGTGCGTAACATATTGTCTCGGTTTACTGCTGCGGTGAACAGTTCAAGATCTTCTACATCCACTGCGTCACCAAGTAAACCCGATATGCTTTCACTAGGGTAAGTTCAAGTCCAAAAGACACTTCTCCCGATGCACATCATGTCTATTCTTTCTCAGTTTTGATAAACAGTCTAGTAGCTACATTTGCATTAACATATGCATTCAAATGTGGGGTGTGATAAGTGAAGTGGGGTTTGAATGATATTTCAACTCAAATGTGGGGTATTGTTGGAGATGTTTGAGTAGTAATACATTCCAAACTTTGTCCCACATTGATCACCACCAAAAAGTTCCTACTCTTTATAAGGCTTTGTACCTCTTACAAAGTGATTGGAGTAATGGAACCATGGAGAGGAAAATTGGGCTCAATCTTGGGTTTGGGCTTTGGGGATGTGAAAATTAATTAATAATTAATATATATAATTAATATTAATTAATTGTCAAAAGATGGGCCTTGGGCTCGGGCTCTAATAATTAAATCCGTTAATTAATTATTATTTTTTAAATTTCAGATTTAATATTTTATTCAACAGACTCATCCTTTCAGATGAAGTCTGGGTTGAAGAAGAAGCACCAAAGAGCAAAGCATCCTTTCCAACAGATACCTCCCAACAGTCACATCCCATTCTCATACCTGTTGCGAACAGGTATCCATACTCTATATATTCATCCATTTGCATGGCATTTAAGCATCCAGAAATTCGCATTCAAATCCCTGTAAACCAAAACCATCCTACTGAGAGAACCACATTCTATATTCGCCAGAAGTCAATTTTTCGGTGCTGGAATTTTGACTTAGATCGTTGAATCCTGGTGAAGCAGACGTCCATCGAACTACAAGCACAGAGTAGGGACGAAATTCTGTTTCAAGGACATTGCGGTACGCAAGCCTCGATCTTCATTTTTCTTAAATTTATTTCGTATTGTTTATATACTGCCATTGGCCATTGTTCTTTGTATTTAATTATTAGCATAAATAAAATTATCATTGATTGTTGTTCTATTTCCAACAGAGAGGACTTCCACGCTACCAAGGATCAATGTAGATCTTGTTTTCGTACATGTTTATGGAAAGAATAGATACTGCATTTGTAAGAGTCATTTCTCAATTCTGTTGCTGTGTTTCTCGTGTTCATTATCAATCGTGATAGATAACATGCTGCGTTGTTAAGAAATAGTACTGTAATACGTTACAGTTGTGTACAATTTATTACTTTTTCTTCATTTAGATTTTACATATATTACAACATGGAATAAGAGCAGACTATCCACGTATTTAACCCAATTTGCGCACATGATCCGCTCGATGCTCACATTCTAGTGTGCGTGATGGTCTTTGTTGATGAGCGCATTGGTGCATGTGGAATTATTTGGAATTGTTTTGATGAGTGTAGAAATTTTGTGTTTTGTATATTGTATTCATCATAATTGTAACTACAATAAAAGAGAAATATATAGAAGATTACACATCAAGCTAAGATCCAATGGTAACAAGTCATGGATCTCTATCCTTAATCTAAGCCCTAATTTCCAGTCTTGGAACTAATTACAAGGCAAACATCCACCAAACATGAGTAAACAGGTGGTTAACCCAAAACCATAGCTCTAAGCTAGCTAGAGAAGATAACAACCTACAATCCTAACTCTTACCCGATAAATACAAGAATAGTCTTACCAACCCGACGCACTAGTAGAAAAAAGTACTTGGGCGACAAAAAAAATTTCGTCCCTCAAGGTCCCATTTCGTCGCCTAAACATTTGGGCAACCATTAATTCGCCGCCCAAAATTCGTCGCTCAAAATCCGTCGACCAAGAAAATACGTTCGTCGCCGAAAGCAACCTTTAGGCGACGAAAATATTTCATCGCCCTAAGTTTGGTTACACATAAAGCGACGAAATATATCGTTGCCTAATTTCATCACCCAAAATATTTAATTTTTTAATTTTTTTAATTTTGTTATTTTTTAAAAACAAATTCCTTAATTAATTGGTATTTAAAAGACAATACAATATAATAAACAATGTAAAAAAAACAAATTTGTTTATATAAAAAAAATGCACGTACAAAATATTTAATAATAAAAATAAATTAAAATCTTAAAACGAAGTAACTAGCTAGTGAGGGGGCTGAGAATCAGATGATGGCATATTCAATGAAATGCCAGATAATTGGAGGGCGTGTAAAATTTGGCTCATCCGAGCCTCCTGAGACGCGAAACAGCTTTCCTGAGACGCGAGCTTCTCCTCCAGGTCTTGAACTTTTGCCTTCAACGAGGTGACCTCTTCTGAATTGTTGTTAGAAAATGAGGCACCTTTCTCTCGGAGTCGCGCTTTCCCCATCCCCCGGTAAACCCTACCAGGCTTAGGACCAAAGGTCTGGTCTAGCGTCTCTGTTAGTATACGAAAACCAGCACCCTCAGTTGGAGTGACGTCCTCCATAGGGGTCTCGGAGGGAAGCTGCAATGTCATTTCTTTGATAAGAGCATTACTCTTCTCCACCATAGTGGCCTATAATAAGAAAATATGTATTATTGTTTATAATAATTATAAAAGAAAAGTAACAGGTAATTAAAGAAACTTACATGGAGCTGCTGAGCTGTCTCGTCACCGGGGCGGACATAAACTTCCTCGAACATGTCAATCTCCGGAAACTTTGCACCTTGCTAAAAAAAAAAACGGTTAAAATTTAAAATTCAGAAATATTAAATTATATTAAAAATAAAAAAAATGTAAAGTTTTACCTGTCGTCGTTTATCCAGTCTATAGCCAAAGGGCATCGAACCAGAGTGGTGATTAAGTACCTTTTTCGACCTATTGACCTTATTGGCTTGAGAACGGGTCTGTTGAACCCAAAATTTGTTAGTGCATATATTAATTGTTGGGTTAAATAATAAAATATGTGTAAACTTACCCAAAAAGTAGGGTCTTGAAAGTGGTTACATAACCACTCCCAATCTTCAGGCCGCTCCTTCAACTCCTTAGGGCATCCTCGGGCTAAAGCAACCTCTGCGTCCGAATACATCTTGAAAACTTTGTGGAGGTCGGTCTTCCACTCTTTGTACCGATCTTTGAAGAGCCCGTCTATGTAGTTTACCCGTTTGGCATCAAGGTCCGTAGTATTAAAGTTGACCTGCAAATATAAAACAATATTATTAAAATTATCAAAATATTGGACTTAATTAAAAAAAGTAGTAAAAAGTATGGAATACACTCACCGACAGCTCGTGCCACATTGCCGCCTTCGTTTCATCTGGGACATATTTCCATGATTTCCATTACATAGGGCAATGGGCACGCAGTATCACCCCTATCTCCTCGACCAGGGTGTTGTGCTAGTCAGATGTGGAAGAGCTCTGGTGTTCGTCAGAAAAGGTGATGACGATCTTTTCATTAGTCGCCCGTGTGATCCCCACAGACTTCAACTGTCTGCAAGGGCCCCAGGTCTTTTTCTTCCCTGACAAAACAAAGAAGAAAATCAAGGTTAAAACGTCATCTTAAAACTGCACAGAAAATTCGACAGAACCTCCCCTAAAAGTCTAACATTTCCCATAACCTGCAAACAATAAATCTAACATATCCACATTCACACAATTCCAACATATCCAACATATTCCAACATATTTGACAATTCCAACATATTCCAAAATATTCTTAAATTCTAACATATTTCAACATATCCTTAAATTGCAACATATTTCAACATATCCTTGATGCAATGATGGTTGTCATGTACTCGCAGAAGCAAAAGTCTTTAATTTGGTGTACAATGGAAATAGAGTGGTTTGGAAACCAGGAAATCAAATGCTTTAGACTTTACTTATGCATGTGCTTGGCTACAACTGCCTTAATTTCGGAACAGTACGGGTTCAAGACCAATCCGATGAGTTGATTTCAACAATAACAAGGGATATGAGGATTTGCTGCTAATCTAGAACCTGATTCAAAGGTTGCTGGTGACTTGATAAATCAAAGATTCGTTAGTCTAAATATTCAAATGCATGCACATACATCTTGTCTAAAATTTATACATACATCATGTTTGTCCTTAATTACAGCAGAAAAATAAGCAACCCGAACAAAATGCGCAAATCATTCGTTTAGAAATTGTTTCAATACGGAGGTCTTGCATTCAATTTGTCTTCGAAGGAAGTTGAATTTCTGCACATCTAGATCATCTGATTAAATAAACACTATTAAACCCCAAAAGAAAATTGTCACCCCAAAACAATAAAATTCAAGGGGAGCTGGTTCATAATTCTAATTTCTAGTACCACTTGATAATTTCAAAAAAAAAAAAATCAAAGAGGTTCATTGTAAAATTCTTTTGCGTTTTGCGGATTCCTGTGATACACAAACATATCATAGCAGTGTTGGTGGTTCAATCCAAACTCTGAGCATATGAGGGTCACGTGATTCGTAATGTTTGCACGACCGGCGTTGCAGTGAATGGCTACGAAGTAGGTCAACACCAGACTTGACCGGATAGAAGTAGGTTTTCCGAAAACCATAATAATAGATAGGGTTTTTATCACCCACGGGCCCTGAACTTTCACTCACCAGACTGATTGATGCCTGAACTTTAAAACCGATCACATAGATGCCCAGACTTATAAAAACAAGACTTTGTGATACTTTCGTCCCAATTCCGTTATCTCTCCGTCAATCTAAATGGGTTTTTATCACCCACGGGCCCTGAACTTTCACTCACCAGACTGATTGATGCCCAAACTTTAAAATCGATCACAGAGATGCCCAGACTTATAAAAACAAGACTTTGTGATACTTCCGTCCCAATTCCGTTATCTCTCCGTCAATTAAGAGGGTAAATATGTCATTTCGCACCATATGTTTGATGAAATGACCTTTAAGGCATTGATTACATGGTCTGATCCTTTCCCTCCTTCTCTTTCTGATTTTCCCTCCCAAATTGGTTGAAATTTCCCTCCTTTTCTTATCATTTCCGTCCAAATTGGTTGACCCAACCTCTTAATATTCTTCCGTATAGAACATTCAATTGATAAAAGGCTATGCCCAAGTAAATTAATTCGATGAATCAATAATTGATTTAGGTCTATTTCATCTAAGAACACATATTGCTTTTGCTTTATTTTGTCTATTTCAACCTTCATTTGATTTAGGTCTATGAATTCTTAAGACTAAGACAGTATGATTAGTTGGTATTATGACTATTATGATATTTTAATGATATTATGGATGTTATGACTATTATGGATTTTTTTATGGATGTTAATTTTGTTATGTTTCTTATGTTCTCATTTTTATTTTTTGGGTTCTTTAGATATAGGCCCTTGTAACTCTTGTTTCCTAAACTTGAATCCATCTATCTTTAAACATCCAAATAAAACCCAAAATTCAAAATTGTTGACATGTGAAAAAATAAGTAACATATTATTACAAATTATTTACAACTTATGCCACAATACCCTAATTATGTTAATGAAGCAATTTAACATTTTAAAATTCAAATAGTAGGTGCACTATTTGTGAGAGTGAAAAACTGTATCATTTCAAGAGTTGGCTTCATAATTATAAATTTATGGTATGCAAATAATTTACTTATACTTTTTATCTAAAATAGAGTTAAATTAATTTTTAATCAAATAACATGCCTCTGTTTTTGTACTAATTAATTTACCTATATATAAATTTATCTATGATTAGCACGTTATTTATTTTTGTAGGTAAATTATTTTGCATGTATTATTATTTTATATGCAAATAATTGACCTATATTTTTATGTAAAATATAGGTAAATTATTTTGCAGGTAAATTATTTTGCATGAATTTTTACATATATTAGACATTTTTTTTAATTATATATGTGTATGTGTAAAATAATTTACCTACATTTATATGTAAAATATAATCTTCGTGACATTAATTAAGCATGTATTATTACATATTTTAGGCATGTTTTATTGTTCTTATATATAAGGCAATGAATTTATAACATTAATGGTTTTTTTCTTTTTGTAAAATCATTAATTCTCCCTTACAATCCGTATGGAATTAATTGTGTACATCAAACATTCAAATATGGGTATTTTAGGCATCTAAAAAATTTAAAATGTGTAAAGTCAAACATAATTAATGAATTTGCTTATGTGGAGTCTAGTCAATGGGTTATAATCGAGTAAAAAACTTATGTCGGATTTTATGTAGAGAAAATTAAATTTCAGGGACTAAAGTCACATTTTCAGTTATTTTTTTTGTTTTTTTATTCAATTTTATACCAACATGCAAATCACATTGGCAATTTTGTTTCATTCAATATTTCAATTATTGATTCATCGAATTAATTTACTTGGGCGTAGCCTTTTATCAATTGAATGTTCTATACGGAATGATATTAAGAGGTTGGGTCAACCAATTTGGACGAAAATGATAAGACAAGGAGGGAATTTTCAACCAATTTGGGAGGGAAAATCGGAAAGAGAAGGAGGGAAAGGATCAGACCATGTAATCAAGGCCTTAAAGGTCATTTCATCAAACATATGGTGCGAAATGACATATTTACCCTCTTAATTAACAGAAAGATAACGGAATTGGGACGGAAGTATCACAAAGTCTTGTTTTTATAAGTCTGGGCATCTCTGTGATCGGTTTTAAAGTTCAGGCATCAATCAGTCTGGTGAGTGAAAGTTCAGGGCCCGTGGGTGATAAAAACCCTAATAATTATTCAACAACCATATATCAAATTGGTTATCTTTTTGTTAGTGGAGGTGCATGGCTTTTGAAGATAATTCAAGATAAATGAAGGAGATTTTTCAAGTGTTATCAGAATATAGGTGGTTATATGACTTGTCATAATACAAATGGAGGAGAGATTTTTTTTTTTTTTGTAAGTGTCCCTTTACTTATATCATGACATGTGGTGTACCTGTCCATATTCCAGATGCATTAAAAAATTTCTCCATAAGGTGAATGCATGTGGTATTTACAAGCGTTGGTTAATGGGTTGAATGCTTAGTTGGGTGGAGCAAGCATTGAAATTGGAAGTTGGTAGAGAGTTCTAACAAGGAATTTTAAATGTCTTCCTAGGTCCAATTATATATGGATGGTGGTTAGTACATGTATCTTGGCCCGTTGTGGCTATTGTGGGAGAGATTTTCAGTGTATCTGAAATACGAGTTGATTTTATTCATCGTTGTTAACGTTGATAATATTTGTGGAAAGATTTCTCATGTTCCAAATACTAATTAAGCTTTTAATACTAACAAGTGAATCATCTTCTCAAAGTCCAAACATTGTTGGATTTACGTGTAATTTTCAAAAATATGATGTCTAGCTATGTCCAAAGTAGAGCCTATATAGAGAGCTTGCCTAAGTGTTGTTAGGAATATAATAGAAATGGTTTAGATTAGACCATGTGTAAGAGAAACTCACCAAAAAGGAAAACTCAGATTTAAATTGAAGTTGGAATTTTCTTTTAGGATCGAAGAACATACATTATTGAACAAAGAAAAAGCACACACATCATTGGCCAAATAGAAAGCCGCACACATTGGCTTCCCTTTACAAGTCTCTTAAAAAGTAGCACATACAAACCTAACTAAAGATAACATGGGAATTCAAAACAAGTTTTTTCTGGTTCCTATCAAATATTCCGGGTCCAAACGTAGAAATGAATAACTCAACAAGAAACTGAAATTGCATCCATATGAACGAGCTAACTGGAACACTGGCAAGCAAAATGCTTGGAATAACAATCGATGATTTCCCGTCAAGCATAATGTAAAGGGCACAAGAAAAGGTAATCATCATGGTGGCGATAGATAAAAAGAGAGTGAAAAGGCCTATTATCATTTTTGTGGGCAAGGATTTGCGGAAATCGTCTTCAGAATAACGCGACGTGAGAATCCCCAGAAACATGATAACTGAAGTTGTGGAAGAAAAGAGTGAGATTGCATCTGAAACTATAAATGTTGTGAATACCTTTTCAGTTAAAAATGTAGGAAGACCCGTATCTTCATCATTTCCACCAGGAACTGTGAATGCAGCAGCAAACATTATGGTGACAATGAGAGCACCTACAACTGTACAAGAAGTTGCTGTTTCCTTCATTGACTTTTCTGCCTCTTTCCCCATTTCATTGTGATTCTCAGTAAATACTTGTCGTGGTGTCTTATTCTCTACATTTACAGATTCACAATCCCTGGGATCTACAACGCTCTCCACCTCCTGCATTTTTTGCGACAAAAGATTTTTAGGGATGTGACTGTGAAATCCTTATCTTTTCATATAAAACCTTGAACATTTGTCGTTTGAGACACCACATAACCCAAAAGATTAAGCATATATAGATAGATAAATAGTCACCTTGAACCATTGTAGTTCTCTTTGCATTCGCAAAGCTGCACCTCGAATGTGATCAATCTGTGACAATGAGCTAATTCTTGCTACCGTATGTAACATATTATCGCCAAATTTATCTGTCCACCTCATTCTGTCCTGTATTCGTATTTGTTCGTATGGATCATCTTTGAACAACTCATCGAGGGCATATATAAGATTATAAACTTTGTGGTGACGACATTCAGCGGCAATTTGGAACACGTTCTGGCCCTTTTGGTTTGAAACGCCGCGAGATGAGGCTTCTCTAAGGAAATGAGTAATATACTCCGCATGCCCTCGTTCTGCCGCCACGCACAGTGCTCGTTCTGGGACATAGTATCCACTTGATTTACACATGAGAGGTAGAAACTGCTTGACCCGCTCATGCATCAATTTCATCTCATATATACGATTGATTCCTGGGTTCATCGAAGAAAACAAATTTAAAATTACAATCATTTAAAAATAATATTGACAATTAATACAACAATCATCACAAAGTCAATTAACGATATATATGATTATATGAATGTGCATGTGGCCTACCCAAAAGTTTTTGGAGATTCGTCACTAGTCCTCGGAATAAACCCATTCCTGCATTACAAGTCAAATTTGATGGCAAAAAAATACAGAACATTTTATTTACAATAAATGGGTCGTTCTTCAGACGTGTAAAATACCTGAGGAAATGAGATGCCTTTGATTCTCTTTTTGGTCTGAGAGAGGCCTTTGATTCTCTTTTTTGTTTGAGAGATGCCTTTGATCACTCTGGCCACTTTCAGGTTTTTGAACATTTACATGACTATCATTAATGGGAGGAAGAGGTTTTATGAGTATACCTATCAAGATAAGAACGCAAGCCCAATCATTAATTCCATGAAATATATATTCTTGTGAAGCAAGATTTTTATGTTAAATATGTACATGTTGTTTTTGCTATATTCGTGTTGTTTTTATGTCAAATTTGTTATTTTAACGGGTTGTATCATGTCAAACCTGTTAATTAAGCTCTGTTAGCTTAATGGGTTTAAAAATTCAAACCCGAATCCGATCCATTAAAGTTAACGGGTTTGGATGGTAGGGGCAAAGCGAACTAAATTTGAGTTCAATGGGTTAAGTAACACAATTTAAGTTTCATGGGGTAAAGTGAGAATGCCTTTTAGTTTCAAGGGTCGTCACTACAAGAAAACATGCTTGTGGTGGGTCGTCACTACAAGAAAACATGCTTGTGGTGACAATTTCTCAGTGACTTTATGAAAAAAGGTCCCTAATAGTATGAATCTAGTGACCAATTTGCTAGTAGGATCACTAAGTTCAGTTTTTAACATTTAATAACCTAATTTTAATGATCTAATTAAAATTTGATCACTAAAAATAGGTTGATTTATAATTAGTGGCCAATTATAAAATGAAAATTAATTTTACTTTCCTCAATTATTTTTTTTCATATTACGTCAAAAACTCATTTTCCTAAAACAAAAGAAACGACTAGAGCTTCGAGTGAAATTGCAATTTTCTTTTATACAAGCATGATTGTGAGTTTTTAAGTTTAGTTTTATCAATTTTGAAATTGCATTAATGAACTCTACCTGGTATTGGCTCTTATTGTGGTTTTGTTCCTTATTTTATAGGGGAAATGCAACACTTATTTGGCAGCAACGTATGCACTCATGTGGATTTAGATACCGTTTTCTTTTGTTGATAATTGGCTACGTTGGTACCCTTTTGTTACATGAGTTATGATATTAAGAGATTCGTTATTCGTCTTTTATAAGAAATTTGTAGGCGTTATATTGTATGATAACTATGTAGTGTTGTGAAATACAATGTGTAACTGATTTTATGATAACTATGTTCGTATTTTGTAAAATTGCAAACAAAGATGAAACAAGGGATGGTTTGGATTAGTGATAGTGATCAATTTTTAGTGACCACAAGAATGGTCACTACATGATGCACGTGACACTAGATTTAGTGACCAAGATAGTGACCATTATATTGTTTTTGTGATGAAATTAGTAACCAAAACTGTGGTAACTAAAGCTTCTATGCTCAGTGACCATGTAAGGTAGGTCACTAATAGTTTGGTGTATTAGTGACCTAATTTTTTAGCAAGTCACTAAGGAGAATATGTGACGAGCTTGTAGTGACCAACCTTTTTTGGTCACTGAGTAGGTTTATGACCAATTCTCTTACTTTCAGTGACCAATCTGTTAGTCACTAAAGCCACATTTTCTTGTAGTGTGTTGCCGTAAATAAGCCTTTAATGTTTATTATTACACATTGTACACAATGTCGTAAACCAAACATATAAGCTTTAAGAGTGGTTACATTCCAATATTGTTAAACATTCCCAAAGAACTCGGCCCTTGAGCCAAACATATAACAATAAATTTTCTTAATTAGCTATGGAGTGTCACTTAGTACTACAATCTAGTGGTATTTGTCTTCACTTGTAAGTGAGAGGTTTTTGGTTCGAATCATGTAAATGGCAAGTTCATAACTAATTTATTCCCCCTACCCCTTAATGTAAATATATCTTTGTATAAAAAAGAAAAAACTAATGAAAAGGGGCTCAAAAACTTTTTTTTTAACCAAAAACACTTAATGAAAATTTATTAATAATAAAGACATGAAAAAAAAAGAGGTGGTGGCATTTTCGTAAATAAGTTGAACTTTGGAGGCACAACTGTTTCTACATTATTAGGTCACTGTTTCTACATTATTAGGTCACTGTTTCATAGAAAATTCTTAAGATTAAGAAACAGTTGACCAAAATTATGTAAAAATAGTTGTGCCAAGTTCAACTTATTTAGGCAAATGCCACGGTCCAAATCCTACAATTAAGAAATTCTTTCAACTATTAATCCTATAATTAAGAGATTATGTGCATTTACATATTTATAACAATTTGTAAGCTTAAGGGTATATTGGTAAGAAAATAAAAATATGATGATGTGTAATTCTAGTCATTGGAGAAGAAAATAAAAAATAATATTACAATAAAACTTATGTATGTATTGTACTAACCGTAATAGATCAATTTTTCCCAGAAATTGAGCCGGCTTCCACTTAAGAATGCATAACGGTTTCCGGCCAATGTTACTAAGGGGAAATCCTCGTTGTAGTCCTTAGCCATAGCCAATTGTGGGTAACGTTGAATCAAATCCCACAAAATATCTATATAGTGTAAAAAAGAACATTGTAAGTATGCAGAAAAAACTTGTAACAAAAAAAAAATCACACGGGAAAAGATTGACTATATATATTTCCAAGCTCGTATTCTACACAGATTGTCCTGGGTTTGATTCTTGGCTTTGGTGAATCACACGATGATGGTTTGGGGGAGGCTGAAATGCCTCTGTGAGTCTTTTCGGCTCCCGAAAAGATAGACTGCGGTGACTTGGCCACCAACTGATCCCCTTTCTAAAAAAAAAAATAGTATGCAGAGAAAAATTGTACCAAATCTTTTGAAACTAAAACCGAGAGAAATAAGTTGAGCGCCATCGGTAACTCTTAGAGTTTCATGCGGAGTGACGGAATAGAGATAGCGAGCCATTCTTCCCCCTTTTTCCATCTTCTCAGCCAGCACAACCAGAGGAGTCTTGGCTTCATAACGACAAAAAATAGTAAGTAACTTGTCGTTCTTTGCAACCATGAGTTTAGCTACTTCAGCCCTTTCTGGATGATATCTCACTAAACGATAAAGAGCTGTCTGATCAAAACCGTCTCGCCTTTCCAAGTCTTCCTTTGCCATTAACTCGACCAATTGTTCGACAATGCGCACGTTGACGGTCCTGTGCGGATACGGGCTGATTGCGTGGTGAAGGGCTGTACCACCTTTGCCTTCAATTCCCATATTCGTGTAAATTGCAAGACTTCCTAGCTGGCGATGTTCGCGAAGCAACTTGATCACATTAACCCAATCTTTCGACTTGACAGATTTGGTGAAAGTTGCATCAATATCGTTGGCATTGCTCATCTCATCATTGAGCCCTTCTTCCATTGTAGCATCACGATCAGTTGGGGTTGGCCTAGCATCACGATCAGTCGGGGTTGGATACGCTTCAACAAGTGACCTCTCATCTGAAAATGCATGGAAATCTTGATGTTCAGATGATGTTCAGATGTTACCATTCAATTCTTAATGAATATAGATCACCTACAAGGTACAACCATTGCCATATGTTTATCAGCTTTTTTTTTCCTTTCAACTTTTAATGTATGTACATGTACGTACCTTTATCGCCTATATATGATTTATTACTTGGCTTCAAAACTCTAAACAAAGTTTCCCATGCTTCTTTGGCCGTGGTTTCGTGATTGATTATTTGATAAGTATCATCCCCGCAAGAACTCCGGATTGCATATAAGGCCTTGGCATTCTTCTTCTTCCAAGCCTTACGTTCATCTTCATCATCTTCTTCTTCAGGAAGTTTATCGGTGCCTTGGACGATGTCCCAAAGATCTTCTGCCAACAAGTAGGTCTTAATCCGAAAACTCCAATACTCATAGTTCTCACGGTTAAGAACTGTAGGAACAACTGTAACTGCCATGTTCAATCTGCCCATTTATTAAATGAGATATTATGTCACTCGAGCATATGTCGAAAAAAAAAAAAAAGCAAGAAAAACAAAATGAAACAAAGTCCGTCCGTCTAACAAGCCCCTTTCCACCTCAGATCCCCACCTAATTTTTGAGTATTGACCAAAAAAAGAACAAAAACAACAACACTCACCGATTGAATTGGGGCAATCGTCAAACGAGGCTGCAGTTATGAGCTTTCTAATTAGTAGATTGGTAATTCTCCTCCATTGAAAACTGTTGGTTTCTTGATTTTTTATACATTTTTTCAGGGCATTTCCCCTTCAGCTCTAAAAACCCATAAGCTGAAAATCTTTGGTCTACAGTATAGTTAGTTGAACTGGTTCATTGCTTGTAGAGATCAAAATGGGGCTCTGAAAGATTGGTACGCTAGTAGGTCATGTTCAGCACTTTATTCTAAGTGAAAATAAAGCCCACTAATAAATAAAATAAGCTAATAAATTTCAACACTATAAGTGTACATGCAAATCGATAAGATAAGACACTGATTTTACATGCAATCCAAAATATAAACAAATTTGAAAATATAAGTCCCCAAAATGGTTACAAGATTTGGGAGATGAAAAGAAAATGAAATCAAATGAGAGCAGTGAAGAGATGTTTATAGAAATTAGGAAGAATCACATTCTTGACGTAAGATGTGAATCTTGAACAATTATTAAGACAAGTAAGAATCTCATTTTGAAGAAAGTTAAAGTTTCACTGCAAAACTAATTGACAATACGAGGAGTGGTCCAACATACTTATAAATTCATATAAAGTCCATTCTTTCATCAATGTGAGATTTATTCTCAACATATTTTATTTTATTTTTTTGGTTAAAATTCTCAACACATTTTCACAAAAGAAAAAGGTCAAAGTATAATATTCTCACCTTTGATTTGCTGTCTTTCTTATTTTTGGTCTACTTGTACTCTTATCTTTTCTCTTTTTACAAATTCTAGGACTCCAAAAAACATATGATAAAAAAAATACAAAAATTGCTCACCATCACCGAATTTAATTTTAAAAAAATTGAAAATAAAAATAAAAGTAATTATGTATGTGTGGGGAAAATTATATTCCACATGAAACTGGTGGTAGATGTGATATATGTGCAGCCTTCTTGGACACATTTGATAGATTTTTTGCTTCTCCCATATATCATGCATACGGCCGGTTTGATTTTCTTCTCTTGAGTAAGAGCATCTCCAATGGTGTGCATTTAGTTCTCTAACCTCACACGTACTTATGATTAATTACAACCAAACAAAAAACAATCAAGAAAAAGAAAATTTCATTCGTCCTCTTGGTCGTTCTTCCTCTTCTCCGTTTAAACATCATCTGACCCTCCTGTGAATAATATAAATGAAGAAAAATAATTCCCAAATCCTTTAGTGAGCCATCTGACACTTGGTTGTTTTTTTCTTCTCCGTTCAAACATCACCTTTAATACAAGTTACAACCCCCCTCCTTCCCTCTCCTCGTGCCATGGCTGCCTGTCCTTCCTCCTTCCTCCTTCCTCCTCCCTCCTCGAACTGTGAATTAACAAATGAGAAGCAAAAAATTCAGTAATCTGCAAGAACTGTGAGTACAAAGGAAGAAGAAAGGACGGGGTGGGGAAGTGTCATTAAAGACTGGTGAAGAAAAAAATTATAAATTAATTTATATACATATGTGGCATGACAATACCCCTTGGATCCTTTTTTATTGGTGGATATTAAAAATCAGCCTTGTATAGTATTGCACCAAAAAAAAGGAAAACGATAATGCTATCTTACCATATATTTGTACCACAATTGTATACCATCTTAGGTGGCATCTAATGTGGACAGTCACATCATTTAAATTAATCAGAATTTTTATTCAACTAAAAATAATTTTTTAAAAACCAATAATTAAAAAAACAATAATTAGAAACAATAATGCTATTCTTACCATGTATTTGTACTACAATTGTATACCACCTAAGGTGGTATATGATGTGGACAACCAAATCATTTAAATTAATCATAATTTTTATTCAATTAAAAACAATTTAAAAACCCGATAATTAAAAAATTGTTGTGGATATTCTAGATATTATATGATTGTGTAAGTTTTCCTTCTTCTTATTACTATAAATAAAGACACTAGATATGAGATATGTATAGGAATCCTACGAGATCTAGAAGATCTTTCCTCATTCTTCCTCTAGCAAGTTTTCCTCCTACAAGCACATTCAGGTTCGTACCTAATTACCAACTGTACCACCAAATGGGCGTTAAAGACATTTTTTTATTGCTATGGATTTGGGCTTATTCTATTCCGACGTATCTCAGAATAGACCAGACCTCCCTTGGTCTTCAGAATGGTGCTTGTCTTGTTAGTTTGCTGACGCCGGTTACTTTTTTGACCCGCGTGATGACATCATATTTATACATGTATTATTCCCTTATTTCCTACATTTATGCTATGTTTTCTTGTGAAATTGGTTGTTTGATGTGTCTAGTGAGTGTTTTGTAGATAATCGACTCTAGAGAAGACTTGGCAGTTATTTGGTGATTTTGAGGCTAAAAGGGTCAAATTTGGGAAGAAATGTTAAAGAAGTATTCCAACAAAGCATTAGTGTCTAATTAGACGTTCAATGTACAAATTAAAGGCTGCTGTTTGGCAAATGCAATTGGAGCTAGAACTTTCTGTGCAGAACTGTCATATTCGTTGGGCTGTCAGAAAACCATTAAGATGAACTGAGTGTTGGGTCACATATGTGTGGAAAGCTCTGGATATCTAGTTTCTGCAGGATTTTACAGATCATGATTTCGCTACTTCTAGAAGAAATTATGCTTGTTTTGGTGTGAGAATGTCAGTTCAGGAATTCTGTGTGATTTTGAATAAGTGGCATACAAGTTAATATATTTGTTAGGTCAAGTCGTGGACGGTTTTTAGGCAGTTAGGAGGCATCACACTCTTGTTTAATTCAATTAAAAGACACTTATAATTGCTCAAGACAATTGGAGTTCAGTTTGAGTAAGGAAACCACAGTCTAACCGCATGAGACTTCTTTTTGGGCTGGAATTCAATAAAGTAGCAAAGGCTGACCTAAACTCTATTTTCTATGCTTATATAAAGGAGTCAGAGATGTTTTACCAGAGGGGACGATTTTCAGAAGAGACACAGTAGCTTTGCATAATACCCAAAGCCGAATTTTCATTGACGATTAAGCTAAGGAGGAAGTCAGAAGCCAAAGGTTCTCTAAGGGTTTTTCAATATCTTTTTTAGACTTTGTATTTATGATTTTCATAATTATGATGTTCTGTAATTTGATGGCTATGAGTAACCAAATTCTTTACTAGGGATTTGATGTAGCCTTCATGATAATTCTCTGTCTTAGTTAACTTTATTCTCTTATCAATTTAAAGGTCTCTAGTTTCATTCATTGTGCTTAAATTATTCTTTATTTTCATGTTATTGATTAGCTACCTTTGATATGAATGTTTAGATGTATGAGACAAGGTTATAGTAGACGCCATATGCTTAACCTTGAGATAGCTCTCTTGAATGAATGAATTGTTGTTGATGTAGACGCCATGCTAAGACACTTTTTGGTTCTTTTTGTTCTTCTTGTACTTAATGGATTTTTTGATTATTGACTTAGACTAGACGCCATGGTTAAGTTGATGGTTAAAAGTATTTGGTTACACCCGGACACCTAACGGACAATCATAATAAAGATAAGAATGAACCCTAGTACCTGAATTGAATTTTTCTTCACTAAGTTAACTAATGACATAGAATTAGATTGATATGGTGAAATCAAATACCTAGTGGTTCAACCATTGTTTTCAGGAATTAATTACAAACTCTCTTTTAATTTACTGCACTTTAGATTACTTGATCTCAAATCAACTTCTCTTTGGTTAATTATTTGAACTTCGTAGTTTATTTATTATTGTTTTTTTTTTATTCTTTTGGGCACTGCTTAATTGGACTTTAATTAGGTAACTTTACAAATCTCTGTGGGTACAACACTCATATTTGTTTACTATGCTATCATATCGATTCGTACACTTGCGAGAAATACGATTTGTTTATCACTAAGCAAGACACGTTCCTAGACGGATTATGTCTTTACCGTTAGGAACACTGCAATATCTTAAAGATCAGCCAAACATACTTTAGTTGCAACGTCTTCGAGCTCATCGCCATACATGACATCACACGTGTTTGTACCCAGTTACCCAGTTACCAACTGGGTACAAACACGTGTGACGTCGTGTATGAGGAGTAGCCCAACATACTTGTAAGTCTATGTAAAGTCCATTCTTCCATCAATGTGAGATTTATTCTCAACACATTTTATTTTTATTTTTTTTATTAAAATTCTCAACACATTTTCTCAAAAGAAAAAGACCAAAGTATAATATTCTCACCTTTGATTTGCTGTCTTTCTTATTTTTGGTCTACTTGTACTCTTATCTTTTCTCCTTTTACAAATTCTAGAACTCCAAAAACATATGATAAAAAATACAAAATTGCTCACAATCACCGAATTTAATTTTAAAATAATTGAAAATAAAAATAAAAGTAATTACGTATGTGTTAGGAAAATTATGTTCCACGTGAAATTGGTGGTAGATATGATATATGTGCAGCCTTCTTGGATACATTTGATAGATTCTTTGCTTCTCCCATCCGGTCGTTTTGATTTTCTTCTCTTGAGTAAGAGCATCTCCAATGGTGCGCATTTAGTCCTCTAACTTCACATGTACTTATGATTAATTACAACGAAACAAAACATAATCAGGAAAAAGAAAATTTCATTCGTCCTCTTGGTCGTTCTTTCTCTTCTCCATTTAAATATCATCTGACCCTTCTGTGAATAATATAAATGAAGAAAAATAATTCCCAAATCCCTCAGCGACCCATCTAACTCTTCGTTGTTTTTTTCTTCTCCGTTCAAACATCACCTTTAATACAAGTTACAACCCCACTCCTTTCCTCTGCCTATCCTTCCTCCTTCCTCCTCCCTCCTCGAACTGTGAATTAACAATTGAGAGGCAAAAATTCAGTGATATGAAAGAACGGTGAGTACAAAGGAAGAAGAAAGGACGGGGTGGGGAAGTGTCATTAAAGATTGGTGAATAAAAAAATTATAAATTAATTTATATATGGCTGTGCTTTGACAGACGCTTATCGAATCTGCTCATCCATATTTGGCTGGAGAGTACCATATAGTAGTAGAATCAGGGCCTACCAAGGGAGTGGTATCACGCCCAATTGCGTGATCCTTTGGCACCTAGACCCAAAACTTCAAGATTAAGGGACAATATCCTCGAATCTCAATTGTACTGACTCTACTTCTGTTTCAATGGAAGAGATCATTGGTTATGCACTTGTTTGTGCCCCTACCAATGTTATTGAGGAGTACCATTCCTGTAGTCAATATGTGAGACTAATTTTGCTACACCTAACACATTTGTAAGAGCTGAATTTTGATTTGGAATAGCCAAATTGGCCGAACCCCCTAGAAAATATGGTTTACTTTGTGAACAATTTCCTATGTTTCCGGATTTAAGTTTGATGTTTGTTTTAGTTATGGATAATGTTATGGATACTGTCCTCGAATATGGGTTAATTGAATCATGTTTCTTGTCTACACATGACAAAATTCAATTAACACGTGATTAGGTATAAATGTGGATAAGTTAGTTATCTGGATGAATGTGGTACTGCGCACACTAACTTCATACCTAAATCACCCCTCTAGCAATGAATTCAGGTTTATCCAACCTGATTAAGGGCTTTGGCACCGCTCCTCGTTGTATTAATGATACTGAATTACCATTAAGAGGCCTCATATTCTCTCCGCTCTGGAAGAACGTTATTGAGTTTTATAGATATTTGAGAGAACAATGATCATGAAACCACTAAAGAAAATACAGTGGAACATCTTTGCATCACCTTCAAAAGAATACGACCCGAAGTATATTTTTGGAGCCAATGGACCACACGCCGTATGAGACGCACCATGAACTGGCTAGAAGCTAACTGATTCGAGCAGTTTATTTGCTTTAGCACGACCGTTTGGGACATTCAGGTCGAAACATGATGCCACGTCTTACATAGCGCATCACCTTACTTGAAGTAAGGAATTTGTGCCTACAAGCACACAACGCATCACCATAACCTTCTTTTGGTTTTGGTTAATATATCAACACAATGGTCACATGTTTGTCCAAACAACGCTGCTAACCTCCTAGCCAATTTTAACCAAAGGGCTCACCATCCTGATTATCCCTTAAAGTCTGGAAGACTAGATAATGTCAGAGAGTTTATATGAAAGATTTTTTTATTTGAATTGGATGCATTTTGGGCTTTTGAGCATCGCATTCCCCATGTTCACCCCAAAACAACCTTGCAGAAGCGATAATAAAGTGCTTTCAATTGATCACCCGGAGCTTGGTGAACGCACCAAGCTTTTGGTTTTCCTGCCTAAGGCTATGCAATCTTGTATGCAACTATATTGGTCCGCCTAAGGCCCATTGCCACCCAATACTATTTTGGCATTACAGTTGGTAACTGGGTACAAACCTGACGTTTTGTACTTATGCATTTTAGGTGTTTGCCTTATGTGCTCTATTGTGCCGTTACAATGTACCAATATGGGTCCTCAAAGAAGGATGTGAATCTTTGTCAATTATGATTCTCCTTCAAATTAGCTAGTTAGAGCCCTTGTACGCAATCTCTTTATCGCCAGTTTGCGGATTGTCACTTCGATGAGACAATCTTCTAGCCGTTAGGGGAGATAAGAACGTAAACGTTCTTGAAGAACAACTCGAATTATTGTGGACTTCCCCACTATGTCTCATTTCAATTCCCGGATTCTAGATTCCAGAGTGTTGCTCCAGACGCTTTCTCTGATCTAGCTAAAGTGACGAGATCACGTATACTAGCTGCAAACATGCCTGCAAGGACAGACGTAAGTAACGGGCATCGAGTTAACCTCCCCAAAGGGTGTGCCATCCCGGAAGGACAGTTGGCCACCTCTGTTGGATGGCCCAGTATGCAAGCGGTTAGCCAATCAATCTATTCTCGGTGTGAAGCACGACAAATCACTCGGTTCAAATGATTCGCCTCCCTAGAAGTGGAGAAACATGGCACAAAACGAACCCTTTCCTCGTTCGCTATCTCAACCATTCCACCTCATGAAATTAATCTGAATTATCTCGAGACCTGTAGTCTTGGTCCATTATGCATGCATGGGTGAATTATGAAATTGGAATGAGATTATCATCAATGATATTAAAGTATATGGTAGCTACTCGAAATAGTGAAAAACGATGATATCGAACCTCGTTCCGTTAATGAATGTCGATGTAGAATTGATTGGTCAACTAGAAACAATCCATGTCGAATTAGATTCTTTAACGAAGCGGAAGTGTTTAGGCTGGTAGTTCCAACACCATCCAATGCAAAAGGAAGTGTAATGAGATGAATGAAATAGTGCGATATAATGACGCCTTATGGCGCAAGGGTTCTCTCATACGTCCTGGATTGATAGCAACTTATGAACGTGGTTGTAACGTATCTGAGGGGATCATGATACTAAAATCTACATGTAAGTTCCCGAAGAATTACATGAACTGCTTCAAATAGTTCTACACCATAGAACACCCTTTATATTAGTTTGAGGCCTTCACTTTACATGATTGAAACAATCCGAGAGGATTTGGTATACCCGTCTAAGTGATTTTTTGATCAGTTAGGGATATATGAATAAACTATGCCCCTGCATGTATGTTGGTGTAGAAAATTTCGGGTTCAATTCTCCACCAGCAAGTACTCTTGTAATCCGTGTTGAGAAGCTATAGACATCATCTTCGCTTGCCATCAATGAGAGAGTGGGGGGAGTTGCAAGAAAACACTCTGACGCTCAAGTCAGTGTTTGTTCAAGATGATTACAGTATAATATATAGTGATCACATACTTTCCTTCTTTTTCCCTACCCTTAGGCTGGTGGGATTATTGGCCTTTTATGGGCATTCAAGTCTTGGGCTCCAAGTCCCACTTTCCTTCTATTTCTCCATGTTTCATATTCCATGGAAGTGTTTGATCACGCTCCTTTATTCTAGCTCCACTTCCCCAAATTTAAGATTCATGGAAAGTGGCTCATTTCTTGAGCCTTAAGTTTTGAACCACAGATGCCCCTTTTTATCTCTGCAAACACATATCATCTTAGTTTGTAGAGGAAAAATATTTCTTTGCAAAAATTCTATGATGTCATAGGTATGATCTACAATAAGACATGTAGGATTTCATGTGGATGGTCTTCAACCATGAGTTTAGCCTTCAGCTACAATCATATCACATGTTCATTATTTAGCCTTCGGCTACAGTCATATGGTCTTCAACCATAGGTTTTTGGGTCTTCGACCCTCGGTCATATTGTCTTCAACCATCAATTCATGTAGTATTAACATGCCCCTAGAGTAATTCAAACTCGAATAGTGGAAGTATTACTAATGAACGTGCATAAGATAAGAACTCGTATCTGTTGAGCAACTTCGTTGCCGCCGAAGTGAATTTAGGGTGCATTGCCGTTGCTTAGAAACCTTGAATGCACGCGGGTATGAGTGGGTTTTCAACCTTCTCCATAGCTCTTGCCTTGATCATACTTGAGCACTATTTTCTTCTTTTGGTAACTCTTTGCCAACGACTCAAGTGGCATTGTGGCTTGTTCCTTTTCTGCATGATCCAAGTATTTAGCCAAACCAGCTCCTCTCACTTTGGGTTTCTCTTCCGGCCATTCCGACATTTTTGTTATCTTAAGAAATCATGACATTGCACAATTCAAGGTCTGTTCGTCAGCTTCGTAGGAACTTATTGTCACTTGGTGCAATTGTCTTTCTCAAGCTAGGACTGAATGCTTCAGTACTCATCCCTCTGTGGCAAAAATAAATAGAAAATAATATAATTAGTTTGATAAACAGAATGAAGTACATAGTAATCCTCATCTTTCGAATAGTCGTTGCCCCCGGTTCATGAGAACTTAAGTATTCGCACGAGCTTTGTCACAAGCAAGAGTGTAACAACTTGATAAATCTGACATCTCTAGTAACTCGGGGTTGTCCCACCATGCAAATAATTCGTATGCAACCAAGGAATGTGCACTAGCCATCACGCCATGATGATAACTCGATGAAGGCTAAGCCGCCCCCAGACTAAGCTTGCCTTGTGCCTGCACATAGTATCTCGGAATTCTTATGGAATGAATTTGAGCACCGTGCATTGCATGCCACGATCCAATTCGCATAGTAGAATTGTGTGGATGCGTCAACAAAGCCTGGTTATAACTGGAAAAATAGAGCAATTGTGATGATTGAAAATCATAACAGTAAAATTGTCTAATTACAGAATGGAGCAAAAGAAGTGTCTTATTCTGTTTGGTGGCCTTGGACTTCCCCCCAACACTTTCAATGTTAGAACATATCACGATCTTCAGGTTAATCGTGCGGAAGTGTCTGAATAGAGCTCTTCAGCACCAGCAAAATGGTATCGTTTCAAGCATTCACTCCTACCGCACTAGGAGTACTCACTGCTACCCGTTGACGGTTTTAGCCAATTAACAGATAGAAAATACATCACTTCCCCATTTCTGGTAGTATGATCTTGTGAGTAAAGATAAATGAGTATTTGAGATGTATATATATATCTTCTCAGTTTCTGAAATTGAATAATAATATCATGATTTCTAGAAATCAGCCACTTTCCCCCACTTCAAACATTATGTAGTCAATGGTATGGAGGCTTTAACTAATGGTGCACCCATTCTGGATTCGCCGCGACAATGTGAGTTTGGATGGCCTGATTGGTTGGAGCAGCGGTGGTAGCTGGGAGCGACACCATTTGGCCCATTACTCGTCGGTGGTGCTAGTGTCTCTTTGTCTCTGAAGAACTGGTTCTCTCTTTCAAATGGAGAATATAACGTTGTGCTAGGCAATGTCGGAGAACTAAACTCCTGCCCCGATAGTACGTGCTTGAGCATCATCAGTCATCAGTGTATGGCATATGCACAGAATTGAAATGAATACAAAGAACAACGTAAGTTCATGTAGAGTTAAGAAATATCTTATCCTCTTCGGTGGCTTCAGCCTATAAATGGAAGCGGAACGCTCGTCCTTCCTCCCAAGTCTATCTTTGCTCACCGCCTTCACCTGCTTGAGCTCGTCCTTTGCTTTGCGCTTTTCGAGACACCCGAACCATGCTTTTCACAAACAACAGTCATGCAGCCAAATGATAAGCACAATAGCGATATTGCGTTGCTCTTTTCGTTGCTTCTTTAAGTTTTTGTGCTATTTCGTCAGACATCAAAGCAGAGAAAACCATCAACGTTAAAACCTTTGCCCCCACCGTAACTGCTTGTTAGCCAACTGGCCACTCAAAGCTAATGTAACATGACTGCACATATAGTTTCAATTAGAAATGCAGTTTCCAAATTCTACCACAGAAATGTTGTGGACAGTTTTTAGTGAAGGGTGCGGCAAGAGAAGAATAGAGAGAATTTGGTGAAACTGTAGTGTATGTGGAATATGTAGTTCATATATTTCACATACCAGGTGCCTTTATTTATAGTAATACAAGTACAAGTACAATAGGATACTAATCCCTTACAGAACGGAATAGCCTAATCCATATCTACCTAGGATTTACACAATCACATTTAACACATGTTATAAATTATCTACAACACTCCCCCTTGAGTGTGCAAATACTCAAGTAGATATCGCATCAGATCTTCAAGATGATGATAGTTGATGAAGTCGTCTCGTAGGCACAGTAAAGAACACTCAAGTCTCATATAGGGAACTTGCATATAAAAAGAATAAAAACTCTCACAAAACCTGGCTATGGTAAAACCCAAGACGGGACAAAACCCATAGTCTAGGAGAAAAGTGAGTTAATGCAATGTCGATACTTAACATCTTCAAGACGTAAGTAGTAAGAAAACACACAAGGGTATGACCAGCCCAGAATGGGTGCCTCGTTAAAACCTAGTCAGGCAACAAAAACCCAATGGGAAAAATGATCCTGATCGTAGGGAAAAAGAGTACATTAAGGTCAAGTGAGTATACTTCAGGATACTCCCCTTGAGTTCGACAAAACTCCCCCTAAGAACTACAAGCGTAGCAAATGAGAAAATTTGCACATACCAAATCTTCCAACAAGCTTCTTCGGCAATGACTTCGTGAAGAGGTCGACAAGGTTGTCTTCGGATCAGATATGCTTGACTTCAATCTTCTGATGCTCATGCTGATATGATGTAGACGCAATATGCTTGGTGTTGACTTCTTGGATGTATCATGTTATGGTCTGGTCGATACATGCGGCGTTGTCTTCACAGATCGTCGTTGGGACTCAACGAATGATGAAGAATTACAGGTGCTTCGAATATGCTCTCATGTACACGTGTGGCTTCGTGTATGGCGATGAGCTCGAAGACGTCGCAACTAAGGTCTATTTGGTTGACCTCCAAGATATTGCGGTGTTCCTAACGGTAAAAACATAATCCGTTTGGAAACGTGCCTTGTGCGGATCAGATGGATAGTCTGTATCAGCATATCCCACAAGGTAGGCATCATTCCGATAACCAAGGGGTTGTGGTTAATTCTGAGATGCGTAGGGATAGAATAAGCCCAAATCCGTAGTAACGGAAAAACGTCTTTAACACCTATTTGGTGGTAGCGTGTAGGCGCAATGTTGTATCTTACCAAAAGATCAACAACGAATGAGATGTCATGCATAATGCAATGAGCTAAGTACAATAAAGCGCTAATTGAACTTAGATATAGAACTTCAAGTTCCACAACCTTTTCAAGGATCTCATTTGCATCTATCGTATGAATGGTCATGGGTGTACTCAAAGGCAACACCTTCTGGGTGTAGTTCGACTGGTGGACCAGAATACCATATGAACTTTGCTCGAAACTTCGGGTCGAGACATAAACAAGTTTTCCCAAGATCTTTCATCTCAAATTCCGACTTCAGGTGCGAGGCAGTTTTCTCAAGCTCTTCCAGAGTCTAAGTGAGATTTATGTCATCGACATAGACTGCAACTCTTGCAAATTCGGTTTTGTACACGCAGGGGCATAGTTTATTCACATATCCCTAACTGATCAAATATTCACTTAAACGGGTATACCACATCCGCTCGGATTGTTCCAATCCGTAAAGTGAAATGCCTCAATTCAATAGAGAGGGTGTTCTGTGGTCTAGAACTATTTGAATCAGTCTATAAGTTCTTCGGGAACTTTCACATATATTTCCATATCAAGATCCCTATAGATACGTTACAACCACGTAAATAAGCTGCATATTCAGTTTTTCGGAAACTACCAAACTGATAAGGTAGTGGAACGTTATAACGTCCATTACGGGGGAAATAAGTCACCTCGTAATCAATCTCAGGGCGTTTGAGAGAAACCTTGCGCCACAAGGCGTGCTTCGGATTGCACTATTTCATTCTTCTCATTTCGATTCCTTACGAAAACCCACTTGTAGCAAACGGGCTTCACATGTGGAAGTGTAGGAACTACAGGCCCAAACACTTTACGTTTCGCAAGTGAATCAAGTTTGACCTGGATTGCTAGTTTCCAATTTGACCAATCAGTTCTACGTCGACATTCATCAACGGAACGCAATTCAATATCGTCGCTTTTCACTTATTTCGGGTAGCTACCATATACGTGAATATCATCGATGATAATCTCATTCCAATTCCATAACTCATCCATGCATGCATAATGGACCAAGACTACAGGTCTCGGGATAATCCGGATTAATTTCATGAGGTGGAATGGTTGAGATAGCTAACGAGGAAGGGATTCATTTTGTGCCATACTTCTCCACTTCTAGGGAGGTGAATCCTTCGAACCGAGTGATCTGTCGCGCTTCAGGCCGAGAACAGATTGATTGGCTAGCCGTCGGCGTACCATGCCGTCCAACAGGGGCGGCCAAACCGTCCTTCAAGGGCGGCACACCCTTCGAGGATGTTGACTCGACGTCCGTTAGGTACGTCTATCCTTGCAGGCATGTTTGCAGCTGGTATATATGATCTCGTCACTTTATCTAGATCAGAGAAAGCGTCTGGAGCAATACTTTGAAATCTAGAATATGGGGATCGAGATGAGACATAGTGGGGACGTCCACGATAATTCGCGCCGTTCTTCAGGAACGTTGACGTTCTTATCTCCCCCTAACGGCGGGAAGACTGTCTCATCGAAGTGACAATCCGCAAAATGGCGGTAAAGAGATCGCGTGCAAGGGCTCTAAAGAGCTAATTCGAAGGAGAATCACAATCGACAAAGATTCACATCCTTCTTTGAGGACCCATATTGGTACATTGCGACGGCGCAATATGGCAGAATGTGCATACCCAAAAATGCGTAAATACGAAACATCAGGTTCGTACCCAGTAACCAATTGTAACGCTATAAAGTATCAGGTAGCAATGGGCCTCAGGCGGACCAACATGGCTGCATACAAGATTGCATAGCCCTAGGCAGAAACCGAAAGCTTGGTGCGTTCACCAAGGTCCGGGCGATCAATTCATAATGCGCTTTATGATCGCTTCTGCGAGGCTGTTTTGGGGGTTGAACATGGGGAATTCAATGTTCAATTTCAAGCCCAAAAAAACATGCAATACTTATCGAATACTGTTCGATATAAACTCTCCGGCATTATCCAGTCTTCTAGACTTTATGGGATAATTAAGGTGGTGAGCCCTTAAGTAAGAATTGGCCAGGAGTTTAGCAGCAATGTGTATGTGGACAGACATGTGACCATTGTGTCGATATATCAACCAAAAACCATATTTACATGGTCCGCATTTTTGGTTGGATAAGTCCACATTATTCCCTTGAATCCACTGTGAAAAGAGGGTTATGTAGTAGCTTTGCTAGGGATGGTATAAAAATCCAATTTCCCCAACGAGCAGGCTTGGCAAAGTGTGCTTGTAGGCACAAAATCCTTACTTCAGGTAAGGTGATGCATTGTGTAACACATTACATCGTGTTTTGACCTGAATGTTCCAAACGGTCGTGCCAAAGCAAGTAAACTGCTCGAATCACCCGGCTTCAAGCCGGCCTATATGTGGCATGTCCCAGTTGGGAGGTAGCCCATTGGCCCCAAAACATAGCTTCAGGCTTCATATTTTGGAAGGTGATGCAAAGATACGTCACTCTATTTTCTACAGTGGTTTTTATGATCATTGTTCACTCGAATATCCTTATAACTCAATAACGTTCTTCTGGAACGGAGAATATAAGGCCCCTTAATAGTAATTCAGTACCATTAATACAACGAGGAGCAGTGCCAATGCCCTTAATCAGGTTAGATGGACCTGAATTCGTTGCTAGAGGGGTGATTTAGGTATGAAATTAGTGTGCATAGTAGCACGTTCATCCAGACAACTAACGTCCCCACATTTGTACCTTATCACATGTTAATTGAATTCGGTCACATGTATAAGAAACATGATTCAATTAACTCATATTCGAGGACAATATCCATAATAATATCCAAAAAATTTAAAACAAATACCAAAACAATCATCCAAACAAAAAGGAAAAATTGTTCAAAACTTAAACCAAAAGATAGGGGGTTTCGGCCAACAGGGCCTTCCATGTCAAAATTTTGCTTTTCCATATGTGTTAGGTGAAGCAAAATTAGTCTCACAAATTGATTACAGGAATGGTACTCCTCAACAACATTGGTAGAGGCACAAATAAGTGCATAGCCAATGATCTATTCCATCAAAATGGAGGTAGATTTTGCACGGTTGAGGTTCGGGAATACTGTCCCTTATTCTTGAAGTTTTGGGTCTTAGTTTCCAAGGGATCACGTGTTTGGTCGTGATGCCACCCCCTTGGTTGACCCTGATTCTACCATTATTCAGTACTCTCCAGCCGAAGAAGGAAGAGTAGATTCGGTAGGCCTCTGCTGAAGCAGAGCCTTAAGTTCGGTACACCTCTGCCGAAACAGAGCAAGACCTTCGGTACATCCCAGCCGAATCACTGGGGTGCCGCTTTCACTGTTGTGCTTTTCAGTGAGCAAAGTGGTAGTAATCAGATCCGAGAATTTAGTGAACCTCCACTCTCTAGGGTGCTTCTTCAGGAGCATTTTAGAGGTATGGAAGGACGAGAAAATCTTCTCCAGTCAAAATTCAATCGGATTCTATAAACTTCAGAATTTGTACCTATTCACGGATGGGGTTCAATCATGCCTTGTGTCAGGGCAAGATATGTCTTGCTTCAGGCAAGGTGTGTCTTGCTTCGGGCAAGATCATTTTGCATGATTAGAACGATCCGTAGAGTGAGTCAAAGAGCCATGGAGTCCTCGTCATTGAGGTACTTCCATTTACAATGCTTCAGGCATAAGTCTTCAGATGAAGATCATGACGGATGCTTCTTTAGCTCTATCCACGTCATTGTTGGCTTCAATATTTTCTCAACTTCTCAGTAGTCAAGTGGAGCTTCACAATTTTGTGCCCATATAAATTAGTTTCTTCCAGAAACTCCCATGTTAGTGAAGTCGAATTTGTTAATGTTCGAAAGTCCACTAGATGGAGGGAACAAAAATTGTGGTTAGTGCTTATGGTTATGGGAAATAAATTCTCCATAATCATAAAAGTTAGAACATTCGGGTTCTAAGACATGGTTTGGTTTAAATTTTCATGAAAACTACGGGTTTCATGGGTATTTAATTTTTAAGGAAACTTCAGGTTTCATGGCACTTATTCGAAGCTTCGGGTTCGAATTTATGAACTTTAAGTTCATATATACCTGCAATCAAACGCAATATATATAGAACAAAAATAAAAAAATAATAATAAATTTGAACATATATTGGGGATAGGTAATTAAATATAAGTCTACGGGACCTTCGGGGTTTGCAAATATGACCCAAATAATTTTTGGTGGGTCGTAGTTGGAGCTACAGGCCCAACTTTTATTTTCTGGGCTGCTGGCCAGCAAGAAAATAAAAAATTTTTGGACTGAAACAGAAGCCCAGCAGGGGCTGCCACGGTCCAAGCCCATCAGGGCTGAAGGAAGGAAGGAAGGAAGAGGGCTGCAAGGGCCCTGGGTTGCAGGGGGCTCGCGGGCTGCAGGTTGTAGCATGGGCTGGCCTGCTGGGCCAGGCGAGAGGAAAAGCAGCAAGGCTGCTAGCTTGCTGGGCGCCAACTGGGCGCGGGCCGAGGAGGAAGTGGGCCGAGGAAAAGGAAGGAGCCCAGCGGGCTGGGCGCAGGGTCCGCTCGGCTGCAGGCCGATGTCGGCTCGGGTCCGGCTCGGCTCGGTAGGGTTTTTTTTTTTTTTTCTTTATTTTTCAAAAAAACGAAAAAAATTTTTTCGGTAAAGAATTTCCAGTTTTTTTTTCAGAAAAACGAAATTTGATGTTTTTTGTAGAAAAGCGAAAAAAAAATAAGAAAAAACCCTTAATTTTTCCTTCGTTCACACGATCATCAATTCACTTAATATATTTCAGATATATTAAATGTCGATGCTAACACAATATTTGCAGAAGATCAATAATTCGTTAAACGCAGAAAATTGGGTTATGCATCATGGTGAAGGTTCATGCAATCAGGTCTGACAAAATATCGACAATCGAGACCGTGTTTTAGAAGAACCTGGATTGCTAATGATGATGGTTGAACAATTTGTTTGCAGAATTGCCTTCAACTCCGGATTTCCATCGTCAATGCGTTGAATCTCGTTCAAAATAACAGGGGAAAAAAATTGAATCAATAGCAAGTATATTAATTCAATAAAAATAAATAAATAAATCAAAGTGAAAACTATTGAAATTAATACTCCCCATGATTGAAGATGGCCAGAACTCCGGTATAATTCTCTTGAGCACAGCGGAAAGAGCGTGCTGATAACGTGTTGTGGACAGTTTTTAGTGAAGGGTGCGGCAAGAGAAGAATAGAGAGAATTTGGTGAAACTGTAGTGTATGTGGAATATGTAGTTCATATATTTCACATACCAGGTGCCTTTATTTATAGTAATACAAGTACAAGTACAATAGGATACTAATCCCTTACAGAACGGAATAGCCTAATCCATATCTACTTAGGATTTACACAATCACATTTAACACATGTTATAAATTATCTACAACTACATTTTTTGTAAAATTACAGAGACAGAGCCGTGAGGGACTCCTACAACAAGATGCAAAAATAAATAAATTTCTTTTCTTTATGCTTCTTGTGAGTTGCGTGATACGGCAAACAAGTAAAATAAACTGCTGGTCCTTGATATCATAAAAAGAGAGAATGGAAAATCTTATCGAATTGGGATCTTAATCCGTGCCCCCAATGTTATTTGGATCGAACAATGGTTCTAGTTGCTTCTCCATGACTTTTTGTTCAGGTTCCCACAGACGGCGCCAACTGTTGGTGTAGAAAATTTCGGGTTCAATTCTCCACTAGCAAGTAATCTTGTAATCCATGTTGAGAAGCTATATACACCATCTTCGCTTGCCATCAATGAGAGAACGGGGAGGACCTGCAAGAAAACACTCCGACTCTCAAGTTAGTGTTTGTTTAGGATGCTTGTAAAATATAGAACGATGTCATACCTCTCTCTTACTCCTCCTTTTCCCCTCCCCCTACTGATGGAATTACTAGTGTTTGTTCAACATGGATTACAAGATTACTTGCTGGTGAAGAATTGAACCGGAATTTTTTTGCACCAACAGTGTACAAAACCTAATTTGCAAGAGTTGCAGTCTATGTCGATGACATGAATCTCACTTAGACTCTGAAAGAGCTTGAGAAAACTACCTCGCACCTGAAGTCGGAATTTAAGATGAAAGATCTTGGGAAAACTCGTTTCCATCTCAACCTAAAGTTTCGAGCAAAGTTCAAACGGTATTCTGGTTCACCTGTCGAACTCCCAGTAGGTATTTCCTTCGAGTACACCCATGATCGTCCATACGCTAGATGCAAATGAGACCCTTGAAAAGGTTGTGGAACTCGAAGTTCCATATTTAAGTTCAATTTGCGCTTTATTGTACTTAGCTCATAACATTAGGCAGGACATCTCCCACTACACCAATTATATGCTTTAGAGACAGCCATAAAACGTCTCTAGAAATATATTAGTGACTAAAATATACTTAAATGTGTCTCTAATAGAAGGAGTGACAAACTAGTCATCCGTCCCTATTGATTGTGTCTCTAAAACTTATTAGAGACAATTGAAGAAAAAGTTCCGTCCCTATTGCTAATTCTCTGTCACGTGAGCAATGGTTGCCAGTGGCAATTTAAAGTGTCTCTACTACTTTTAGAGACGGAAGAGAATTTCATTTAATATTATTAAATGGCATTGCAATTAACGTCTCTAATACTTCAAATGCAATTTTTTTTTAATCCAAAACGTCTACAACCATTTTCATTTGTATTTTAATTTATATATATAATATATATATTTGCTGGGCAACAAATTGTAATAATAATTATCTAGATGCATATATAAAAATCTGAGATTGAATATTCTTGACATAAAAGAAAATACCAATCCTTCATCTAATGATAAGCCACTAATATTCTAGTCAAATGCTTATTGATCATCTAATGATCAACAAAAGGATCAATAGAACTAAAAACTACTACTCAGATGCATGAGAGCTTTGATTAGATGAAGCTCTAACTTGGTTTAACAAATCAGTTTCTAAAATACTTGCATCCCCCATAAGCAGTCCAGTTAGTCCAGTGGTAGGATAAGCAGGTTGTGGCTGATAATGCTGCATTTGAGGGTACATCTGTTGTTGAGGCCAATACATTTGAGGAGGGTAAGAAGGCATTTGGAAGGGTGGCTGTTGCAAAGGCTGAGAAGACACTTGTGAAGGTGGAGTAGATTGTTGGGATTGTATCATCTGCTTTAACATTGCCAATTCTTGTTGGGTTTGCAAGAGTTGCACTTGGGTTTGAGCTTGTTGCACTTGAGTTTGCTCCTGTTGTTCCTGGTACTTGGACTCCAACTCCATAAATTGTGACTGCAAGCGAGCATAAGCTCTTCCATGTGATCTGTGTACTGCTGATCTACCATGACTTTCAAGATAAGGCACCATATCGGGATTTACACCAAGTCCATAACCACGAACTCTGTGACGTTTCTCGGGACCCATCACTGCAACATATGCTCTTTCTCGCATTTCCAAAGTCTCATTACCTTCAACAGCAATCATTTCTGCCAACTTTTCTTGCATACCAGCCTATGAAGGAAATAACTTCACTTGATATGTGCTTAGTTATTAAATTGAAAAGTTACAATAGATTATTAAATACATAGACAAAACTCACATGTGTCTGCTTAGAGACTTCATCGATCCAAGATTGTTGTTCATCTTTTCGTGTATGCTTATCATAAAAAAAACTGAATAGGATCGGGCTCATGACCATACTTCTTGAGCTAAATAGGCAAAACATTAAACAAAAAATATACAATTAGGTTTGATATCATAATTTCAAACAATAAATCAATATATTAGTATGTAAGTAGTCAATTAGAAGGTGAATATTTTAATACCTTAAGGACTTGTAATATAAAGTTAAAAGAACAAACGAAAAAATACAATATTATTTACTTACATATTCCGCTCGACTGCGCGCATAACTTTTGGTGCCAGAGGTGTGATTGTATTGTTGTTCTTTTCGATTAGTAGAATTCTTCTCAGCAATTATCTATCATTCTCAAAAAAAAAAAAAAACATTTCATGCTATGTTAATCAAAAGAGAATTAATGGTAATTAATAGCACACTTACTGTTGTCATACCAGCAATATTCTGGACTACGACGATCCAATAGAACCCAACTTTTGTCCATACTGTCAAGGACACCACAGCAAATAAAATAATTATACAATTCTCAACTTCAAAATTGACAATTGACATTAGCAAATTGATAATTCTCATAATCTCATACATACTACAAGCCAAAACACAATACTCCAAACATATAAGCCAAACCAACCAAAATTCATGCATAAATGTCTAGGTCATTAAAAAATTGACAATCCCCACCACACATATACAAACGCCCAAAACATAACACTCCAAACAAAATTCAAACCAAAACCAACCAAAATTCAAGCATCAAGTCAATGACCACCGAACAAAAAATATTTTGATTCATTCGCAGTAATAATTGAAAAGCCTGAGACAAACCTTGTAGTCTTTGCCAGTAAAGGTAGTCGGGTCTGATTGGGTCCTTGATAAGTACGTTCGTCTAAATTGTCTCCTTAAGCTCTAATCGTAATGAAATACCTCCATTAGTGAGACGTTTTGGCAGACGGTGAAGTGAGAAAATGGTTTATGGAATTAGGGAAGCGGTGAATTGAGAAAAGAAGGATTAATTATATTTCTTTTTCTTTTTTTAATTACTAAAAATTATTAGAGAGAGATTTATCGGTCTCTATTAGTAAAACATCGCACCTGTGAAATATTTAATGCCAAATATGACGCGGGAGTAAAAATTTTGGGCTCTAAATTTTTTTATTTGGCGCCTAATTTATTAGAGGGGATCCATTCCGTCCCTATTAGTATTAGAGACAAAATTTCATTCGTCTTTATTATTTCTAGAGACAATCAATAAGAATCCGTCTCTAATGTAAACAGTTGGGACGCTTTTATTAATTTGTCACTGGGCTTCATCTCTATAGCCTATATTTGGTGTAGTGTCCTTTGTTATTAATCTTTTGGCCAGATACAACACTGCGCCTACATGCTACCACCAAGTTGGTGTTAAAGACGTTTTTCCATTACTATAGATTTGGGCTTATTCTATCTCGACGCATCTCAGAATAGACTAGACCCCCCTTGGTCTTTGAAATGGTGCTTGTCTTGTTAGTTTGCTGACGTCGGTTACTTGTCTGACCCGCACAAGGCACGTTCCTAGACGGATTATGTTTTACCGTTAGGAACACCACAATATTTTGGAGATCAACCAAACAGACTTTAGTTGCAACATCTTCGAATTCATTGCCATACACAACGTCACACGTGTTTGTTTCAATATTAATTTCCTTGAAAACTATTGGTTTCTTGATTTTTTATACATTTTTTCAGGGCCTTTCCCCTTCAGCTCTGCACGCTGTCTCTAGAAACCCATAAGCTGAAAATCTTTGGGCTACAGTAGTTAGTTGAACTGGTTCATTGCATGTAGAGATCCAAATGGGATTCTGAAAGATTGGTAGGCTAGTAGGTCATGTTGAGCACTTTATTCTAAGTGAAAATAAAGCCCACTAATAAATAAAATAAACTAATAAGTTTCAACACTAAAAGTGTACATGCAAATCGATAAGATAAGACACTGATTTTACATGCAATCCAAAATATAAACAAATTTGAAAATATGAGTCCCCAAAATGATCACAAGATTTGGAAGATGAAAAGAAAATGAAATCAAATGAGAGAAGTGGAGAGAAGTTTATAAAAATTAGGAAAAATCACATTCTGACGTGAAGTGTGAATCTTGAACAACTACCAACACAAGTTTCACCGTAAAACTAATTAATAATATAAGAAGTAGCTCAACTTACTTATAAGGTCATGTAAGGTTCATTCTTTCATCAATGTGGAATTTATTCTCAACACATTTTTTTTTTTAGTTAAAATTCTGAACACATTTTCACAAAAGAAAAAGAACAAAGTATAATATTCTCACCTTTGATTTGCTGTCTTTCTTAATTTTTGGTCTACTTGTACTCTTATCTTTTCTCTTTTTACAGATTTTAGAACTCCAAAAACAGATGATAAAAAATACAAAAATTGCTCACCATCACCGAATTTAATTTTTTAAAAAATTGAAAAAAAAAAAAGAAGTAATTATGAATGTGTCGTGAAAATTATATTCCACGTGAAATTGGTGGTAGATGATATATGTGCAGCCTTCTTGGCCACATTTGATAGATTCTTTGCTTCTCCCATAAATCATGCATACGGCCGGTTTGATTTTCTTCTCTGGAGTAAGAGCATCTCCAATATCCAATATTCTTTGCTTCCTCCTTCCTCCTCCCTCCTCCCTCCTCGAACTGTGAATTTACAAATGAGAGGAAAAAAATTCAGTAATCTGCAAGAACTGTGAGTACAAAGGAAGAAGAAAGGACGGGGGTGGGGAAGTGTCATTAAAGATTGGTGAATAAAAAAATTATAATTTTTTAAGTTATCAAATCATAATCTTATTCCCCTCCTCGACAGCTGCTTCAAATTCTTCCCCCAAGTTGGATCCAACAATCCTAAGTTCATTTTGGTATGTGTTAACTCTCCTTTGCAGGGAATGCAAGCTCTGCTGGATCTCATTTTCACAGTTGACGGTCTGTCTCAGAGACAGCAAAGTTTCTTGGGTATACCATTGCCAGTGTCCATCTTTGATTGAGTAGTCTATTTGTATGGAGACACCACCACGTACATGCACCAAGGCAACGATAATGGTTTCAAAGTGGAGCCTAAATAAGTTATCATTACCAGCAAAACTTTCCACTCTTGTTTTAATATCAACAAAAATAAATAAATAACTACCATCTTCCAGTTAGAATTAACTTCCACCGGAGATTAGACATGAACGACCAACAAACTGGACAAAACAGTACTCTGTTTGATGGTTCTCTCCGACAGGCAGTCAATGAACTACGGTTTTCTAAGGTAAAACTTGTAATTTTCACTTTCATATTTCTTATGCTTATTTGAACTAGGTATTCCTTCAGTGTGGCTTAAGTTCTTAAGCTTCAAGCACAAATTTGAGATTGGCATATTTTAACTTCAACTGACTGATTTATTAACTCTCAAGTTCTTAATGATTTGAATAATGATTAGTTAGTTTATGGCTGCATTTCATTTACTGCTTCTTGTTGCAATGGCCTTGAAAATGTCTTGGTTTGAATGCTTTCTCTTATTTCTTTGATGTTGGTAAATGTAAATTTCTATTTTGGTCTATTTGAATTTCAGTCTTAAATCGATATCCCCAGGTTACGAAAGAAATCATCACCGTGATCAAATTCTAATCGATACCCGACCCTTTCATTTGAGATTTTGCATACCAAAAACTGAAAATATGACTTTAGCCCTTGAAATTTAATTTTCTCTATATAAAACCCGACATAAGTTTTTTACTCAAATATAACCCATTGACTAGACTCCACACAAGCAAATTTATTAATTATGTTTGACTTCACACATTTTAAATTTTTTGGATGCCTAAAATACCCATATTTGAATGTTTGATGTACACAATTAATTCCATACAGGTAGTAAGGGAGAATTAATGACTTTCCAAAACGAAAAAAAGAAAAAAAATATTAATGTTACAAATTCATTGCCTTATATATAACAACAATAAAACATGCCTAATATATGTAATAATACATGCTTCATTAATGTCACGAAAATTATATTTTACATATAAATGTAGATAAATTATTTTACACACACACATGTATAATAAAAAAAAACATGCCTAATATATGTAAAAATTCATGCAATATAATTTACCTACAAAATAAAGAAATGTTATTTGGTTCAAAATTAATTTACTTGTATTTTGCATAAAAATATAGGTCAATTATCTGCATATAAAATAATAATAAATGCAAAATAATTTACCTACAAAAATAAATAACGTGCTAATCATAAATAAATTTATATATAGGTAAATTAATTAGTACATATAAATTTATATATATAAATAAATTTATATATATGTTATTTGATTAAAAATTAATTTAACTATATTTTACATAAAAAGTATAGGTAAATTATTTACATACCATAAATTTATAATTGTGAAGTCAACTCTTGAAAGAATACAATTTTTCACTCCCACAAATAGTGCACCTACTATTTGAATTTTAAAATGTTAAATTGCTTCATTAACATAATTAGGGTATTGTGGCATAAGTTGTAAATAATTTGTAATAATATGTTACTTATTTTCCCACATGTCAACAAGTTTGAATTTTGGGTTTTATTTGAATGTTTAAAGATAGATGGGTTTAAGTTTGAAAAACAAGAGTTACAAGGGCCTATATCTAAAGAACCCTAAAAAAAAAATAAAAAAAATTAGAGTGTAGAGTTCATTTTACAATATTGCATCGATACATTCATTTTCTTTGGATTTTGTTATGTTGTAGAGTCCATACTACAGCTTTGTTCCTGTGTTATCGGTTTAGGTTGCAAACTGGCTTAACAACTAAAAACAGGTTACCTCAATACGCCTATCTGGTCCTCGTAGTATGCATATATGATCTCTACGCATTTGATAGTGTAAGAGGCGTGGACTAATTTTTTGTGTGATTGGAAATTCACGCAAACAATAATATACATTTCGATGGACACGAGTTTATGTTGATTAGAAACAATCAAGAATCATAAGTTATATGACTTAAAACTCTTTCATGAAATTTTCAATTAGATGGTCTTGGTTTAAACTTTTTGTGAAACAACCATGAATGAAGACCAGCGCTCATAATTTCAGATATGCCGACCCTTCTCTCTCAACCTCTTCGTCGACTCCTTTTGCTCCCACGCTGCACTCTTTAGCTAAAATCACAGATCCTAATAAAGCAATCATGTAATTAACGATAAGATCAACGACCTAGTTAGGAATAGAAAGAGTGTCCATCGCTCTCCTATCCCAGGTCAGTCGTCCATCTTCAGTGGTGGTGCCAAATTGAAATACACAGTTATTGAGTATTTATCATATAAATCTATATATGTTCAGTTTTGGTCTTATATTTGCTGATATCCATTGGTGTTGGATGGCGAGTATTTTGTTTAGGTTGATAAAGGCATGTATGCTTGCAATGTGTTTGACAAATACCTAAGAAAGCAGTTATTGTGATTAATTTGCTTTCTGAATTATTGTATGTTGATGTGGTTTGTGCTGAACCTTACGGAATCTGCTTGGTCAGTATGTAAGGTGGTAGATTGTCTTTTTTTCTCCTTTCAAATTCAAAGCACCTAACTTGGATTGAATTAAATTAAAAAATATGTTCTACATTTTTTACAGGGATTGAATTTTTGTATATACCTCAGTGCTCACCGTTGAGAAGGAGTTGCAGGGGAATGTTAGTGAGCTGGTACAAGATGACTATAAGCACCTGGCTTGGCTTCCATGAATAAGAGTGATGGTCAACCATTGTCCAAGTTAGATGATAGACATATGACTTTACTGGTGAATGGTGGGGCGTTGGTGTGAGATGCAGATAAATCACTTAACATGTTATCGATATTGCAATTTAGTGATATCGATATTTATTGATGATAAATGTATATTATATTTCCTTGAATCTAAGTTGATCATGTTACTGACTAGATACTATAGACTCTTTATGTAATGTTGATTTTGTATTAACATAGATTACTGTTAATTTAAATATATTTGGTTTAAACCAAAATCTGCATTGAACAACTATAAAAACAAAAAAACAAAAAGAATACCATATTAATTGATTATGCCAACATCAAAGCCAAACAATCAAAGGAGTGGAAAAAGAGATGGAGAAAATATACAAATAAAAATCCAAATTAATTAACTTAAGAGAAGAAACAAACGGAATTATTAGCTTAGGAATTTAGAAATTCAACGCATCTGCTCTCTTTATGTGTTTGTAATTCTTCTGCTCTTTTCTTGTATTAGTGTGCGGCAGAAAGAGAG
>CM031081.1:19036272-19200511 GCA_018257905.1 Gillenia trifoliata | reverse complement strand
TCAGTCTGGTGAGTGAAAGTTCAGGGCCCGTGGGTGATAAAAACCCTAATTATTATGATAGGAAGAAACTCGTGGAGAAAAGAGTACAGCATACACATCAAGGTGAGTCCTAGTATTGATAAAATGTTTCATACTCTTCTTTGTTTGGTGGGTACTCTGCGCGATCTGTCGTAGGTGCTTGGGAGCATGGCATATATTTCAAAGGGTACTACTCCAAATTTGAAAGTATTGTCTTATTTTTCAATCTAAACCGTTCAAACATTAGAATTGTACAAGTTGGAAATTCGAATGAATTGCAATATACCACTCAATATATTCAGTTATACTATAACTTTGATTCCTTTGCGGAAATATGCTAATTTGATCTAAGCAGATGTAGGCCAGAGAAATCTCTTTGCCACGATATTGCAGGAGGGATGTTGTGTAGAGAAGCAGCATTGCAAAGAAAAAACAGTTTTTGCGACGAAATATTTGGCCACGGAAGTAGGATTTCGACCCCAAAGGTATAGAACAAAGGGTTTGTTGGAAATTAGATATTATATTATGAAGAAATTAGAATTAGATGCCTCATTCTAAGCGTTTGTAGATTAAACATTTATGCTTTTTTAGTTTTTGATTAAGCTTTTAAATTTTTTGATTAAGATGCTCTGACTTGAGCCACTCCAGTTTAATTGAATTTAATTTACATGTCAATATCAAATATATATTTTAAATAATTTCAACTATATTTAAGTCTAATTTTTTTTTCAAGTCGAAATGTACCCACGTCAAATGGAAACGTACCCGTGGCAAATGAAAACGTACCAACATCAAATAAAAACGTACCACCCGGAATTAAAATGTACCCAATTATAAAACTATATAAAAATAAATATTTCATCATTTGGGTATAGTTTAAAAATATGTTTGATTCATAGATAATGCTCTAGATAATTTTTTTTTTTTTGGTAGATAAGTTTGGAATTGAATTGGAGATAAATCCTAATTATTGTAGAAAATGCTAAACTATAAGGATAAATCATATAATTTTGAATTAACAAAAAGGCTATTGGACGTTGATTAGTATAAGAAATGTTCAATCAAAAACTTAAAAGGCACACATGTTTAGTCTAGAAAATTTAAAACTCAGGTGTCTATATCAAAATACCTCATATATTATTTTTTTTAATTTTTAATTTTTAATCTCTCTATATAAGGGGAAAAGGCTAATTTGGTGAAATATTTGTAATACTAAAATTTGTACCTCCCTACATGTAACTGTTGGAATAACTAACATAATTAATCAGTAGTAAAAAAGTGAAATTATACATGTGATTTAAAACCATACCTGACACATCCCGATCCTGACACGCCAAGTGTCGAGAAGTGTTGGCCGACACATGTTAAGTGACAAAAGCTAATTATACAAATGATTGAGAAAAGTGAATACATTAGAGTTGGAAGCGAAAGTAAAGAGTACGGTGATGGGTAAAACCCATTATTACAAGTGTATAACAGTCAGAGCATAGTAAATAGTGCAGAGAATATAAAATATTCACATCCTCGTGAGGATGGATATTACAGAAAACTAACACTATAGGTAGGAACGAATCCTACATTATTTTGGAGAAGTTGTCAGAACCACCAACTGCAACCGAAGGAAGCCCTCGTCTCACTGGTACTCAAGACCGCTCCTAAATCCGGGAGGGGCGCAAAACGTAAAAGGTGAGTGGGTTAAAAAGTAAAGTTTGATCAAACTTTTGTTTTCAAGAGCATATTATCCCCTCGCTAGAAAACATGTATAATTTCTGAAAATATGTCATACTCTTCAGTATGATCCTCAAAATACTATAATAGTAATACGGGTGCTCCCCGAAAACCAATGGTAAAACCATATTGGATTGCTCGAAAACAAAACCGAATGCTCACCCATATGTAAACACACAAGCCCAAGTAGATAAGCTACAAGGACATGCTAGGTATATAAGAATATGCTAAATACTACAATGATGCGAGTCATAACGCTAATCGTTGTGCGCAAAGCGCCTCACACACAAGTCCTAGTTGCCTAGTGCAACCTAGAACAGGCTAGTACCTACAATGGATCCAAAGTTGCGCAGTGGTACTGGGTGTGCACCTCCAAACATCAAAGCTAATCATGGCCCTGAGACTAAGTACTGATACATGCATGTTATAAATCTACTAATGAGCAATAGTATAAGAAAATATATGGCAAATATAATACGGATGTTCTACCTTCAACAATCACATATTATATGAGTCATGCTAACAATTTAAAGAAAGCTATGAAAACCATACATAAATATATGTTTACCAAAACAAAGACCCACTCACTCACCTGTAAGTAGCCGGGTCGTAGCCTCCCTATCTTTGGTAGCCCCGGTAGTCTTCTCTAGATAAATCTCACCTATATGAGATATCACTACAATAATGATTAAACTCATAAAGGTTACAATTTAAACTAATTAACAACACTTATCCCTTGTTTCCTCAATTCGGAGGTCAAAAACACTCCAAAAAAATACCACATGTACTGCCCTTAGGTAGTACGCGTCGTCATGAGTCGCCTCGTGTCGACGAAAGTCGAAAAAGTGGTCCCACGCGCCCCTACGCGCAGCTGTTGTGATAATTGCAAGCGTACAATATCATTCAAGTAGTAAAGTAGTAGTAGAGTATTGTTCTGAAACGGATCTAGTTAACTTAATTACTAACGCAATTTACGAACAAAGAAGTAAAGATCAAAATAACCTAAAAATAGTTGATTAAACAAATTAAAATGCAAACACTGAAGAAAAGCAAACTAAATAAGCGCTAGGACCCGATTTCACCTAGCTAATCCCACCCAGATCTCTCTTGTTCATTGAGTCTCAATCACCTAGCATGTTGATAGTTATTTCCCCTAATCTCACCAATGCTCTCTTCCGAGCTATACTAGTTGTGTTTCTAGCTAACAACCCACTCTATTCCTAGTTATGGATTTAGAAAGCTAAAAACCCATTATGTTCCTTGGGAAACACTATGTAATCTATGGTACTTGTTACAAAAAGCTACATATTAGATATCTCATTCCGGTCTCAACCTAATTCTTCTAATCAAACAATTAGTGATCAATTGATTGCAAGCATTAAGAATGGTAACAAGCACTCGACATGCAAAGATGAATTGACTTAATAAACTTCGAAAGATTCAAGTATTCATAGCTAGGCTACATCTTAGCCCTAGCAAAAAAAATTTAGTTCATGATAACTTTATATAATAACATGGATGAATTCGAAAACATGGAAGATAACAACTGGAATTTCAATCTCAGCTCCACGGCAAATCTTAACGTCCCAATTCTCCCTTCTTGCTCTCGGCTTCTCCCTCTCTTTATAGGTGTGATATGTGTGTAAGGGTCTCCTCCCTCTCTTGCCGCAGCATGCCTATTTATATGAATACAAAGAACTAACCAATCCAACTAAGATTTGGATTAGGAATCCTCAGCAAGGAAAACTATCATTTTCCTTTCCGTCCCTTAATTATCCCACGTGACAAAGAAACAAAAACCCAATCATTGTAGGAAATAGATTAAGCACACCGCCACAAGCCATACACCGCTCCATTCCTTACTCTAGCCCATGAACGTACAGCCCACTTGATGGTTATTTGCGTTTCTTCAATTTAAGCTTCAAATTCTATGTTTTGTTCACAAATTATATTCTCTACAAAGTTTGCACAAAACACATTAAACCCAACAATTTAAGGGAGTGGCTACAATGCATGTGTGCATTTAATACTATCACTTTTGATTTTAAAATAAAAACCGGGTAACTAAAAGCTTGTAGGTTCAAGGTCAAAAAAGGGACCACGTGGCCACACAAAGAGAGAAAAAAGGAGGAAAAGAGGAAAAGGAAAAAAAAGAAAGAGAGAAAAAGAGAGACACGGGAGGGAGGAAGAGAGATATTTAAGTGTTTTTATGATTTTAAGTGGTGTTAGTCAGGTCCTGTAGCAATTTGAACTATTCAGTTTCTTTTTATTTTTTCTTTAACACATTTTATTTTGTTTTATCTTATTGTAAATACATATAGGTTAGAACAAAATTTTGAAACTTGCTATGAACTCGTTGATACGTTATCTTTATCCCTACATCCTTAAAACCTTTTTTTTTTTTTTAATTGTTAAAAACGTTTTTAAACATGATTTTAATTTGAATTTATTTTGTAATATTCATAATAAATTCATTTTACATCAAAAAAATGTAAAAGAAAATATAGAAACGCTAGTAATAACAAGCTCTACAACTTTCATGAAGGGGTCAACTCTAAATTCCGACACCATAATCTATGAACACTAGAATAATAGTGAACCGTCGATTGTGGTTTACGTTTACGCTCCATTATTCTCACATGATTTCTTTTTTTTTAAAGTTTCTTTTTTTAAAACATGATCTTTTAGTGGATGCAAAAAGATGAACGGTTCGGATTGTCGATATCATGTTCCGATATTTATGATTAGTTGAAATATGAGTTGATGTTATATAGTTTCTAGAAACTTTATAAACTCCAAGCTATATTTTCACTAACCGTACAAATTTGAACATGATATCAACGATCCAAACCGTTCATCTTTTTGCATCCGCTAAAATATTATATTTTCAAAAAAGAAAATCTGAAAAAAGAAAAAGTAATCCGATGAGAATGATGGAGCGTAAACGTAAACTACAATCGACGGTTAAAATATAAAGCTAAGGTTAATGGATTATGGTGTCAAATTTTGAAGTTGACCCCTTCACGAAAGTTGTAGATCTTCTTAATGCGAGCGTTTTTTTTTTTTTTTTTACATTTTTCACTCTTGTACTTTAATTATTATGAATTTTCAAAAAAATTTAACTCTTTTATATACACTATCAAGAGGGATTGAAGGGTTTTAAAAATCTAAACGATGATGTAACCATCATAAAACATAGACATACCTTTTTCACGCTTGCAAATCAATTACTATGAATTTTCAATAATTTGAACTACAAAAAAAAAACACTATTCATGAGGGTTTGTAGGGTTTTCAAAATCCAAACGATGATGTAACCTTCACAAAAGCTGTAGCGTTTGTCATTACAAGCATTTTTATATTTTTCACACTTATACATTAATTATTATGAATTTTTTAATGTAATTTGATTTTCCTATAAATGTGAAAATGTGTAAAAATCATAATAATTATTTTTCAACTCGAACAAAAAAACATTGTTCATGAGGGTTTGTAGGGTTTTTAAAATTCAAAGGACAATGTAATCATCGTCAAAGCATAGAGGATGCAAGCACGAGTATTTGCATATTTTTTTTCACAATTTTAAATTAATTATTATGAATATTCTTTTTGAGGTATAATTAATTTATTATCAATATTTAAAGATAAAACATAAGAAAATTCATAATAACTTCATTATACGTCGGAAAAATATTTGGTAAGTTGCTACGGACTAATTGCTACATTTTCTTCATCTTAACGATTCTAAAAACCTTATTTTATTTTTTATTAAAATCTAGTTGTCAAAACTCAAATTCGACATTTTCTTTGTCTTAACGATTATAAAAACCTTATTTTATTTTTTATTAAAAAATAGTTGTCAAAACTCAAATTCGAATAGGTTCGACTAAGTGTTTTGTAACTTAATTAAACTTCATTGTCCTATAATGGTTCTTGCAACTCTTAATTTTAAATCTACTTGATTAAAAATTATTTTAGGATTTTTTCATCGTAAACAACGTCGCAACGAGTTCGTAACATCTTTTGAAATATTTTCCGACGTATAATTAATTTATTAACAAGAAAATATGTTAAAAAAAAAAATGAAACGTGGCAGCATTTGAATGGCTTATAAGTTACGCGAGAACACGTATAACCTCCTTTCTTATTATATATTTTCAGTTGGATTTAAGGTTTATCCATAAAAGAAAAATATTTGTAAAAAAAAATTTAATTAAAAATTTTGAAAACCACCGACTTGCCCACCACAGCACCATCTTTAGTTCCACTTTCCCTCAGTCCCCCAATCCTAGAAAATCAACCCAGAAAAAAACTCACTTCCCGATTCCCTTTCAAAATACAACTTCCAAAATTTGGTCAAATTCAAAAGCGCTCTCTCCTCCACCCTCTCTATTGTAGCCGAGAACCACCTCCAACCTCCGTCTCCTCGTCTCACCTGTCAACCGCTTCAAAATTTGGCATGTTTCAATGTCCTCTTCGATCTCATGAATCTGGTCCGATTTGTTGATGTGGGCCTGATACTATAAAGCAGCAGAGGAAATTGAAGGCTGAGAAGATGTCACAGCAGCGGGAGATGCGGATGGGTGTCGTAGGAGATGGATTGGGAGGGTGAGTAGAAGGAGATCTCGAGTAGAAGAGGGTTGGAGGAGTGCAGAGATGTGTGAAGTTGGAAGTTGAGGGTGAGAGAGAGAAAGTTAGAAGTTGGAAGTTGGAACTCGTCTTCTTCCTCGAGGCATCCTTCCTCACGCTGCCGTTTGCTACAACCATGGCTGGAGATGTGGTCATCCTTGGTGAATTCGAGCCATATTGGAGCGGTTCCAAGCTGCTCCAAGCTGTTTGTGGGCCGAATTCTGGCGAATCCAGACTAATTCTCACGATCCCGCTCCCAGTGCTTCATAGGTTTTTAGGCAACGGGCTGTGATGAAGAAGCAGAAGAGGAGAGAGAAGAAGGGGAATTGTGTGAAAATAATATTATTTGTGTTTTGTATGGGTACCAACCGGTTAGCCGGTCTCTTACTTTTCTCCCAAAGCATTTTTTCCCAACTGTTGGATGTATCTAACGATATAAGAGGTGATAGTATTCAATGCATATAAGCATGGTAGCCGGTTCCAACAAATTTAATACAAAATCATGACTAAATAATAGATAAAAGAGGTACAAAATATGCATATAATATCGATCTAACAGCAGCCCACTCTCGGCACACGTGCGCCACATGCACTAGTCAACGGTCAACTAACGCCGTTAGATTTAACGATAAATGCTAAAATCTCCGTTAACTTTAACGGAATATTCTGACAGAATATTTCGAGGAATATTCTCTCATCCCTTACTTCAAATCGCCATCCGATTTTTGTAAAATTTTCAAACATTCATAACTTCTTCATTTCTCAGCCAAATTTCACGTTCTTTATGTCAAAATGAAGCTAGAGATGAGTAGAACGACGGTATACCTTTTGTTTGGCTGAAAAAGCTCGAGGAATGGCATGTATTTCCTTCGAAAAACTGAGGCTACCGTAGCTCTTCGATCTACGTCAAAACTCCACCAAATCAAGCAAATGACATATGAAAATTCATCTACTCAACGAGAGAAATCCATTGGTAGTAGTTAGAAACCTCACATCGGTCTGTAATGGTAAGAATATCACTGGGAAGGTTTGGTTCTTCCGTGTACGATTTATGTCGAACAGCTAGGAGTTTGGACAAACGGTTAGCACCATTGAGTTCAAGGAGTCGAGACGAACAAGGTGGTGACTTTGGATTGCCTCGGTTCGACGGTTTTCCTACAATGTATATTGTGCACAATTCGGTAAGGGAGAGAGAGAGATATTTTTTTTTTTTGGCACTGTGCACCCACCAACATAGTAAAAACATCACACGGTCTGTGAACAAATAACACGCACGTGTCCAAAATATCCCCTTAAGAATTATTTTATAACAAACTTTTGATAGGATGTTACAACACCACATTGGAGTAATTATTATTTTTATTATTTTTAATTCTTTTATTCCTTATTTTTAAATTACATAAATATAAATTAATTTTTTTAAAAAAATAAACATTAAATTACAACTAAATAATAAGATGTAAAATAGAAAATTGCCATACGCTACCCCTCCCTAATTAGGATTTTAAAATAAAACAATAATTTAAAAAAAAAATCTAAATTGACATAAAAAAAACTACCCACATAGTGGGCAGTTTTTTTTCCTTTATTTCTTTAATTTTAAAAAATAAAAAAAAATATTTTAAACAAAAATACAAAGAATAAAAATTACAACTAAATAATAATATGTAAAAGAGCAAGAGGCTAGTGAAAAATAAATCAAATGTCGTGTGTTTGTGCTTTTGTACATATTAACTTCTTCTTTTTTTGTGAACTTGTACGGAGAAGGCTACAGTGCTCACAAGCATTGAATGCTCACACCGATCTCACCATTAAAAGGAGGGAGGAGGGAGGAGGGAGGAGAGAGGGGGGAAAGAAGGGTGAGATCGGTGTGAGTATTCAATGCTTGCGAGTACTGTAGCTAGTCATAACTTGTACATATTAACTTTATGCAAATTCCTTTAGAATAGGTCTACAAGCAGGAAACTAGAGGATCGTTAACATACATGGCCACGTGCCCTAATGCAAACCCTCACGTGATCCCAATTTCACATAAACACGTCCAACTGTCTAAACGAACCCTCTAGAAGAACCAGAACCACAATATAGACCCACCCTCCGCATCCGGCCACCGTCTCAAGCTTCCTCCCTTCCCCCATTGATTCGCAAACACCGCAGAACCGAAGGCAGACATGGCGGAGCACTTGGCTTCGATATTCGGGACGGAGAAGGACCGAGTGAACTGCCCTTTCTACTTTAAAATTGGGGCGTGTAGGCACGGCGACCGCTGCTCCAGACTCCACACGAAGCCCAGCGTCAGCCCCACGATCTTGCTTTCCAACATGTACCAGCGGCCCGATATGATCACCCCCGGCGTCGACGCCCAGGGCCAGCCCATCGACCCCCGCCAGATGCAGCGGCACTTCGAGGTATCCCTCGCCCTTCTTCTTCTTCTTCTTCGTGTCAAAAATCGAAAACCCTTTTGCCGTACTTGCTTGAATTTGATGTTGGTTTATGCTATAAGACTCATGATTCAACATAAACCGCTTTGAATTTGTGTTGTTTTTTATTGGTAGGGTTGTTTGGTTTATCATTTAATTATGTGCTGTTTCTGTGAATTAGGGTTTTTTGTTATGCAGATTAGACCCTGCACAACTCCCCGTTTGTGAAATTTTCAGAATTGCTGTGACTGAAAAGTGCATCTTTAATATTTTATTCAGTGAAAAGTTAAAAGAAAGGAGATTGAAGGTTTTATGTATTTTGAATGGAAGGAAGATGCTTGTAAAAGTTTAAAATTGATAATTGAGTGGGATAAATTTAAACTTTTAGTTGTTAATTATATGATCTTTTATCATCTTAAACCACCGAATGCTTTATACGAAGGCTGTGAAATAGTTGAAAACCTTAGTATTTGTGCAAATCCTTTTGTATTCTGTATAGCTTATAAGTGTAAGTGCGTTTTCTTACATACTTCGACAACTGAAATTTTTATGTGTGGGAAATTGCAGGAGTTTTATGAGGATCTGTTTCAGGAGTTGAGTAAGTATGGCGACATTGAAAGTCTGAATGTCTGCGACAACCTAGCCGATCACATGGTATGTTATATTCAATGAAGAATTAAGCTCTTGTTCGGTTTTCCTTTTCCTTATTTTGTTTCAACAGAAAGATTATTGTTATTTGATTTTACTGGGAAATTTATCCATTTGGGCAGGTGGGCAATGTGTACGTTCAGTTTAGGGAGGAAGAACATGCTGCAAATGCAGTTCGGAACCTGAGTGGAAGATTTTATGCTGGTTAGTTTTTCTCTGTATCTTTCATCTTTAGAATTTGATCTCGAGGTTTCTATTGGTTATGGTTTATATTGCTATGTCAGCCACAATTTATTATATGTTGAACTTCTGTCCCTTTGTAAATCACTTGCAGGTCGTCCTATAATTGTTGACTATTCACCAGTGACGGACTTCCGTGAAGCCACCTGTAGGCAATATGAGGAGAATACATGCAACCGTGGTGGATACTGCAATTTTATGCACCTGAAAAGGATTGGCAGGTAAGCTTTCTTGATGTTTTTTTTTTAGTTGCAGAATGTACTGTTAAATTAATTTTACTCATACTTTGTTACAATGTTAGAGAATTGAGGCGCGAATTATTTGGGAGCTATCAGAAAAGGCATAGCCGCAGTCGAAGCAGGAGCCGCAGCCCTTACAGGCATCGTAGCTATGAAGAGCCCAGCCGTGGTCATAGCAGAAGGTATGATGATGAGGATCGCTATGAAAGCTGGAGCCGGAGGAACAAGACTGTAAGCCCTGGTCGAAGGAAAGGACGCAGTAGAAGTAGAAGCCCTGGAAGAAGAAGAAACCACAGTCCGGTTAGAGAAGGAAGTGAGGAGAGGCGGGCCAAAATTGAGCAGTGGAACAGGGAAAGAGAACAGGATGAAAATGCTAGTAAGGTCAACACTGACCGAAGCAACAGTAATGGGCGTGCACAAATGGAAAATCAGTACAATGGCCATGAGTAACAGCTGCAATAGCAACTTCCAGAGAAATGAGGGTATGACTACTGAGATTATAAAGCTTTTGTCTGGTTTTTGCTCACACACACTCTCTCTATGTGTGTGTGTGTATATGTAGACACACACACACACAGCTCTCTCTCCCTTTCTCTCACGCGTACACACACACACATACATATCAATATATATTATGCGTGCTCAATCACAAAAGAAATTTATGGTTCGACAACAAGCATTCGTTCAATAAATATAGCTTACAGCACATTTTCCACTGTGCAGGTGGTGTGCAGGTTCACACTTCTGTGATATGGAATTGATATGACTGAATTTTTTAAATGTAATTCATATGTGTGACTGCGTGCTTTCTGCATGATATACCTGAATATATTCTTCCCCTACTGCCCTAGTTCTCTACCTCTTAGCTTGAACTATTCACTTCTAACGATTTCCCTTAATCAGTTTGTTCTTTGTCCTTTGTAGAAAACTATCAGCTTTGCGTCTTAGGTAAGCGACTACAAAGTGATGCAAAGAAAAGAAATAGAGAGGATAGGGAGAAAGTCTAGAGTTAGGGGAGAAAAAATTAGGGTAATCTCTAATTAGTATTCTTAATTACATTCTTCAAATAGGCAATCCTTTAAGGATAAAATATGTAGCATACCATAGTCATAGGAGGCTTCACTAGTTAGAGCCCAAATTTTCAAAAGTTGATCAAAATAAGTAATTAGCTTCCGGAAATTTTGAAATAAAACAAATAACTTATAGTTCTTAGCTCCCGAACTAAGAATTTCTGTCTGGGCAGTAGGGACTGATCTCGGCTAACTCTAGTTTAATCAAATTGACATTTTTTTTTCCATGTAAGCCAATCCCTAGTTGATATTTTGCATATGTGTGAAATTTATTTGCTTGTTTTGCATGCATTCACGATTTACAGTCAGGTTCTGTGACCACCACAAGTCAAGAGTAGTGAACGATCGAATATCATGGTTCTGTCTTGGGTTTTGTTTTCTTCTCCCTTTGTAGCTTTATTTCTTTTTCTGTTTCAATTTACGGAATAAAAGAAGTCACGATCTTACATTCTTTACAAGTTTTGCAGGTTCAGGTTTTCCCTGCTTCTATGGTCCGAGCCTTTTTCTTTTCATTGCAGCTTACCATGGAATTTGTGTACAGGTTTGCTGGTGCAGTGTTTCAGGATTCAGGAGAATGCGATTATTCGATGTTTCAGGTTTCAATTCAGGAGTATGAAAGTACCTTCGTATTCCATCGCTCGAACGACTGTTGTAGGTTATTACTGCTGGTAGGTCATTGCTTTTGGTCGATGGTAGTAGTAAATCTAATTATAGTGTACGTTGATTGTGGCAACCAAAATCTCTTATTGTTGAACCAGTTGGTTGACATATTTGAAATTTCAAGGATTATTATTTGCTGTTTTTAGTTGGAATGATCATATTATGTTATTCGGTTTCTGTTTCGGTGAATTTTTAAGCATTTAAGTTTTCTTCTTAACCCCAACAGCCAAGTTTAACCCCAAATTTGCTTGGCTAAAAGGGGTCAATTTAGGGATTCTAAGCTCCATACATAAATCTAAAGGGATGTCCAGTTTTTTTTTTTCAAAAGGTTATGTAGTTATTTTGAATGTTTTAAATGGTTCGGAAGAATTTGGAATTATTCATAAAAATTGGGTAGTTATTTGTACTTAATTTAAAATATTAGTAATAAAAAGGAGGGCATAGTTTCTTAGGCTGCATTTGCTACATGGAAAGGAATTCAAAGAATTCATGTGAACTCATTTCCCATGGAAGAGGATAATGTTGGTAACTAAATGTTGAATATTAATGTTGATAATTAGGGACTTGATTGGTTTTTAAGTTCGGACGTACGGTGAAGGAAGTAATTTTTCATTTTCAAGCCTCTTTTCTTACGAATCAAATGCGGTCTTAAAAAAAAAGCTCATTGTACACGCATATTTCTTTGAAATCTCTCAAACGAGTATAGTAAAAAATAGTGTAAAGATCTCCAATGGTTGTGCTATATTTAGCTACCATTCTTAAATATAGCACACTAAAAATATAATTTTTTAAAAAATAGTGGAGAGTTATAATTTTTCATCTCTAATGGTGGAGGGCCACATTTTATCCTTTTTTTTTGTAATTTATTTGTTTTTAATATATTGAAAAATATTATGGTACAACACTTGAATATTCAACCATTATGTATTGTTTTAAGGTAATATTATACACAGGTCAAATCCTAGAGAGAAAACTCTAGCCTTCATAGAAAATCTAGAGCAAAAGTCGTCATAGGGGAGAGGAAGGAGAAGCAATTCTGCTTTTCCTCCTTCCCTCCTCTCCTCTTTTCATTTTTCTAATCTATTATGGTTAGGCCTATTTTTCGGTCGGATCGGATCGAAAACACATGCTCCCAATTCCAATTCAAAAAAGTTTCGGAAATGAATATTCGTTCCAAATTTGGAATCGGAATTTCGGAATTCCATAAACTCATGCCAATTCAGAATTATCGGCATTTTCGAAATTTAGGATATTTCAGAATCAGATTAAGATGGTACACGATAAATTAGAAAAATTCAAAACCATTAAGATATTCATTTGAAGTGAAGAAATGGACGAATACGATTCTACAAAGAAACACTAAATTTAATCCAACGGTCATATGGTTTCGAATTTGGGTGATTTTTGGTAGACATGACATTTGAGGTAAGATATAAAAGATAGACGGTTGGATCGTTGAAATACATTACAGAGTGGGTCCCACACAAACGTGTGTCAAAAGCATGTGTCCCCGGATCCTAACTCATTATTAGGTTAAGTATTTGTAAGTATATATTTGAGACTCTGAGTATATATACATAAAAGGGAACTGCAGATAATGCAAACATATTATTATATATATATTATTAAGTATATTGCTATAAATTCGGCATAGGTACATTTCAAAATTTTTAAATCGGAATGAGTTCGGCAAGTTTCGGTACGGAATTTGGAATATTCGGAATTTTTAAATACATTCCAATTCCTATCCAATTTTTTTCGGATTTTTCGGATTTCGAAATTTTGGGTTTTGAATTCATTTCAAGTGCGCCAAAATTGGAAATTTTCGGTTCGGAGTTGGTCGGAATTGGAATTTCCTATCCAAGTTGCACCCTTAATTATGGTGAATAATAGTCCCCTTTGTGGTGACTAAGTCTTTGTCTAAGCTTGCTTAGATTTGAGTTCTCCATCACTTATGTTTTGTCCCTTTTCAATCCAATCCTTCTCCCAAAATCCTCCCTCTTAGGTTTTTTGGGTAGTGTGGGTTTGGCAAGAGATGGGGCTGAATTTTTGTGAGGTGAGGTTTCTAGATTATAGTGCAGCTTTTGCCCATGTTGAATTTTCCTTTTTGGGCTTGTGTCTGGTGTTCAAGTCTCATGGTGGCATTGGTGTGGTTTATTCTGAAGCAATGGATAGCTTCGTTGGTGGTTTTGTACACAGAGTCCCAATTGTAGTAATAACTATTTGTTTCTATTGTTGTTCATCTTCGGAGTTGGCGCTGCTTGTATGCAAAGAGTGTTCCCTTACCGGTTTTATTAACGATTTTGTGATCAGAGTCTCCCATGAAGTCATGAAGTGATTGGTGTTCTCGTACTTGTCCACCAAAAGATCCGCCGATATGGTGGCTATTAGATTGGCTAGGTTGGCCTTATTTTTTGTTTTAGAGTCCTTTTTGTTTGAGGATACTTTGGATTTAATCCAAGATGCCTTCTTTGAAATTTGTACTTTTTTCTTAAGATGTTAATAAAACTGCTATCGTTTCGCCTCAAAAAAAGATGTATATTGACAAATATTTCGGATATGGCACATGTAAGATAGCTAGCATTTCTTACTCTAGCGATACAGTTCGTGCATTCCATGCTGGGTAATGCGACGTAGCTCTCAATGAGTATAAACTACTAATACTCTGTCCTTAAAATTTGGGGGTTCCTTTATTTAATAGGAACATTGCCGAACGTTTGGGTAGGAGGCTCTGCAGGATCAACAACAATAGAATTCTCCAGTACGGTCATTCAGGAAGGACCTCCAAGGACGAATCCCACCCATAAGGTGGTGTTCATTCCAAAGAAAAATGATAACCAACCACACACCCGTTGAATTAAATGAATCAAACGTAAACAACATACATGAGATTCACGATAATAGAGCGATTAAATTTAAAATAGACTTGGGAGATTCAAAACATATAACACCTACTTGAGAAGAGATTCACGAGCAATAACCAATACAAGAGAGTAAAATATAGGTCCAATTCAAAATACTAATAATAACTGGTAAACAACAAGCCGACCATCTCAAAAACCTCGAGGACAACCAATACGCCCAAAACCACCATTAACACATCACCCTCTGTACTCTCAATTATCAAAAATATTATATATCATAGGAATGCCACGCTTCCGCACGTCCCCTCTCATTCTACTTAGCGCTGTGCTTGGCCTTGTTGTGAGACGAAAGAGCACCATCTGAGTTGAATGACCTGCAAACAGCGACACGATACATAAAAACCAGCAACAAAATACAGTAGACGCCAGACGTAGAGAAAATAAACCGTTGTAGCTTTAACATACTTGCTGCATGATTTGCAAGAGTGGTCGCCGCCAGCAGACTTGGGTGTTTGTGGCTTGGGCTTATCAGAGGTAGCAGGGGTCTTTCCGCCCTTCTTTGCAGGGTGTGGTGTAGCGGTGTGGGCACCTCCGCCCTTCTTTCCATCTGTAACAGATATGCAACCACTTTAACAAGAAGTCCATAAAACCAAGCGCCAAGTAAATGAGAGTATTTATCTTGCATCTTGTTTTCTGAATTGAATTAGGAATTTATCTTTTGTTGTGTAGTTTCCTGAATCGGTATACATTTACATCACATGTTGTCCATAAAACACGCAAGATAAATTCCTAATTCGATTACTAAAACTAGAAAACAGGAAAAATCATTTGGAGCAATATTATACTAAATAATGCTTTTTTGTGTGTGTGAGAGAGAGGAAAAGTACCAGTCTTCTGTGGAGTAACTTGCTTTGCCTTCTTAGCAGAGACAGGAGTTTTTGGAGCAGATTCATTGGGCCTTTTCTTGGAGTCCTTCTAGATAAATTATCAAATTCTGAACAATTAGAACTCGCAGAAATAATAAAAGTTAAAAATCTGGAAGCAAAAAACACAAAAACAGTAACCATATGAATTCATTTGATTACCTTCTGAGGAGTTGGGGTCTCCTCTTCTTCCTCACTGTCTTCATCATCTTCATCACTACTATCTGCTCCAAGCATGTCCTACAATAGGAAACACAAATTTTGAAAGTGATTATAGCACTTAGATATTTGACCCAAGAACCTCCAACAACAAACAAGTTGAAACACGAACAAATCTTCAGAGCTAAAGAGGGAAAAAAAACCTAAGGCTCCAACTAACCACAACAGTTGAAATAAGTTTAACTTGTGGGTGAAATTAAAAGGCCAAGGGGTTGCCAAACGTAATGTCAGTGTGCAATTGGTTCATAATCCGAATAATGTTTTTGGTACAAACATTTTTCAAATTATAGTTATTAAAAGAGTAGCCCAATTCTTATGAAACCATTTTGGTTACCTCATCAGAACTTGCATCATCATCATCAGAATCTTCTACATCATCTGAGTCATCAGAATCATCCTCATCCTTAATTGGCTCTTCAATCTTAACCTTCTGCTTTCCAGATGATTCTGGTTTGACAGCATTAGTCTTGGGTGGAGCTGGCTTTGCTTCAACAACCTTACCTGTGCACATTTCAAAAAATGGTAAGAATGAATTGAACTTCCAATGCATTCCCGCAGCAAAATTAAAAGAAAAGTCCAAGTGCAGCATTTACCATTGTCGGTAAAATTCAGTGGGAGATCCTCTTCTTCTGAATCTGACTCGCTATCAAATTCTACATGCATGGAACATTGCAACCATATTAGCTAAAGATTGAATAATACATTCAAGATAAACACAACAGAAAAGTAAAATAATACAAAACAGAAAAGTAAAGTAGTATGATAGAACTTACCAGATCGGTTATCCTCTTCAGATCCGGATCCAGTGGCAGCAGAACACAGATAGTCAAGGAAGCAATGGAGACTAAATATTGCAATATTCATCAACACTAATTACAAAATCAGCATCATATTAGTTTTCATGCAATACAAAACCCCAGTTCACCAAAATTTGTTATCCTCGAAAGATAATTAGCATGGAGGAAAAAAACTAAACAAAAACAATAGACAACTAAACAAAAACTTCATAAAACTACAATAAACTAAATTTCGAGAAGACAATGTAAAAACCAGAAAGTACTATAAGCCAATTAACCTGTTACCAAATTTAAGGTGCTCCCCCCAACCCAGCCCAACAATTCTACACCCGCTGATGCAAACATATATTCCAAGACCCAACTAAAGGTTATCCAAAGAGAGTAACAACCAGCTGAAAAAAAATAGCAATAGAGAAACAACCAACTGAAAACTGCTTGCCATCTTATCTTAACAAAATCAACGCATTAAGAAAGTGTAAATATCATGCTCCAACAATCAATTTAGCATACACAAACAATTGAAAGGATATTTGTCAATGCAAGTTTTATAACCGCAGAAGTGGACACTCCCGCTTTTCAAGTTGTGAGAGAGCTCGAACTCTTTGTCAAAGACCAAGTCAAAGGGAATCTGAGGCATTTTCTCAGATGAGAGATTTGCCAACACAAGCTTCTGGTCCCCAACCTTGACATGGATAACACACTGATCACCTCCCTTCTTTAACTCGCCAAGAGTTGCCTAGAGAACAAGAAACCATCAATAAACTCCCAAACGAATGCGGTGTACAGTGATTACAAAGAAAAATAAGTAGGCAAATCAATTAACCTGTGACAAGTGGATAACATAGCCTTCCTCTGGCACTACTTTTAGAGGCTCTCCAGCCTTAACTTCAACTCCTAAACCAACAAAAACGGAATCGTTATTCAGAGTACGGCAATAAATAAGAGCATAACATCTGCAAACACAAAATATCCAGACACATTTAATTACATAACCAGAAAAAGCAGATTAATATCTGTTGTCCTTTTAAATCCACATTTTTCTACAAATACCCGAAAAGGAAACAGTGCAGGATACCATTTTAAGAGACCGTAAACCGAAACACTCATGGAAAATCATCAGGTCAAAAACTCCCAAAATATTTACACCGATTTCTAAACAGAAATCTCACAAACAATTTCAGACCCATCACCAATAAAAGGAACACAAGCATTTTAGCAACCACAACAATCTCCAGGGTGCAGAGGCACATCGATAACATTATCCGTACCGACAAGCATAGCAAGAAAACACAACCAGTGAACCAATAATTTACAAAATATCGAAAAAAGAAATTAAGTTTTCTCAGAGCAGACGAGCAGAGCACACAAATCATAACAGTATGAAACCCTAGACAGTGAATTCATGCGAAACGAAGAATAGAAGGAGATGTAGGAAGATACGACTTACCCCAAAACTCCATTGAAGAACTGTGAGAAAGCGAGAGAGAAGGGGGCTAGGGTTTTTGGGTTAGGGTTTTGGAGAGCGCGATTGAAGAGGCGAAAGAATGAGGGTTTAAGGGGCCTTTTATAAGGGAATTGCCGCCAGGTTTCGTGCTAGGGTTTTTGAAGACTTCCTTCTCAATCGGTGTGGGGCTGGGCCTGGGCTTTTGGTTTAAAGCGAGCCGAAGCCCAAACTGGAAACAATATTGTCCAAATAGGTAATGAGATTACGAGATGTGGCTTTAATTTTACGTAGCATTCAATGCTACAGGTGTTTTAGCCGTTAGATTTGATTTTCACAATTATTCAAATCTTCTATTGAAGAAAAATCCCTAATTACAAACTTGGCGGATTTTAAAAGGATCTTATGTACCTCTAATAGGAAATTAATCCAAATTATATTACAAAGGAGATAGATTTTCAAAATCCTGTTTAAAGAGTGCACATTAATGAAGGGATCCCCGATCACTCAACTAGATTTCAAACATATATCTCTAAGATTTTTAAATGATTCCAAATCTCTTATTTCTTTTCGTGTTATTTTGATATCTTTATGCCATATTGTGATTTAGTTTTCTTCATCATTCTTTTTGGATTAAGATCCTCCACGGATCTCTGCATGCGGAGCCGACGGACCCATCAATCTTGGCCATTCAATTTAATTGTGCGGCCATGAAGCAATTTTAGCTTTCACAAAATTTTCATGCAAACCAACGCTAAAATTCAGCGCCTTTTCACTTTCTTCCACCTCTCGCGTCTCCTTTCTCCACCAAAAATTCTAAAGAAAGAAAAATCATCATATGAGCCTTGGTCGATCAGCGATTGCCACTGGTCTTCAATAATAACAGGTCAGTCTTCCATTATTGAATTTCTTATTTGTTATGATATTCCTGCAATTAGATAGCGTTAAGGCAGAGGCTTAAAATGAAAGAGGGGAAAAGGTGTGGGCGGTGGGTGACTGGTTTAGAGTTGATTTGCTAGGGTTTAGGAATGAGCAAGATAGGACTATGATAGTGAATTTCGTTTTTGTTATGATATTTTTGCAATGCTGATATTTGGGACTTTGGGTAAAGTGATAATTTATTTTTATTTTTTTTCAAACTCCTTTGTACTAGGTTTTATATATGATGATGAACCAAAATTATAATTTGCTTTAAATTTTTGTATCATATATGTTTAGCTAGGTATCATATATGCATGATAAGTGAAATTTGTTTTGCCTCTGTAGAAAAAAGACAAGTGAGTTGTTGAACTAAAATACTTGGCCTTTTTGTTTTCGGCGTTGTTGAAAATTTTTGTTTTTGCTCAATTTTTCTGAATCTTAGTTTATTTTTATGGTAGAATTATGGATAAACCAAATGATGGCGTAGAAGGTACTTTGATACCAAACAAGCAACATATGATTTCTATTGGATTTATGGGGTTTAGTATTAAAAGAGTAAGCAGTGGCAATAATAAAAAGACTGGTGAACTCACGTCAAGAATCTTTTCTTGTGCTAAAGAAGGGTTTCGAACCAAAGATAAGTGAAATGATATGGTTAAAAGACCAAGAGCGGAGATGAGGACTGGATGTGATGCTCATATGGGTGTTAGGTTGGATAGGTGTAGTGGGAAATTTTATGTTTATACTTTTGTTGAACAACATAATCATCCCCTAGTAAAGAAAGAATATGTCCATGTGTTGCCATCTCGACGAAAAATCACAGCCTGACAAGCCACTGAAGTAGACTTGGCTGAAGAATCGGGGATTCCACTTAGGTTGGCTTATGAGTTAATAACCAAACAAGCAAGTGGAAGAGTCTTTGGGATATATTAAGCAAGACCAAAAAAATATCTTCGAGCTGTGAAGCAAAAGAAAATGGCATATGGAGAAGTTGGAGTTGTGCTACAATACTTTTCCAAACAAATGTTGGAAAACTATGAACTACACTTGCAACCACATAATATGCATATACCAAACACAATGCCATGGGTGCCTTGTGAAGAATCTCAACCGTCAAGTTCCCAAGCTTTTCTTCAACAAAGTATCACTGGGTTTCCTTTGGCATTTTAAGACTCCCATCCCAAGTATCAAATGAGAACATTAGTTATCTTAGGCCTCGTTTGGCAGCTCGGACTGGACTGACTATTTCAGTCGGATAGGATAATCTATCATCAAACAGTACTGACTAAATTAGTCAGGCGTTTGGTGCAGTATCGGACTAATATTGACTATTCATATTGTGTTGGGCGACCCTAGGTGTGTGTGAAGAACACAATTTGTTCTTCATACAAACTCACTCAAATCCTCATCAAATGCAAGAACTACAAAGGTTTGATCTTCCTAGGAGACGAAGTACGTAGGTAATCTTCAATTTGATTCAAGGTGCAACCACAACTCCTCCAAGCAAAGGTGTTCATCCAATATGAGATTGAAGGCCCTCTTGGGTATTTAGTCTTTGCTCATGCAAAGAAGACTCTACAAAGGTATAGGATGCTACAACTTACTAATGTGATTTTGAGTTATGTCTTGGTTTACAACATTTAGGCTTCAAAAGTCATGAGCAAAGTTTTGTTTTTGAGTACTAATATGCTAGCTAAGAGCCCTTAATTTGTTAATAGCATGCTTAAGTGTTGCTCAAATGAACTTGTAATTCAAATATTTTCCTTCAAGCTAGACCAAGAGAGTGAGAGGGACGGACTCGACTAATTATATGAAGGTTTTTGGGCGTATAATTAGTTGGGTGTGAGGGGTACTAAATGGTGGGCCTGGTTTAAATAGTCAGGCGACTATTTTAGTACGAAACGCACCAAACACCCGAGACCGGATTATTAGTACTATCCGGTGTGCTATACGGCGTACCAAACGAGGCCTTAATGGGATATAAGTCATGCTTAAAGAGATGGCTATTGTTTTGGGTTTTTTAGTCATCACTAGGTTTCTTTTTGTTTTCTAGTGCTGCTATGTCTTTTGAGAATGTAAAGTCAACTTCATTTTTTGTAAACCATATTTTGATTATGCAAATGTCTATTATACATGGTGAAAGTGAAAACATTATGTGCATTGTCTATTTATAAAAGAATCTCATTGATTCATTCTTCAAATAATGTGATCCCAACACTGTCAATTACACAAAAAAAAACAAAGCATTTTGTACAAGTCTTTTCCTAATTTCTTGCCATATCAAAAACCAAACTCGATAGTCCTTACAAAGCAATAGCCAAGCTTAATTAATAATTTAGCACAAAAAGGACCAAAATTGAATAGAGGATGAGCAAGTCTCAACACTAACTTTCTCCATCGCATAAATTGGTCCAACTTATATAAAATTGATTAGCATACAAAAAACCAAATTGGGAGAGAGATTCAAACAAGAAAAGTCAAAAGGGAAGCAACAATTTTTGAAAGAATTAAACGGAAACAAAGCCAAATTGTAAGCCTTAGAAAGCTCCCAACAACAGCATCTGACAATGGAAATCACACACTGCAATTAAGATGAAGGAGTCGTTGATTGCAGAGGTCCAAGAGAAGATTGCGTCATCTGTGTTGTAGGATTCTCATCACCCACTCTCCCTCTCTCTATCCCAATCTATCTCTGTCTACAAGTGTTGGAGCTTAGAAACGCAACTATAACCACGAGGTTAATACAGACGGCGATAGCTACGGCGGCAACGTTGAAATCAACTTCAGCGACGTCGTTTTGTTACGTCTACGTCTAGGTCATGGCATCAAGGTTCTAGGCAAAGACAACGAAGAAAGGTTATGGGCGAAGAGATGGATAAAAGAAATTCGTTTCATAATGATAGAGAGATTAAACAACAACTCTCATGACTTTTGAATTCGCAAAGCAACGGAGGAGTAAGTGAAAAGGCGCTCAATTTTAGCATTGGTTTGCGTGAAAAGTTTTTGAAAGCTAAAATTGCTTCATGGCCTCATGATTAAATTGAATGGCCAAGATTGATGGGTCCGTCGGCTCGGCAGGCAGAGATCCGCCGAGGATCTTAATCCATTCTTTTTGGTCTTTTTTTTTTTTTTTTGTCAACAGTTTTCTTCATTATTCATTGCAAAGAAAACAACTTGTCTCACTCTCACTCACACTTGATCCACAATCGTTTGTTTTTTTTTAATATTTAATTTATCTAAATATTGGGAGGCAAAGCGAACTTGAGTGCATTTGAGAAAATTACCGAAAATCCCTAATGTAACTCATTAATACGCATTGAAAGCGCAAATTTTTTAATTGGCATATTTCATAGATTGTATTCAATACGTATCTGTAATTTTTCATCTTAATTTCCATTTAGTCCTTCGTTATAGGTCTAATCTCGACGCCCATAACCAAGATAACCAAAGCAATTTGTTCTCTTTTTGTGACTCACTCAAATTTGTGTGAATCGACCACCTCAAAACCAAACTTCAACAACTCAGATTCTAGCTAAGTGCATATGATCCCATTAATCTTACTAGTCAACGAAGTGAACATACTTTTCAAGATCAAGTCAAGGGCTGAAAATTCTGGCGTATAAAAGTTGATGAATTGGTCGGTCTGACCATATCGTCATGCATGAAAAAAATACATTTTATGTTAGAAAAATTAGGTCTAATTGCCATATTTTAATCGCATAGGAAATGAATAAAAATCATCATGTAATTGAACACAAAACTTAATGCTTATGAAAAAGAATAATAAATAATGCTAAATGCACATGAAAATAGATTAGAAAATTTTGAAAATAAGTTTACGCCCCACTACGGTGCTCATAAATGATCGGAATGTGTGTGGATATGTGAATGTAGAGTAATTTCTAATTGCGGGAGGGTTACTTATTTATAGGCTTTTGAAACCTTTCCATCACAAGTTGTAACTTCTCATAAAAAGTCCAACCAAAACAATTGTTCATATAGAACAATGCCCATAATCACATGATACTTCTACCACAAAATTGCATTGCAATCTAATGCTTGCTTTTGGAGATACACGGTCATCGTTCATGTACCAAACTCATATGGCACCGTTTTACTAAGTAAATAATTTATATTTACTATTTTCCTATTAATTGGTACTTTTATCAAAGTTTCAACTTTTCTAATTTCCATTCAATTGAAATTGTAAATATTAATATCAAAATTTCCAACATTTTAATAGATCAAATTGTACCACCTCTAGAAAAGAAATAAGGATCACCGATACAAATGGATCACACTTCTATTTGAGAGATGGCTTAACGTGGTCTACCAAACAAACATTTTCCAAAAAGTTATTTCCCAACTCAGCTAAAATACAACGTCCATGTCAAGAGCGAGCACTTGTTTGACTTATTAGGAGAAAATACCTCTGATGTACATATCCATGAAACCACTGAATGATTTTATTTTCATTGAAAGTACTATCTAGTGATTGTACGCATCCTTTTTAATCAAACAATAATAATGGAGGAGGATTTTACACTCTTTAATCCATGATAATGTAAGGAGGAAAAATTCGAACTAGGGCAATAAACTGAACTAGAAACATGAGACACCACTCATGATCTTAGTAAATATGTCAATTATTATACATATTTGAGATTTAAGCTAAATTTTCATTTATAACGATATTTTTGTACTCACCAGAGAATCGACATTAACTTCCATCGTCGTTAAAGAAAACTTAAAGGATAACGATTTTGATACTTCTTTGACAATTTGTACTCCAACTTGAATATTTTGTAATTTAGGTACACTGACATAGGAGGGCACAGGATAAATAAGGAGTGCTAAAATGAGTGGCCGCCAAACTTGAAAATGTACGAAAAAACCCATTCATTTTTGGCCTTTGAATGGCTAAAGATGCCATAATTGATGTAAAAAATAACCAAAATTTTAACTGTACAAATTGCAAATGCTTATAATTCAAGCAACATTACAAATATCAAGAGAAAGCTCCCTCCAAAATTCTAAAGCTTATTATTAAGCCTTTTTGTTGTGCTAATTAAAACCTGAATTAATATAAAACGTTCTTCTACTACACTACACACCTACATATATATACACTGCCACATGCATTTTTGCAAAGATAATTAACATTTTAATTAATTTTGCCAAAACTAATTAAATCCCAATTGAAAATGCTAGGAGGACGATAGTTTTAAAATAATATTTTATAGATCACATAATTTGACGGTTGATGATTATATACATTCTTTGATGATTTAAACAAAGAATTCAACCATCAACTGCCACATCATATAATCTACAAAATATAATTCAAGTAAATGATCTCTAGTATCACAGAGAAAAATCCATGAACTTGAGCCACGTAAACCCAGTCCGTGAAACTTTCTCCGCCTGTTTTGAACAAGAAGCGGACGACGCCGTCGCTCCCCCGCCACCACCACCCACTGCTTTTGCGCTTGGGCACAGAAAAAAGTTCCTGGATCCCAACTCCATCAGCTTCTCCTCCCTATCCAAACCTGGCCCCACAAAAAATTACCACAATCAATACGCGCCGGACACGTGTAAATTAATCATATACGAAATCGGGGCCGTTCATTTTATAAGACAATAAACTTACTTTCTAAACTGAACTGCGAGTAATGGAGGTCGAACAACGACGGCTCAACGGAAGGCAAGATCGGACGGCGACCTTCCTTGCCGTACTGCCGCACGGCCGCCGCGACCAGATCTCCGACCGTCAATTCCGGCGACATCACAACCTGTATGGCCCCGACGCTCCCCTGTATCGTAACGTTGAGGAGCAGTTTCGTCAGCTTCGGCCGTAATTCCGTCGACGACACCGTCGTTCCGACCGCGTTCCTGAAAGACGCCATGTCCGGCACCGTTTTGGGCCTCCGAAGCTGCGGCGCCGCCACCTCCGGAAACTGGCCGTGGAACGACGACGATCTGTCGGAGAGCGGTCTCGGCCTGCGGTTCTTCTCTTCCAGGTGCCCCCTCCGGCTAGAACTCTTCGGGCTCGGCATTTTCCGTAAATAACTAAAATAATCGAGGACAAAAAGGAAACAACTACTTTTTGTGGCGTTTCGTTTTGAGCGGGTGGAGTAGTTACCGATTACCTCAAGCGGCGGTATCGGAAGAACCTGGGGCGAGGGAAGCCGAGAGCAGGAGAAGAGCTTCGGCTCTCAAGTTTCCGGTAGCCGACAGCTATCATAACCTGATTAATATAACCGTAATAACCAGAAATCCGACGAGGGCAAAAGCGAGAATATCATGGAAGGGTGGAGAAAGTTTGATAAGGCTTGACGATCGAGGAACCAGTCCCCGCCCTCGTATGGATTTTATACCCACAACAAGATAAGGGGTAGCCTAGAAGTTAACACGACTTTTCTTAGGGTGGTGACCGGGTACTGGCTATTGGCGGTAAAATAGAGGGAAGGATGGTCTTTTCTTTTAGTATTTCGGAATTTCTCTCTTATATTGCGATGAAAAGTTATCTAAGTTAACAATTTAGTTTATTTTTACGTTAACGTATTTTTGCTGTTTTATGTAATAAGATATGCTACTATAAATTTTTTTTTTCCTATTTGTTATTTGCGTTGAGGATTATTTTACTGTTTGTTTCAATATTAGATTTTTAATTTTTGAACTGGATATTAGATTTTATAAATGCACATTTTGTAACGTCCTATACAATTACATAAACTCAAGCTCGAAATCTGATGTAGTGGTCTTGATACACCCCGAACCAGATGTCTAGGTGGACACCCAAAAATCGAGGGTGATGGCCGACACCTTGTGAGGTGACGAAAGCCATTTGAAAGAAATGAAGAGTAATTTAAGTGATAAAAGAGAATTTTGAATAAAATAAAGATCGAGTGTGCTGAAGTGTGAGTGAACCAGAAAGAATAATAATAGAATAACAAATTTAACAGAATATAATTTGTTAAGTAATTACAATTACTAGTAAAGTTCCCTACACTGAGGAGGGAACCATGCCATCGCGTCCCGACGTCAGAAGCTCCAAAGCTACTAAACCTAGAGGGACGTAAAACACAAAAAAGGGTGAGTGGGCCAAAAACAATAATTTTTCTAAAACTTTGCTTTTTCGAACGTACTAACCCCTTACTATAAAAACCCGTAATAATTTTGAAAACCATACGACATAGTATATATGAAAAACAGCGTGATTATGGAAAGGTAATTGTTATCCAAAACTGGTAAATAATCACAAACTTCAATATGAAAATCTTTCAACATAAATCAACACGTGGAAATCAATACGTGAAAACCAAGAATAACACAAGGCTCCATGGCATCAATGAAAGAAGGCATATCGTAAAATCACAATTAACAACAGGGTACGCTCAGTAGGCAGTGCAAACACACGAGCTCATGCAGAGATATTCTGCCATGAACAGATTGGGTGTAATCATCTACGCTCGAGTACTATATACACGTAAAGCTAGCGCTAAGCGCATCACAACGAGTTCTAGATGCCAAGGCAACTAGAACAAGTTGGCACCTACGATATATCCAAAGTGAGTGTGTCGGTGCAATGTGAACATACACATGAAGTTGGTCCTGGCCCCGAACAGTACTATAGACACCGTGTAAGCAATCCTAATTGAGTGGGTATGAAAACATGTCACGGATAAAGTCTCGTATCTTAAAAAGGGGTATAGTATAAAGTATATCGTTTCTAAAGTACGGCCCGTAGTAAAATGTTCTAAAGTGGTAATCACAATACCGTAAGTGGAAATGCCGATAACTCACTAAAACATTTGAACTTCGAATACCAAGTAAGATAATAAGTAAATCCAAGATTCATTTCAAGGCATAAATATAAATCTCAATTCACAAATGTATATAAGATATAATTTTATAAAGAAAGGCCCACTCACAGTGACCGTAGCCGTAAATGCTTTGCTTGTACGTTCTCCGTACTCCACGGGTTATCACTCCTAAGGTAAAACACCCACAATTAATAATCTAATCGAAAACTACGAAGAAAACGGAGTACAAAACTCAAATTAAGAGTTTCGGGGTTCGAAAACCCAAGTACGTTGCCGTGGGCAGCTGTGCGTCGCCGTACGCACCGCCACGCGCCACCGTACTGCCTCACGCGCCGCCATACGGCCTCACGCGCCGCTGTGAGGTCCCACACGCTCTCATCCGCTATCACACGCGCCGTTAAAGTTAACGGCGCTCCGTTAACAGCGTCAGTTAGGGAAAGGAATATATTGTTGGAATATTCTCGATCCAACCAGATCTAGACCGGGTCTGCTGACGTCAGGATCGGTTTGGCTGACGTCAGAACCGAGTTTGCTGACGTCAGTTCGCCAGTCGCCTCTGCAACTTCCGGCCGCCGTCTGTCGGTCGAAATCTGGAAAATTCACCAGAAAACTTCAAAAATTCATAACTTCCTCAAATCTCAACCATTTCACACATGTAACATGTCAAAATGAAGCTAGAAAGGTGAGGAATTTGATTTTACCTATTTCGAGGCCAAAAGATGGCCAGAGATGGCCGAAAAAAAAAGGAGGAAAGCCACAGCCCAAAAGTGGCTGATTCCAAACCTCGATTTCCAAACTGAAATTGAGCATGCAAAGCTTGGATAATGAACTAGGACTCACGAGGAGATGAAAGGTGGTTGCCACGAGGCCGATCGTGGCCAGTTTCACCGGGAAACTCGACGGGAAACTTCGAAGCTTTGCCGGAGTTCAGTGCAGTCGAGATTCGAGGTTTGAGTTGCAGAGTTCGATGTTTGAGTATGATGGTGGTGTGGAGGGGGTCACAGAGATGGAGGTTTGCCGAGAAAGGTGGCAGAGCCACTGAGTTTGGCTCGGGGAAGGGAAGGCAGGGGTGAGAGTGAAAAGTTGCAGAGAAAGAGGGAGTGAGGGAGAAAGACAAAGTGAGACAGAGTGGGTGAGAGTGAGAGCAGATAGAGAGTGACTGGGGCTCACTGGACCCAAATCCCAATTTACAAAATAGCATTCTCGTAAAAATTATGAGAAGCCCTTGAGACTAACGTTCCGTAGAACCTTCATTCGAGCTCCGAATTTCATTCTGTTCGCGTCCACATGCTCGTATCGACAAGTACGACAATAAAGAGCTAAGAAATAGGTCGTACTTGTCACGACACGAAAGTCAACCAAAAGTCAACTATTGCCCAACCATAGGCATTTTGGTCATTTCCCACTTTCGGGAATAGAATACTAAAAATTCAGGGACGGGTTGTATCAGGTCTTGTTATGCAACAATTTTGGCAATATGTAGTATTCTTCTTTCTTTGTGTCAATGATCTTCGTGTCAATGAAATAAGATTAAGGAATAAGTTTTTTCTTCTTTCCTCATCCTTTAATTTATTAACATACTATTTATTCCACCCACTAATTCATTGTTGAACAATTATAAATTGCTAATTACACGCTACTTTCACGTTTACTCATATTGCATTTAGTTTTTGGTCCAAAAAAAGTTGCACAGATTATTTGGTGTTATTTGTAATTTTGCGTTCATGAAATGTGATAGGTTTACGAAATGTTATTTAGATAGGAGGGCAAACATATCAATATTAGAAAAATTAATAAATACATAATATATTAACTTTCGGATACTATCCAATCAAAATAACGCCAATGTTCTTTATTTTAAAAAAACAAATCCATCATTTTTCGGTTGGAAAATCCATCATTATAGCAAAAAATATGTATTAAACTATCATTGGACTATCCTCTTTTTGGAGAATATAAGTCGAAACAATAACAAGAATATTTTTAGTGGAATATCTTTCACAATTCCTAGAGAGATATTCACAATAAATTGAAGGAGAAATAATTCGACTCATTCATATGGAATCCATAATATGCTAATTACAAAGTTAGTATTGGCATGATACAAATGAGCTCTGTCACATCCCGGACCGACTCTGCCGTAGCACGGTATTGTCCGTTTTGGGCCACGCCCTCACGGTTTTGTTTCTAGGAACTCACGAGCAACTTCCCAGTGGGTCACCCATCCTGGGATTGCTCTAGCCCAAACTCGCTTAACTTCGGAGTTCCGATGGAATCCGAAGCCAGTGAACTCCCAAAAGGCCTCGTGCTAATTGGAGGTGGGCATGTACATATAAGGCACATCACCCCCTCTCCGTTGGTCGATGTAGGATATCACAATCCACCCCACTTAAAGGGAACCCGGCGTCCTCGCCGGCACATCCGTACCGAACGGCAGAGTGGCTCTGATACCATTCTGTCACATCCAGGACCGACTCCGCCGTAGCACGGTATTGTCCGCTTTGGGCCACGCCCTCACGGTTTTGTTTATGGGAACTCACGAGCAACTTCCCAGTGGGTCACCCATCCTGGGATTGCTCTAGCCCAAACTCGCTTAACTTCGGAGTTCCGATGGAATCCGAAGCCAGTGAGCTCTCAAAAGGCCTCGTGCTAATTGGAGGTGGGCATGTACATATAAGGCACATCACCCCCTCTCCGTTGGTCGATGTGGGATATCACAGCTCGAGTTTGGGAAAGAAATCGGCTAAATGGTGCTTCTTTCAAACAAAATTATTTTTATTTTTAGATAAAAATCAACCGGTCAAGTTGCGTGTGGGGTGTGGGTTGGGTTACCGGTTTTAACTGTCCAGTGGTAAGATCGATTGTCGGAATAGGACACGTGGATGGATGATTGTGGTGCGGTGGTTCGTAGATTTTGCGTGGAGTATTGCGTAATGGTGAGACGTCAAGGTAGCTAATCATTGCTAAGTCGGGGAAGGCAGCTATATAGCCTATACTGTTGTGTCATAAGTTTTGCGTTTGTCACGTGTTTAGCACATGTAGGTAAGCGATGCTAGGGTTACGCTGGGCACTCCACTTTTAAGCACGTGTCAAAAATAAGTGGCTTCGTGGAGTGAAGCTAGTGGTTTGAAGAAGTTTCACTAGAAGCAGTAGGCAGCAAGATATACTAGGACTTTCTTACATGCTCAAAAGTATTTTTTATTCTAATATTTTAAGCGTTAAAATTTTATTTTAAAATATAAAAATCAAGTATGTAATATTCCGAAATACTCAAAAAGTTTTGGTCTTTTACCTTTATGGAATTGAAGCTTGTGTAGAGGTCCACGTGGCAAAATCTGAGGAGACTATTGGGCTGGCGGCACACCGCACGCCACGTGGCCCATCAGGTCATGGCGACAGAAAACAAAACTAAAAAAGCATTTGAGGTCATGGTGCAATAATGCAATTATGTATTTTGTCACATACGAGTTAATTTCATAATGCAAAAAATCGGTGCAACGTTCCTCTCATTCTAATTTCCGAAAAAGCATTACATCAATTCTCCAACTTTAAGAAATATCAAAACAAAAATTAAAGTTAGTGTCATTTTTTCTTCATTTTTCACAAGACGATGTTTTAATTACGAGAAAATAGTTGTATTGGGTTTAAAGGCGATTAGACTATTTAGCCATATAACATAACTTGTATCCGCTTTATTCATTTAACTCCAAGTCATTATATTTGAAAATGATAAAAAAAGAGAGGGAGAAATTAATAATCGTTAAAAAAATAAAATGACTCATGTACGAATTGCCTACATATTATACTATAAATAAAGTAGTTTAATAAGATAATTCAATGATTAAATGATATTTGTAAGCGATGGATTGACATGATGTATATAAAATTTTTTTTTATTCCATTGCATTCGAGTGCGAACCCTCTCAATTCCTTTTATTGTTGTCAAAGTAAAAATATTATTTGTATTAAGGAAAATAATTATTTCTCCAATGATGCAAGTTAATATGTTCATTTTGGATAGAATTTTTTTCTTCTGTTTTCTCAAATTGATAATCAAGTATATGTCTAAGAGAAAAAGAAAGAAGAAGCTATTTACTCTTTAACTTTTTCCCCATAAAAAGCCATGAAATAGTAGAAGAATAATATTTGGCTACTCAAAGGATAAGTATGAGCTTTTACTCAAAACTCTTTGTTTTCAATTCATATAATTTCGTATTTATGATCAGAACAGTCCATATTATAAATCACTCTATAAAGATCACCTATGCAAAAAATCAATTAAAATTAAGGTCGTTTAATCATCGAACTGTATAATAACAGATGGACGGAAAAGGTAAAAGCATTATGAATCGTCTTTCTATTTGCTACAATTAATTAACTAAACAAACTTAGTTTTAATTAATTTTTTGCATACATGATCTTTACAGAGTGATTTATTGAATAGCCAATCATTTTTCATAGGAGAATCTTTGCATCCCTTACAATTAATTAATTAAACAAACTTAGTTTTAATTAATTTTTTACATACATGATCTTTACAGAGTGATTTATTGAATAGCCAATCATTTTTCATAGGAGAATCTTTGCATCCCCAACAATAAGGTGGTGGGGAGGGGGGGTGGTGGTGGGGGGCGGGGGCGGCCAATAGGATGCTTCTAAAGCAACATACAATTATTAACACACACAACACATGTAGCCGGGGACAAGTTTTAATTGGACCACAATTATTTTAACTATTTTATACAATATTATACAAGGGTAGTTAGAGTGGTAGGCAAATAAAATAGCTAAAATAATTGTGGTATTTTTGGGTCCAACTTTAGCGGTACGTACCATTGAATGGTACGTACTGTTAAATGGTTAAGATTCATTTGGGCCCCACTGCAAATTAATCTGAACCATTCAATAGTCGTACCATTGAATGGTACATACCACTCAAGATTTTTCCGGTATTTTTGGCACTTCAACTTAAAATATATAGTGCTGCCTAGGGTACTATGGTAATTGGATGTAAAGTTAGGCAAACGAAAGAATGGCCAAAAAAGACAGATGGTTAAAAAATGGATGATATTTCTTTGGTGGTAACTGAAAATGGATGATTAAAAAAATTGTGATATTTTTGACACTACCGCTGCACCGCATAAACAATTAATGTTTACTTTATCTTATTTAAGAGACGGCCAGTGATGTATTTGAAAATTGGACTTACATCAAGTAGGGTGGCAATCGGATTGTGTTTAAATTATTTATTTACATCACATATCGTGTTATTGTCACTTCATAAGTTAATAAACATAAAAATTAAATAAAAGTTATCATATAATAATACAGTAACTCATATTGTTTATTACAATGGTGAAAAGTTTATCATTTTATTAATATGATATCATGGTCCGACACAAACAAATTGATATTATGTGAACAATTTAATCATGTTTAAGTTGTGTTAATCATATAAGCTTTGGATCTTATAGTTGTTTTAATCATGGTAGGTTAAAATGCTTGGGATTTAGCTTATTTAATTGGCATCATATGTTGTTGTCTATCTCACCGACTTATTTTATGGCATCGTCTCGGGTCGGTGCATGGTAAGAGCACCACAGCCTACAATATTTTGGCGGGTAGGGCAAGATGGGTTCACCTTTTACTGTTGCCCAACAAATATGTGGTGGTTTGACAAAAAAAAAATACAATTTTGTGGTGGCGGTGGTAGAGAAGGGAAACTAACGGGTAGCTCTACTTGGTGGTGCATCATGCATGTGTGGCACGTGATTAACAAAGTAAAAAAGAAAAAAGAAAATGGAAAATGGACGGTTTTTCTTCCTTCAATTTTTGGGGGAGAGGAGGAAAATGCATGATTTGATTGATCGGAGAATTAGTATCATAAAAAAGATTGATCAAATCGAAATGTGGGATGAGTCAATTTAATTAATTTGTACTTGGTATTTAGTAACTTACACACATGTTCATGTGCTTATGGAAGCTATTGCATGTGAAGGTGGTCCGGACATAATTAGATATATTCAATTAAAATGTATGCGAGTTGGAATCGTTGTCCGGTGAAATTAAGTATAACTCAGATTAAATGAATATCGGATTCAAATCTGAAATAACCCAAAATTTGAAACCTAAGCTTAAACACCGATTTCAAAGTTGAACATCCCTTCTCTCTCCTCTCTCCTCTCTCCTATGTTCTCCTTCTCTATTCTCTCTCCTATGTTCTTCTCTCTTCTCTCTCCTATGTTCTTCTCTCTTCTCTCTTCTCTCTCCGATGTTAGCTACCTTAACGTACAACCTTGACTTGAACATAGAATCCTCCAAGTAGATATTCTAAGCTAATCAATTTTAATTGCGTGTGTAAGTGACTGAGTCAAAAGAAATGATATTTCATATTAGGTTTTAAGTCAAGTAATCCAATTCTAATAAATCTACAAAGAAAAAGTAAAATTTATGTACTCATTCATTGATTGACACTTTTACAAGTCGATCGACACCTGTATTTAGACAATAACCAAACATTAGCATATGAATAGAGAGTCTTTCTTGCATATCCCGGGGTACAGGGTACTCCGGGTTTTTTAACGGTTAGATTTTTGTTTTAAAATATAAAAATCAAGATCCAACGGTTAAAAAATCCGGAGTACCCCGTACTCCGGAGCTGACACACCCCGACCCGTATAGCCACGTGGACCCGGATCTCAAGGCGTTCGTAGGAGTTGGGGACGAAGCCATAGGAAGATTAATTAAGGAATTAGAAATAATAAGCAAGATTAAATCGAGCTTAACGAAAAATACGGAAAGGTAATGGGTGTGTAACCCATTATTACATAGTACGAGCTAGGTGCAAGAAAGGAAATTATTCCCATCCGTAGGATGATAAAACACACAACAAAGGAAATTAACATACATCAGGTAGTAAAGAAATCAAGCTACTAAAGAAATGCCACCTAATCAAGCCACAACTAAAGTCTAAGTCCCGGAGGGGCGTAAACAAGGGTGAGTGGGGCCAATATCGATTTGCTAAGTAAAACGTTTCCAAACTTTAGCACAACTTCATCGTAAAACCCGTAGATTTGCCAAAATATTTACTAATAAAATTAATTCTCTATCATAAGTAAAATCCAAGGCCAACGCCCACAAGGATACTGCGTATAAATCATTTATCATGTGCTGAAATCAACATTACTTATCACATGGAATATGCAACAAGTCATATAGAAAGTAGCTACATGACAGTCAGGTGTTTTTAGTATAACTACGCCCAGCACTACACACGTTAGCCGTACAAAGGTATATTACAACAAGTCTAGCCGCCAAAGGCAAGCTAGAACAGTCAAGACCTAATCATGGATCCAAGGTCGAGTTTAATGGTGCTGTGTGAACGATCACGTAGTCGGTCCTGGCTCCTGGACACACTGCATAATGTGAACTAAGTAATACAATTAAAATCATGTGTATGCATGCCAAGTTTCATCATAAACCCAAATCATAACTCAATAATCAACAAGTAAGGTTTATCACAAATAAGTCTAATTTCATAAAGTAGGCATGCTACACACATATATATATATTTAAAAAAAATACCATAAAACAATTTATAATACTCTAAAAAGGTAAGTACTAGCCCACTCACTCTACACACGTAGTAAAACGTAGCCCCCGTAGTGCGTGCTTCGAGCTCGCTGTTCTACAGGTCTCACCATATGAGAATTCACTAAACTAATCATTTTAACAAGTCTAATTCAATTAAAGTAATGAAAAAGACTTTGAAATCGCTTTGTTTGCTCGAAACGGAACAAGAATTGGTCGGAAAATGGGTTCACAAGCACACAGAGCACAAGGTTTCCACGCGCCACGCGCGCCACAGCGGCAAGACGCGTCGTCACGCGCGCCCACGCGCGTCACACGCCCACACGCTGCCACACGCCGACGCTTCACGCTCACACGCCAAGACGCACGCTGGGCCACACACGTGACGCCACGCTACGACACGCGCTCACGCGCTAACAAGCCACTGCTAAAGTTAACGGCGCCATTGTTAACTTAACGGTATATTCGGCGACGACTTTAATATTCTGACCCAAGCGTTATTAATATTCCGCCGCCATAGAGAATATACCGACGTTAAAGATTCGGATTTAACATACCTTCGCATATTCTCGCTGGACTGGCCGACCGTTGAACCGCTGACCGGGTCTCGGCCGACGTCACGGACCGGTCGCGACGCCACGCCGTTGTAACTCCTGCACTGGGCGGCGCCGCGCCGCCGGTTCGGCCGCCGCCGGCCGCCGGACCCCATCGCCGCCGGACCGGGGATTTTATGCAACTCTTGTCGTATCTTTCACCAAAAATTCATGAATCTTATACCAAAATGAAGTCGACTCACGAGTTCGATTTACCTAGAGTGAGGCCAAGTATCGTCGAGACTACGGAATGGCCTCGAAGTTCACGCTAACCAACTCGACGAACCCCGCCTCGATCTTCACGCAGTGGACCTTGCTTCGAGGCCCAAGGGTCCGCGAGGTCGATGGTGACGGTGGTGGTTCGATTTGAGGCTTTCCGATGGCTTGTGTTCGACTGGGTAAGCTTCGGCCGAAAATGGCTAACCGGGTTTCTTCGCCGTATGTCGCTTCCGGGTCTTATGCGGTCCGCAGACGCAGGATGATGTCGAGGATGTCCTGAGGTCACCACAAAGTCGAGGAAAAACCACGGTTTAATGGCAGGTGGTTTGGGTGTATAGAGTGATTTCGAGGGTTTGCTTCGGCCTGATCGACGAGGTCAAGCCTGGGGCCGAGTTCAAGGTGATGACTCCCACCAGCTCAAAGTCAAGCCGTATGAGGTCGCCGATGGAGCAAGATTGGGCGTCGGGTGGCTTAAACAAACTGGGATTCAGGTGTCTTGGTATGCAAAGTTGCAACCGTGCAGTGAGAAAGGAGGCTCTGGAGAGTAAGGAGGGAATGCAGAGATAAGGTGGTTGAAGATGCAAAGAATGCACACAGAAAGGCGTGGGATTTAAAGCCAAAATTAATCAAACAAAGGAATCTAAAATTAGGCCAATGCATGTCAAGTTTCATGCAGAAAGAGACTCGAATGATTCAAATAACCCAAATGCAAAGCCTGTGCCTTGCAGAAACCACGGGCTAAGCCCACTGCTTTCAAATACCGTCGAGAGTACCACTGCTTTGCCCTTGTTCGCACTTCTGTCTCATATGTCCGAATCAGTGTGTCGCTTCGCTAACGGATTCGTAATTTAATGTAGATACTAAAAGTACACCAAGATTTCTTGAAAATACCGATAGAAGCGGATGTAATCCTCAACGATAAGCATTATGCCTCTAAGGGCATTTTGGCTATTTACAATCGTCAGAATAAAATACACAAACGTAGGGACGGGATGTAACATTTTCCCTAATAGAAATTTCGTCCCGAAATTTACAAAATACAAATCAACTACCAAAGAACAGATATCGGTACTGCTCATGCATGCTATCCTCCGTCTCCCACGTAGCCTCCTCAATGAAAGTGGTTCCTCCAAAGGACTTTGACTAGAGTTACCGTTTTGCTCCTTAGAACTTTCTCCTTCCAGTCGAGGATCGTGACTGGTTTCTCGTCGTACGTCAAGTCGTCGTTGACCTCCAAGGGCTGAGTCTGGATGACATGGGAAGGATCGGACACGTATCTACGCAGCATAGATACATGGAAGACATTATGAACTCTGGCAAGCTCGGAAGGTAGGTCGAGTCGGTAGGCAACAGCTCCTACTCGCTCGATGATCTGGTAGGGTCCGATGAAGCGAGGACTTAGCTTTCCCTTCTTCCCGAAACGAACAACGCCTTTCCACGGTGAGAGTTTAAGAAATACCCAATCGCCAACGGCATAAACGCGATCGGTAGAGTGTCTGTCTGCAATGCTCTTCTGTCTATCCTGTGCAATCTTCAAGTTTCCTTTAATCACCTGAATGTTCTTCGTCGTCTCGTCCACGATCTCAGGGCCAACAAGAGCTCTCTCTCCAACTTCTGACCAACACAAAGGAGTACGGCAAGGTTTACCATACAGCGCCTCGAATGGCGACATGCCAATGCTCGAGTGGTAGCTGTTGTTGTAAGCAAACTCCATCAGAGGCAAGTGCTCCTGCCATTTGTCGCCGAACTGAAGGATGGAGGACCTCAACATGTCCTCGAGAGTCTGGATAGTTCGCTCCGACTGTCCGTCCGTCTGTGGATGATAAGCAGTGCTGAATAGCAGCTGTGATCCCAAGGCATTCTGGAAGGCTCGCCAAAACTTAGAAGTGAACCTCGGGTCACGATCAGAGATGATACTAACAGGAACACCATGGCATTTAACGATCTCGGAAATGAAGAGTCGAGCTAGACGATCCAAGGAGAAGTTCTCACGAACTGCCAAGAAGTGTGCAGATTTGGTGAGTCGGTCAACGATCACCCAAATACCGTCGTAGCCCCCACGAGTACAAGGTAACTTGTACACGAAGTCCATGGTGATGTTCTCCCACTTCCACTCGGGAGTAGGGAGTGGCTGGTGTAGTCCGAAGGGCTTCTTCCTTTCTGCTTTGACCTGCTGACAGATCAAACATCGACTGACATACTCCGCGATTTCTCTCTTCATTCCCGGCCAATAGTAAAATGGCCGGATGGTGTGGTACATTTTTGTGCTCCCCGGATGCATAGCATAAGCTGAAATATGTGCCTCATCTAGAATCTCCTTCTTCAATTCTTCATCATCAGGCACGTACATCCGGTCACCCTGCAGAAGTAGGCCGTCGGTACCTCGGATTCTCAAGTCTCCTCTGCCGCCGTTTAGGACCTCATGCATAAGTCCTAAACAATCCGAGTCGTTTTGCTGAGCAGTACGGATGCGATCCAAGAGCACTGGTCTGACCTGGAAACTGGCTAGTAAAGCACCGTCATCGTTACAGCCCAAAGTGACACCAGTACCTCGGAGTTCGGTCAGGAGAGGAATATGGCAGGCAGAAAGAGTATTCAGTCGACCATAAGATTTCCGGCTGAGAGCATCGGCTACCACGTTTGCACGACCGGGATGGTATTCGATGGTGCAATCGTAGTCACTCAAGAGTTCCATCCATCGCCGCTGTCTGAGGTTTAGATCTCGCTGGGAGAAGAGATATTTTAGGCTCTTGTGGTCGGTGAAAATTCGGCAGGTCTCGCCGTAGAGGTAGTGTCTCCAAATCTTCAAAGCGAAGATGATGGCTGCAAGCTCCAGGTCGTGGGTAGGATAGTTCATCTCATGCGGCTTCAGCTGTCTGGAGGCATAAGCAATCACCCGTCCATGTTGCATTAGTACGCAACCCAAACCGTTCAGTGAGGCATCACTGTAGATCTCATAGTTGCCGCTGTCATCTGGAAGTGCTAACACTGGAGCATGAGTGAGGCAATGTTTGAGCTGTTGGAAACTGTGCTCACAGTCGTCGTCCCAGACAAACTTAACATCCTTCCTGGTGAGTCTCGTGAGAGGTAGGGCAATGGAAGAGAAATCCTTCACGAAACGTCGGTAGTAACCCGCCAGGCCAAGAAAACTTCGAATCTCCGTCACGTTCTGCGGTCGCTCCCAATTCTCCACCGCAGCAATCTTCTGGGGATCGACGAGAATACCATCAGAAGAGATTATATGCCCCAAGAATGATACCTGATTAAGCCAAAATTCACATTTGCTGAACTTGGCGTAGAGCTGATTCTCCCTTAGTCTCCTTAAAACCATGCGCAAGTGTTTGGCATGATCGGCCTCCGATTTAGAATACACCAAGATGTCGTCGATGAAGACAATTACGAATCTGTCGAGATACGGACGAAATACTCGATTCATCAGATCCATAAATGCAGCTGGGGCATTGGTCAGTCCGAAAGGCATCACCAGGAACTCGTAGTGGCCGTAACGAGTTCGGAATGCGGTCTTGTGCACATCATCACTCTTGATCTTCAGCTGATAGTAACCAGACCTCAGATCAATCTTGGAGAAAACCCTCGCGCCTCGGAGTTGATCGAAGAGATCATCGATTCTAGGCAGTGGATAACGGTTTTTAATCGTTACCCGGTTGAGTTGCCTATAGTCGATGCAGAGTCTCAAGGTGCCATCTTTCTTTCGAACGAACAGGACCGGAGCTCCCCAAGGTGAAGAGCTGGGTCGAATGAATCCCTTATCGATGAGTTCTTGGAGTTGTAGCTTCAGTTCCCTCAATTCTGCAGGTGCCATACGAAAAGGGGTGAGAGATATAGGATCAGTACCTGGAAGTAGATCAATGGTGAACTCCACGTCTCGATCAGGCGGTAGTCCAGGTAGATCGTCAGGAAAAACATCGGAAAATTTGTTGACAACCGGCACATCGTCAACACGAAGAGTATTCTCTTGATCTAGAGTCACATGTGCGATAAAGCCTTCGCAACCCTTGCTCAACAGCTTCTTTGCCTTCATGGCTGAGATCAGTCCGTGCTTGATCTTCCGGTGTTCTCCGGTGAAAGTGACAGTAGGCATACCAGGTGGCTGGAATGTAACCGTCTTCCGTCGGCAGTCAACAACGGCATGATTTTGATGTAGCCAGTCCATTCCTAGAATCACATCAAAGTCTACGATATCGAGAGGAATGAAGTTGGCAGGCATCACCTGATTAGCGATTACAACGGGACATCCTCGATACTCCCATTGTACACGACACACTTCGCCTCTTGGCATAGCAATTCCCATTTCGTACCCAATAGGAGTACAATGGGGTTGAGTGGTTTGAGCAAACAAAGGTGATATAACCGAGTGGGTAGCACCCGGATCGATTAATACTCTAGCAAAGTGACCAAGTATATTCAACGTACCCATGATGAGATCGGGGTTGTTCTGAGCATCCTGCTGATTAATTGCGTTGACTCGTCCATGCGCCTGCTGAGCTCCAGCGCGACCTCCACCGCGGTTACCGTGTTGTTGGTTTCCTCTGCCCTGTGCACCGCGTCCCTGTCTGCCTTGGCCTCCTCCGCCAGGTGCCGCTGCTAAGGCTGGGTACTGGCCTCCTCCAATCCACTGGTTAGCGGTCTCCTGATACTGCGGGTATTGCGGTGCTCCTCCAATGTACTGCGGTGCTCCAGCTGGAAACTGCACTGCGCCGCCGGGATACTGAATAGGAGTAGGGTAGGTAGGATACTGAGGATAGACTGCAGGATATTGAGTAGCATCACCCTGGTAGTGAACGGCTCCTCCATAGGCAGGTGGCTGGTAAGGAACTGTACCTCCAACCTGTTGGAGTGGAACAGGTGCCTGAGGCTGAATCTGGCGGTTCTGCTGCTTCTGCGGACACTGGGTGGCTCGATGACCTAGTTGCCCACAACTGTAACATCCCTGGTTTCCTTGCTTACACTCACCAGTGTGGCGAGAGTTGCACCGGCGACAGAACTGAGCATTAGATTGGCTGGAAGTGCCCTGCTGGCGGAAACGGGATCCACTAGTGAATCTCCCTCCACGGTTGGAGCTGGAGTTCGATCCACCACTGGATGATCCGGAACTGTAGCCTCCACGTTTGAACGTCTGGTTCTTCTTAGGACCAAGGAAAGATTGCCCCTTACCCTTATTCTGGGTGTTAGATTCCTCCTCCTCGTAAATGGTGTCATCAGGAGCATTCTCCGAAGCCTCCACTCGCAACAGCGCCTCGTAGAACTCCTGGTAGGTCTCGCACCGTTCAGCAGCAGCAAGTGATCGGAGCTTCTTATTGGCTCCCTTTCTGAACTGGTGAAGCATCTCTGAAGGGCTGGCGGCAACAACTGGGTTGTATTGAGATAGGGCAGTGAACTTCCGCTGGTACTCGGAAACGGTCATCTTCCCTTGCTTCAGATTCATGAATTCATCTCTCTTCCGGGCCTTGTACTCCGGAGAAAGGTATTTGGTTTCGAACCGATGTTTGAATACGGCCCACAAACCATGCTCGTCTTGAGGGAGGTGTCGCCTCTCGAACTTCCACCAGGCTTTGGCTTGATCACGAAGGAAGAGAATAGCAGTCGGGACCCACTGCTCGTCTGGAAAGTCTCCATGCTCCCGCATCGATTTGAAGACGTCCTCCATATGTTCGAACCAAGATTCTGCTACTTCAGGTGTCTCGGTCCCGTAGAATGATTTCACATCCATACCCTTCGCAGTCTCCACCGGGTTCTTCCTTGCAGGACGGAAGGCAGCCTGAATGGCTTGAGCGATCGTATTCCCCATTTGGGTGAAGTCGAAGGCAGGTGCGTCGGGTGCACGACGAGGTGGCATGATGCTGATAGGAGAGATTCAAGAATTTATTAGTGAAAAACATCACGTAAGTGTGATGAGGAGTAATACTGCATAACCTAGAGCTCTGATACCAAACTGACACACCCCGACCCGTATAGCCACGTGGACCCGGATCTCAAGGCGTGCTGACCGACCACTCCGTAGGAGTGACGAAGTCATAGGAAGATTAATTAAGGAATTAGAAATAATAAGCAAGATTAAATCAGAGTTTAACGAAAAATACGGAAGTGTAATGTGGGTAGAACCCATTATTACATAGTGTCAGAGCTAGGTGCAGTAAAGGAAATTATTCCCATCCGTAGGATGGATAAAACACACAACAAAGGAAATTAACATACACTGCAGAAAGAAATCAAGCTACCAGCAGCTGCCACCACCGAATCGTCGTCAACTAAAGTCTAAGTCCTGGAGGGGCGAAAAACAAGGGTGAGTGGGCCAATATCGATTTGCTAAGTAAAACGTTTCCAAACTTTAGTTATAACCCCTCACTGTAAAACCCGTAGATTTGCCAAAATATTTACTAATAAATTAATTCTCTATCATAAGTAAACGGGCCAACGCCCACAAGGATACGGGTATAAATCATTTATCACAGTGAAAATCAACATTACTTATCACATGGAAATATGCAACAAGTCATATAGAAAGTAGCTACATGACAGGCTGGGTGTTTAGTATAACTACGCTCTAGCACTACATACACGTGAAGGCTGGCACAAAGTGTGCGTCACAACAAGTCTAGCCGCCAAAGGCAAGCTAGAACAGGCTGGCACCTAATCATGGATCCATGTCGAGCGTAATGGTGCGGGTGTGAACGATCACGTGAAGCTGGTCCTGGCCCGGACAGTGCTAACACCGTGCATAATGTGAACTAAGTAATACAATTAAAATCATGTGTATGCATGCCAAGTTTCATCATAAAACCCAAATCATAACTCAATAATCAACAAGTAAGGTTTATCACAAAATAAGTCTAATTTCATAAAGTAGGCATGCCACACACATATATATATTTCAAAAATACCATAAAACAATTTATAATACTCTAAAAAGGTAAGTACTAGGCCCACTCACTGATACGTAGTAGGATCGTAGCCCCCGTAGTGTGCTTGAGCTCGTTGCTCCTCCGGATAGGTCTCACCTATATGAGAATTCACTAAACTAATCATTTAACAAGTCTAATTCAATTAAAGTAATGAAAAAGACTTGAAATCGCCTTTGTTTGCTCGAAACGGAACAAGAATTGGTCGGAAAATGGGTTCACGCGCCGCCGTGCGCCGCCGCGGGGCTCCACGCGCCGCCACGCGCCGCCACAAGGCAGCACGCGCCGTCACGCGCGCCCACGCGCCGTCACACGCCCACACGCGCCCACACGCGCTCGGACGCGCCCCCACGCGCTCACACGCGCACGCACGCGCTCACACGCGCACGCACGCGCGCTCACGCGCGGACACGCGCCTCACGCGCCCAACAGTCACGCGCCGTTAAAGTTAACGGCGCGCCGTTAACTTTAACGGTATATTCGTTTTGGCTGACGGAATATTCCCTAACGGCGTTACGGAATATTCCGTCGCCGTTAGAGAATATACCTGACGCCGTTAAAGATTCGACGGAATATACCTTCGGTATATTCCCGGTTTGGACCGGGTTGGACCGGGTTGAACCGGGTTGGACCGGGTCCTGCTGACGTCACGGACCGGTCGCTGACGTCACGCCGCTGCAACCTCCGGCCGCCGGGCGCCGCCGCCGTCCGCCGCTCGCCGGCGCCGGAATCTGGAGATCGTCGCCGGAATCTGGGATTTTATGCAACTTTGTCAGATCTTCACCAAAATTCATGAATCTTATACCAAAATGAAGCTGGACTCACGTAGAGTTCGATTTACCTAGAGTGAGGCCAAGAATGTGGCCGGAGACGGCCGGAAATGGCCTCGAAGTTCACGGCCAAACTTGAACTCGACGAACCTCGGTTCGATCTTCACATGCAGGACCTGGGCTTGAGTTCCAGGGGTCCAAGGAGGTCGATGGTGACGGTGGTGGTTCGATTTGAGGCCGGGATGGCCGAGTTCGACCGAGGGGAGCTTCGCCGGGAAAAATGGCGAATCTGGTTTCTTCGTCGTGCGTCGCCTTCTGGGCTCGAGGGTGGTCCAGAGACGGTGAGGATGATGTTGATGATGTCCTGGAGTCACCACAGGTCGAGGAAAAACCACGGGTTTAATGGCAGAGGTGGTTTGGGTGTATAGAGTGATTTCGAGGGTTTGGGTTTCTGAAATTTTTGGATCGACGAGGTCGAGCCCAGTCGAGTTTGAAGGTGATGACTCCCACCAGTTCAAAGCTGGTTGCAGGGAGGTCAGTGATGGAGCAGATTGAAGGCTGGGTGGCTTAAACAAATTTCTGGGATTTGGGTGTCTTGCATGCAGGTTGCAAACTGTGTGGGTGAGTAGGTGAGGCTCGGGAGAGTGAGGGAATGGCAGAGAGTGAAGGTGGTTGAAGCATGCAGCAATGCACACAGAGTGCAGGATTTAAAGCCAAAATTAATCAAACAAAGGAATCTAAAAATTGAAATTGGCCAATGCATGTCAAGTTTCATGCAGAGAAAGAGACTGAATGATTCAGTCTGAACCCAAATGCAGGCCTCGTGCCTTGCAGAAACCATGGGCTAAGCCCACTGTTTTCAAATACTGCTCGAGAAAAATTACCGTTTTGCCCTTGTTCGTAACTTGTCCGTTACAAGTCCGAATCAGGTGTCGTTCGCGTCAACGGATTCGTAATTTAATGTAGATACTAAAAGTACACCAAGATTTCTGAAAATACCTCGATAGAAGGGATGTAATCCCGAACGATACATTATGCCTCTAAGGGCATTTTGGTCATTTTACACTGTCGGGGAATAAAATACAATAAACGTAGGGACGGGATGTAACAGGAGCACCCAAGAATTTTTTATGAATAGATGGTCAAAAACTTTAAAGGTTCTCTAATATATTATAATTTATAATCTCAACATTACTTATATGAGATCTCGTATTATATTTATATTATATATTGCAAGTTCACATTAGCTATGTCAACGCTACTTGTTATAAGGGTTTGAGGTCACGCTAACGGTGGACAAATTTACAAAACATATTTTATCATCATATATTTCATATCAACTTTTTTAACACCAATCATGATACTCATATCTAATCAAGTTTTACGTACAAGGCAATGATGGGTTTTTGATAGGGAAAACCACAAATCAAATATATCTTTTAGTGAAAAAAGGCCACCAATCATGACATTTATCTAATGAAGGGTCACGCTAGTATTATCTGAGTGATGACCGTTGCATGAAGAAAGATGCAGAAGATGATGGGTTGCCATCCAAGTTACACACACACACACACACATATATATTTTATGAGAGAAAAATAGTGTGCACCAATGTTGGATAATACGTTATTATATTATTTAAAAAAGGTAATTTCTACTTTATTACTTTCAAGTTTCTCAAAAATTACACTTTGTATTTTTTTTTTTTCGTTTCATTTTCATACCTGAAGTATAATTTTTCTGTCATAACTTTGATACTTTTGTAACATTCAGTAAAAAGTTTGTTATAAAATAATTCCCAGGGATATTTTGGACACGTGTGTAATTATTTTATACACGGGACTGTGTAATTTACTGTTTTGGTGGGTGCACAATACCCCCAAAACTCAAAATATCTCAATTTTCCTTCTTCTTCCCCGTCACTCCCTTATTTTTTATTTCATTTCTCTTTTTTTCTCTCTCTCTCTCTCTCTTCTCACCGTTTGTGCACAGTGCACGTCGATGAAAACCCGTCAAACCAAGGCGAACTAAAATCACCACCATCTTTGTCTCGACGTCCTGACTCAACGGTGCAAACCGCTCATCCAAACTCCCAACCGTTTGACGGGAAAAGGTCACGAAAGAACCAAACCTTCCCGATGACTTTCTCGCTATTCTAGACCGAGGTGAGGTTTCTAACTACCACCATTGGGTTCCTCTCGTTGAGTAGATGAATTTTCATATAATATTTGCTTGATTTGGTCGAGTTTTGACATAAATCGACGAAGCTATAGTAGCCGCGGCCTTTCGAGGCAAATACAGGTCATTTCTTGAGCTTGTACGGCCAAACCAAAGGTACACTGTCATTCTACTCCTCTCTAGCTTCATTTTGATATAAAGAACGTGAAATTTGGCCAAGAAATGAAGAAGCTATGGAGATTTGAAAATTCTCCAGAAAACCGACCAAAATTCCGGCCACGGTGACGGCGGCGACCGGCCGGACTTGCCGCTGACGTCAGCGAGGGCGTCAGCACCGGTCTAAATCGAGAATATTCCTTTTAACGCTGTTAGGAATATTCTGTTAGATTTAACAGAGATGCTGGAATATTTGGTTAGATTTAACACCGTCAATTGACGGCGTCAGTTGACTAGCGCATTGACCCAGTGCGTGAGCCGTGCCTGTGCTTCACGTGAGGGCGCGTGGGACATTATTTTTGAATTTCGTCGACGCGAGGCCACTCGTGACGACGCGTACTACCTAAGGGCAATACGTATGGTATTTTACGGAGTGTTTCGAACCTCCGTGTTGAGCAAACAAGGGATAGGTTTAATTAATTAGTTTAATTATAACCTTTATGAGTTTAATCATTAGTATAGTGATATCTCATATAGGTGAGACTTGTCCAAAGGACTACCGGGGCTACCCAGGATAGGGGGCTACGACCCGGCTACTTACAGGTGAGTGAGTGGGTCTTTGTTTCGATAAATGTATTATTACGTATGGTTTTTCAATGCTTTCTTTAATTTGTTAATATGACTCATATCATATGCGATTGTTAGAGGTAGAACATTCGTATTATATTTGCCATACATGTTTCTATATTGTTGCTCGTCAATAAATGTAGAACACCCTGGGTATCAGTACTCAGTCCTATGGCCAGGACTAGCCTTGACGTTTGGAGATGTCACTCCTAGTACCGCTACGCAACTTTGGATCCATTGTAGGTACTAGCCTGTTCTAGGTTGCATTAGGCAACTCAAACTTGTGTGACGCACTTTGTGCACAACAATTAGTGTTAGACTCGAGTCATTGTAGTACTTAGTGTATTACTCATATACCTAGCCTGTTCCTCGTAGCTTATCTACTTAGGCTTGTGTGTTTACATATAGATGAGCAGTTAGTCTGATTTTTGGGGAGTACACGTGTTTTGAGCAGTCAGTTTGATGAACGGGGAGTACTCGTATTACTATTATAGTATTTTGAGGATCATACCAGGGAGTATGACGTACTTTCAAAAACTATACATGTTTTCCAGCGAGGGGATAATATGCTCTTGAAAATAAAGGTTTTATCAAACTTTGTTTTTTGACCCACTCACATTTTTATGTTTTGCGCCACTTCAGGACTTAGTGGCATATTCGTTTTCCAGTGAGACGTGGGCTTGCTTCGGTTGTGGTTGGTGGTTCTGACACTTTCTCCGAATTATGTAGGATTTGCTCCTACTTTTAGTTAACTTCTACTTATCCATCTTCACGAGGATGTGAATGTTTATATTCCTTGCACTATTTACTATGCTCTGACTGTTATTGCGCCTGTAATAATGGGTTTTACCCATCACCGCACTCTGACTTCCGCTTCCAACTCTAAATCTATTCACTTTTCCTCATACATGCATAATTGGCTTTCGTCACTTAACACGTGTCGGCCAACACCTCCCGACACCTAGCGTGTCAGGATCGGGATGTGTCACTTTCGTTAACTTAGGCGTTAATTTTTCTGTTAACTGATGATGTGGCAGAGTCTTATCCACCAATTCATGCCGCATCAGCTCACAAATTTAAAAGATTATAAAAAGTTCACTTATAAACATTTTAATAAGCATTAAATAAATTTAAAATCTCGGGAAAATTCTTCAGTGGTACGTACCATTTAATGGTACGTACCACTGAATGGTCTAGATTAATTTGCGGTGGGTCCCAAATGAATCTTAAACCATTCAACAGTACGTACCATTGAATGGTACGTACCACTGAATTTGGACCCAAAATCTCGCCCAATTCTTTCTTTCGACTACCACTCAACCCTCCACCTTCCTCCCTCTGAATCTTCTCTCTCACCAAACTCTCTCTCTCTCTCTCTCATAAACATTTTAATAAGCATCAAATAAATTTAAAATATCGCCCAGTTCCTTCTTTCGACTACCGCTCAGCCCTCCACCTTCCTCCCTCTGATTCTTCTCTTCCACCAAACTCTCTCTCTCTCTCTCTCACACACACACACACTCTCTCTCTCTCTCTATGCGACTAGATTAGTAGCAGCACCACTCAAAAATTAGATCCTCAGATCTTTGAATTTCGATTTTGTTGCCGGCTTCCAAATCGACGCTGCCACTGAGGAGGATAAAGAGAAAGAAGTGGGGGAAAGTAAAGAAAGAATACCAAACTAGAGGTCGGAATTAGAGGTGACGACGAGCGTCAATGAGAGAGGAAGGGGAATGCAGATGGAGATGTCGCCGACGCCGTCCTCTAGTAAAGGGGGATTGAGAAATGACGTCTCGCCGGATCTGAGTTAAGAAGACGTTTGTTTGAAGTCGTAGAGAGACAAGGAAAGAAAGAAGGGAATGAGACCTTTTTTTTTCCTTCTATTTTTTGTTAATTAATTAATTTTTAATAATTATTTAATTTGTCAGTTCACGTGGCAAATTTGGTGGGCCAAAAACTATGCCACACCATCAGTTAACGAAGGAGTTAACAGAAGTATATAAGTGGTAGAAAAATCAAACTTCAGGTATGAAAGTGAGATGAAAAAAAAGAGTAATAAAGTGTAATTTTAGTAAAACTTAAAGGTAGTGAAGTAAAAATTATCCTATTAAAAATTGTTAGCTATAATTAACTCAAAAATACATTGCAATTTCGAATATATATGATGATGACGTGCACCACCTAGTTAATGTGAATAGCATATTAGAAATTAATCTCTTTCTCTTATACATTTCATCCATATATATTAGAATGTGATCACATGCACGTAACGCAATATACATTTGACTATTGCTCTTTCTTTCTATATAAATACGTAACGTCTTCACGTTCTTCTTATAAATATGTATCTTTTCATTTTCTCCCTTTGATAGAGTTGATATCATTTGGGGGATCAATCAATTTCTAAAGACCTTTTCTTTTTGGCTTTTCTTATGAAGTTGCAACTTCAAAGGGATAAGATCATGCCATCTTATCGAATCCACTTAGAACTGTCCGAAATATATTATTTCTCTTTATTCTAATATAAATTTTGTTACTCCATGGTATGAAGACTCACATGATTTATATATTGGTAAGAAACTTTTATAGTGATAAATATGTAAGCGGTTCAGCGCAGGGCCGGCTCTGAGATTTTGGGAGCCTGCGCGAAAATTTAATCGAAATTCTTACTAAGAAAAAAAATCATCATAAATTAAACTTACAAATTGATTTCTCAAATTTATATTAATTTAATTCTTGCAGAAATAAATATATCAAATACAATCAGTTGAATTGGAAATGAATTTTGACTCCTCCAAAAAGGTTTGGGTTCAAACTTTTTTGATGCTGTTTTGGATTTTTTTTTCTTTCTTAAATTTTGCACAAAAAAAAAATGCAAAACTCCGGGGTTTGAACCCACAACCTTGAGTGAAAGTTGCATTGCAAAAACCACTTCTATTAAGTGTAAATTCAATTAATCTATTGCACAAAAATATATATAACATAACCTATATGTATTACATAGACATTAAAAATTTGGCATGAATACATTGTCTAAAAACAAAAAATCTTGAAAGACTATCTTAAGAAGTGCCCTTTTATAAAATTTGCACAGAGCCTTTGAAATGTTAGAGACGGCTCTGGTGGATAAATTGGTGCTTGATTCCATACACTATGACAAAATGATTTTCTTATTCCGTCCTATTTGATTAATTGGTCATGAATCATGATAAATTCAAATAATATATATACACACACACATACATCTATATATATTTCTTTTGATAACCGCATGATTGTCTATCTAGGGTAGGTGACATCCACCTAAGTGATTGATGAAAGAAGACGAGAAATAAAAAGGGGAGGCATGACTAGTGCAGGTTGGTCTAGCCAGACAGCTGACAACTAGCCATATAATCTAAGCTAAGCTAAGCAAACAAAACATGTGAGCAAAGAGGGCCAAGTCGCAGTCTCGACGTCTATACATGCAAATTGCAATGCAAGAGTCTAATCGAAGTCCATGCACTTGGACTCGTTCATTAATCACTTCCAAAGTGGATACGTTTGTAGCTGTGGGTATTATTTATGGTCTTACAATTCAAGGGGACAAACAATGCTTACAACAAGTCCATATGGATCACCTTTGGCTCTATTATTGACTGCTGACATAATAATTCTCTATATATATCTCTATTGAAAACAACTTACATGATACGGGTACACAATAACGTGACGTTCTGTGCCAAAATCACAAAGACATTTAAATAAAAACTTATACATGTATTTACTTCATTAATACAAAACTCAACCGTAACCGGTGTATCCGTGATATGCAAATTCTTCTCATCTACCTCGACGGCAGTCACTCTCAAGCATGACCACGCATGCATGAATGCCGACCAGTTTTTGTGTCCACTATCTGGAAATATTAAAACTTTTTTTTTTTCCTTGTGGAATTGGCTTAATTTTCTGCTTCTTGTTATGTGTTTGGTTTTGTTTGGCAGGATATTGGTACAGATAATTGGTATGTCATGGTGCCGTGCCTTGACATGCTTTTCTTTATTTATTTTATTTAGTTTTGTACAACCACGTCGAATGATTGATGAGGAATATGTGTCGGTTCCTCCTCTTTCTCTAACAAAAATTCTAGAGTGCTCCGAAGTACGGGATACTTCGGATTTTTTAACCGTTAAATCTTGATAAAACAAAATTTTAATGATTAAAAAATTCGAAATACCTCATACCCTGGAGTATGCAAGAAAGACTCATTTCTCTAATACCATTCATACATTTAACAAATAACTGAAGAAATGGACCCAATGCATCTCTCTGAAAAAACTAAATTATATTAATAAACATTTTTTAAATTTAAAATTATAATAATAAAGATTCTACAACGTTGTTAAACCAATACATTCAAGTTCAGCATGTAAGTCTTTATATCTTGAACTTGACTTTTAGAGAAGGCCCCATCTTTTGGACCACTTTTAATTTAATTTAATTCTAATTAAATTTGTAATTGATTTCCGATTACAAGCAAAGCGCAGCCATATTAGACTGCTCACGCTGCCGCCAGTTTTAAAAGTCAATAACAAGTAACTGCAGCTACCTAGCTGCTTCTGACAATTCGGCGTTCTCCAAAACTTAGGTGAGTATGTATATATTGATACTATGCACGTCCAATTCATTTCAGTATTAACTTACATGAAACGGGTTCACTGTCACGTGACATCCCAATCTAATAACACATTGTCATATAGAGAAAAATTTGTTCATGACAATACCTTATTAGATAAGAGACGCCACATTACAGTGAACCCGTTCTATTGAAGTCCTTCTCATATATACACACACATCAAGTTAGGATGAAAATATTTACATCTTAGGCCTCCCACAATGGGCCAGAAATTAAATCTGAGTGTCATGACTCATGAGGGTGATTTTTATATTTGAGTTCAATATATTGATAAGAGAGAGAAAATCGGTAATCAATCATAAAGTAGACAAAACGAAAAAGTAGATGGATCTCACATTTAATACGAATCAAACTTACGGTGTCTGATTCTTCTTATATATAGACATCACACGTACCTAAATCACTATGGAGGAGCTTAAGTTGACCTCAAAAGTACCTTTCATATACAAATTTAATTTTTTGAGTAAATGATGGATTTGAAACGGTGTGAGATTTGAAATCCTTTCTTTTCTTCAATATCAAATTTATGTGAGTTTTATTAACAAAAAAAACAAGGAAAGCTCAATATAAATACAATTTTGTAAGCTATTATTAAGAATAGTTCACTTTTTTTAAATAGGTCCGATAACTATCATTCCACGTTAGCCTGAATAAGCTTAAATACCAAATTTACTCTAATCAATGTAATCCTTTTATTTTAGGCTTATCTTTTTATTAAGCTTGTGATAAAACTAAAAATTTTAAAGAATGTAATATGCTAAATTCCTAATTGGGCTGTTGGTGTTCGTTCATTACTTTTCTTTCTCCTTCTCCCTACTGTTTCATACTTTGATTTCCTGTCAAATAGTAGCAATTCATATCGCAGGCCACGTGCTGTATTTTAAGGTTGTTTCGTTCTTTTTCCTTCTCCTGACCTTTTTAGGCTTGTCATAATATTGAATAATATTTTGGTACTCACTAGTGAGTACTCTATATACGTCTTTTTTAATTTGTCTCAATCAAAAGATGACATGTGTTCCTTATTTTAAAAATCCAAGAAAAATTAGATAGCATATGTTTTATTTTTTAAAACAATAGAATATGTGTTAAAATATTATTAGATCAAATTATTAAAGTGAATATATAGGTACTCACTAGTGAGTACTTAAGTATTGTCACATGACATCTTCCTTTTTTTGTGGTTTTTGCGGCCTTTACGGTATCTTATGGTCTTCTTATTCTATGCAATTGCAATTTGATGGTGTTTATTTATCTATATCACAAGTTTTTAAATTTATAATCTACCTAAATCACAATATTGTTTTTTTACTATGCCTATATCATAGATTACTTATCTTTATCTACTTATATCACATGTGTTTTTGTCGATATTCTACCTATATTACAAATAATTTGTTTTTTGCTACCTATATTATAGATTATTTTTTTGAGAAATGCACACAAATGACACCCTTAAAATTTGTTATTACAAAAATGACACCAAATTGTGATAGATACAAAAATTACCCATTTAAAAAAAAAATTTGGACCAAAAAAGACGAGACTACCCTTTACTTGCATAATATTCTTTATGGAAATGATCAGTGTGCTTTCATGGGTTTCCAACTTGTGTTATAGATACATATTGTTTGTATGAGCTTTTAAATTTTTTTGTTCTCAACTTAAGTTGTAGAATTAGTTGTACGTTTTTATCTTTAAGTTTTCTTTAAACAATTTTTCTTAGATTGTTGGTAACTTGAAGATAATTCAAATTTTAAAATTAAGTAAATTATGAACAAATAAAAGAGAGGGCAAAATGGACATAAGAAAAAGTTAACTAGACCTGAACTGATTAGGATAAAAATTGGACTTGCATCTAAAAATAGCTTAAGTTTTTGGACTTGGATCCGAATTGCTTTAGAAAAAATCTTAGCACTTAGCAGATGTGTCATTTTAATCCCAAACAATATAAGAGTGACTTTGGTGCAACGGGGCTATACCCTTTTTTTTTTTTGTTTTGTTTACAAGTTTAGGGGGAGGGAAGGCTACCCTATTTCATGGTCAGGGCATACTACAAGTCTGTTTGAGGACTTACAGAGAGGGTCTTAGCCCCTTTTTTGGTTTTTACAGATACTAAGAAGGATTTCCGGTAGGGGGACTCGAACTTAGGCCTTGGTCTAGCGAAAAAAACAATATTTACCAACTCAACCAACCCTCGTTGGCTCAACAGGGCTATACCTTTGCAGTATAAACAATGCAAACTTACTTTTAGTTACCATTTTTAAAATACAATTTCAACCGTAATTCTCATCTCTAAAATGCTATTTGCATTTCAAAGTAAATCGTGTGAAAAGCATTTTGTTTTTGTAGAGATCACAAATAAGTTTTTTAAAATTCCACTTTATAGTTAAAAAAAAAAAAACACTTAAAAGCAAAACTTTGAAGAAAATAACCCCTAAACTCAACTGTAACTACACCAGACTGTTATTGCACAAGAGGTGAGTGTTTTTTCCTTCTACAATTTGATTGCTTCTCACTAATATTATCAATTGTTAGTTGGAGACTAACATTAATTAGGTTTTTCAACTTATTTTATACTTTCCCCCGAATTGTTTTGTGCACTACTCTTTTTACTTGAGATGGACAAACCAAATAATTTAAGAACTATATATCCAACTAACATGCTATTCTTATGGACAAGTAGGCATTGCTATGCGACTACTGACACTGACTTCCCAACAAAACTTGCAATCTAAGCAACATCTCCATCACTATAACATGGAAGCTGGTATAGTCCGGCCGGAAACACAGATAATCGCAATGCCCATAAGTCGTTAACCTCGAAACCATTTGCAATCTACCAAAAGCTGTCGTTCATAAATATGAGACGATGCAAGGAAATGCAAATTTTTGGAGCCCATGAGAAATAAGAGTTACACTTAACATCCTCCATATTATTATTAACCTAAAACGCATACGTACAGCGATACTAAGAAATACAAAAATACAATAACGGTGACAATGTCGCGATATAGGCCCTCTTCACGACACCTAAAAGACATTCAAACTCAAATCATCCTCATCTTCATTTCCCTCTTGAATGGGTTTGGAGGGAGAACCTCGAGCATATATATAAAATTTAAGCTAGAAAAATAATGTGGCGCTTACAAAACTGACCCTCTTTCAACGCCATAGCATACACGTATTATGTTAACAAGGGAGATAGCAGCAGCTCGCCATGTATAGTTTCTTCATATGGGTCCAAACAATACACCGGGGTGTGGAGAGACAAAACGCAGTATGATTCCGTCCCTTGTGCTACATGCGGCCAACTCTGGTTTCTTGATTTCATCTCTTTTGGGCTTATTCTGGTATCCATAGATGTTGAATGAGTTGAGCATAATTGAGATATGGGTCGCATCCGACATAGCTTCCCATTTGAGAAGATTTTGGCTTCGAAGTTCAACTGTCTTTGGCTAGTGGCTTTCAAATTTACTTTTGGACCAACCACCGGAGGGAAACTGACTGAATCAGCTGAGAGGCAACTAGAGGCGTCATTGCATGAGCGAATAGTTGCGTTCGGAATTTCTCTACTCTTTCTCCAAGACAAAAATGATTGGTGTAGCCTGGATGGAACCTGCACAGCCAAAAAAAAGTCGTAAGAACTAGTTCAAGTTGACAGGCATCACTCAAACTGCGTTCTCTTACTACGGGATACTGTCAGTTGGATATGTAACAAAATATTGAAAACACCAGCTGATATACCGATTAAAAGTCTCCATATTTAATGTGTCAATCATCAGCATCTGCTTTCAAATAGGGATTATTATCATGACTAATGCAGGGTAGTATAAAATAAAGGCTGTTGGCATCATTAAGAGTGCCTTCAACCTTCAACTTATTTCAGACAAACAAGATGGGTTAGAAAGTGACAACGTTGGTGATCAAATCCATTAGACATTGTCTAACTTCTGAAGGACACTACTACCATAAGTTGTAACTACTTGACGGATATATAGAAAAGCTCCCATAAGTCAAAAATCATTCGGTTAAGTGAATTTTAAATCTGAACTACCATAATAATGTCCCCAACTGCACATCAATAGATTCACACACCCAGATTTACGGTAGTCAGATAAATTTAAACATTTTAAACTATTAATTCACATGAAAACTGATCCATGATTATCTCATTTGTATATATAACCTATGCTCTAATTACATACTTTCTATACAGACTAATTAACTCATTGTACCATTTGATATGTCACTTGCGTATTCTATCAAAATTCTTCTTGGCAAGGCACAGTGATTAATTTCATAGGAGCATTTTTACACATGGAAAGATATGACGGTGTGTGGTTCATGTTTCAAATAGACAAGCAGAATTCTTGTTTCAATCATGAAGGCAATCAAGTTCAACAGTCTAAATCCTTAATGCAAATATAAACTGTCATCAACATTAACTAGATACAAAAGATCAAATCAAGCCTCTACAACAGTGGATTAACGAGTTCAGAAATCTAATCGTCATGACTCATCCATCAATCAGTATAACAACTAATCAGACAGCACAACTAATCATTAAGCGGACACTACACACTAGCTTTTTACCCAAGGATACCAAATCCTTATTAGATAATATAAATATAAACCTGATGCAGTAATATATAATATAAGACTATGATTTCTAATCCAAAAATTAAAGACAAATTCTTTATAAGTTGCTTGGCTATGAGGAAAGGAAAAGATGCTGATTTTATTCAAAACCATGACATCATTTGGACTACCACAATATAAACTTTCTTACTGACTGAGCTAATATATTGATTGGCTACGGTTTTCATTTTTGGTAATCTAAGGCCTTGGATAGCATATATGTCTTAACATCACAAGATATTCTATTCAATTATGCTGACTTATCACAACAATTTTATGCAATGAAATTCCAAGAAATACATTGTAAAAGAAAAGTTCAGAACTCACTCCAGAGACAAGGCTACTTGAAGCAAATGCCAATGAAGACGAAGAAAATGGAGATTTCCCAGGTTTGTTTCCCTTCTGGCCATTTTTAGTTGCATCTTGATCTGCAGTTGCAGACCCAAAACTTGATGGCGCAACATCATTCTCATCTTCCTCTTCCTCTTCCTCTTCATCTTCATCCTCTTCAACTAAGGGCTTCTCATCTTGCTTAGCCGATGCAGAAGTATCTTCTTCCTCCTGCAAACCCATTTCCACCTTCTCCTCCTCTTTCTCTCTCATCTTTAACTCCTCATCCATATCCTCAATTACCTCTTCCAGGCACAACTCAGCCTCTACAAGTTCAAGTTCTTTTTCTATCAACTTCAACTTCACCTCACTGGCTTTCCTCTTCTCTTCAGACCATTTCTCTACTTTTTCAAAAACGGGCTTGCATGCATTTTCCACTGCTGATACTACACGCATCCATAAATTTTTCTTCTTCTCACCGACATCTCTTCCATAGAACTCATCAAAACCAAGGGGAAGGAACTCCACCTTTTTTGGGTCCACCTCTTCCCCATCTTTCAGAAGCGGCTGCCAAAATAAGCGCACCCCATATTTTTCATCATTGATATAGTTGATTAACCGTCCAGTTCGTGTGTGTAGGATTATGGGATCTTCAGTATATACAAGCTTCGATGGGTCTTCAGGATCAGGCTCTGGTTCCTTGTTAAGAAGAACAAATTCTGGAGTTTCATCTGATCAAGAAAATGTAACATATATTTAGTAGGCAACTTAACATTGTCCTTTTTGGCGGAAAACCAAACCACGCATTTATATTCGGAGAAGCAGAAAACTAAACAGAATTATATGAAGCCACTGGTTTATGTGGCCAGGTGACACCTCTCAAATTTTACAATGGAAAGATAAAAGGGTTCATAAAATTGAGTTTTTCGTATGTTGGGAAGATCCCCAACATTCTGCTTCTTACTTCGGAGAAAAAAAAAGGAAAAAGTGGAAAAAGAAATTCATGTATGGGTGGATGTGCAGAGCAAACTTTTTGAAATTAATGCGAGATGGGGGAGAGAGGGTATGTCTATGGATGATGAAATTAATACCCTTTGACCACCAGTATTCAAGCTCAGCAGGCATGGGTATCCTCAGTGGAGATTTATAGAAGGAGTTCAACCACATTTCCCTTTCTTCATCGACCTCATGCACATATGTTTTCCAATAATCAGGGACCTGACAAAGAAGTATAAATACTTTTTGATGAGAAAAGAAGCACACATACTCAACTTCTTAAACCTGACCAATCATTTCCCTGACTACCAAACATAAACAATTGATTATAACTTACTTCATAAAATTGGTTTATGAAGCCTGGTGCCATCCAAACATCATCGTCTTCATAGAGGTAGGGATGTTGAGGATCACCATAAGGTCCCCTTTCTTCCCTAACCACTTTAAAAGAAAAGAAATTCCATTGTCATGAACAAAGGAGAGACCTTATAGTATAAACCAGATCTGCATGATGCAAGCATTTATAATAGTAATTCAAAGTTCCTGTGTACACAAATTTACAAAATCAACTAAATCTGCATTTTCTGAGGGCTAGATTATCAAAAATAATACTAAATGGAGCACGGCCCAAAGAAGGGCAGTACTCCAACACAACTAAACATATGCAAACCTATAAGGGGTGTTGAAGAACTATTGGTATCGCTTCAGTAAAAATAATAAGTACATTCCATAGTGTGCTGAAATGCCATCATTTTTTTTTGTCAACGTCCTGAAATGCCATCTATATGGACAATTTTACACCTGAATCCGTGAATAAATATACTAACAATATGCAAGTCATATTCCTGACAACGATGGTATATGTTTTAGTGCATATTTAATTAACATCTGGCCAGAATCTTCCAACTATAAAAGTTGAGTTCAAATTTTCAGTTTCTACAGGATACAACAATTTGCAACTTAACATCTATGGAAGGCAATTATTAGTATTAAAAAAAACATACTTCCATCAGGCTTGTTCACAAACATCCGAGCCTTAGCAGCAGCCACTTCTGCAATACCCGCATGCAGCTGAAAAGCAACCAACACATTAGGGAAATCTTCGCACAGGTGGTAACTTTCGCCTCTGTACTTGTCATTTAAGTATAATACATAAAAGAATGAACATATATTTTTACCGCTGATATATCCTCATCACAACCAGTATCATCCTCCACTAACTCCCCAAAATAGAACCTACCCTGCATGCAAAGAGAAGGTAAAGTACCTTAACTCAATAACCATAATATAGTATCAAGCTGTTATACACTGAGGAATGCAAACAAGGGCAGAACTTTCACATTATTTGGTGCCAGATCTTCTTGGCATACCGTACAGATTATTTGATTTCTTTCCACTGTAAATTTTCACTGGCATCCCATACAAGCATCCTCTATCGCTAGAGAGAATACTGGGATTTCCCACTGTCCCACATTTATTGGAGATAGGCTGTCGTTGTAACCTAGGGATCTAATTTTGAGTTAAGAGATGTTATTAAGTTCTTATTAAGTCCTAGGGTAGTTTACAACTTGGTCTATTACTCGTCGATTGAGGGATGGGTCTACATAATATTAGGATTAGAAGTAGCAGAAAACAATGAGAAAAAGTATCAATGTTTTATGGAAACATTGGTGGTCTCAATTCACAGGAATATGAATAGATATATCAGTACCATTATAGGTCAAGGGAAGCTACAGATATATTCTTTAAAATATAAAAACTGAAAATGAAACTTGGAGAAATATAAAACTAACTAATGATGCATAGCTTAAAACTTAAACTTACACTAATAAATTTCGTAAAGTAAAGCAAAGAATTTACACCAGTACATCAGTTTTGGCATCAAAGCTATTTTTCCAAATCAACTGGCCATGTCTTGAATCTCAACAACCCTCTTTCTGCTGAATATTAATACATACTTTCATTTTGTATGTCTTACTACCCCATATACTGTGGTCACCCAATCTACATTTTTTTGGTCACCCAATCTACATGGTTCAATCTAACTTTTTGGATGTTCCTTCGTGTATTTTATTGTGACAAACAACAGAAAAAAGTCTCCATTTGTACTAGATAAAAGGCAATATTTCTCTATTCTTTTGACCTCTTCCATATCTTAAAGTTGACTCCCACGTGTTCAATGAGATTATGAAAAGAAATGGCTTATATTTCATGCACCTACATAAATGGTACGCTCATTGATTTCATATACCCCACATCCATGCATTCTGGCATGCTTCCACTGACCAGCATAACGATATCGACCTTTCTCCCTGACAAAGAAAGATCATTAAATAAAATCACAAAACCAGTCTCAGAAAAAGAATATACATTTATGTCTTGCAGTGAAACTCGCAAATGGCTTTATAAATGGTAAATGAAAGTTGTAAATTACAAGCCCTCAGGCCCATTTCACCTCTTCTGATTGGTAAGAAGGGATGAGATGCCAAAAGCTAGCTACTCTATACTCACATCTAGATTGTGTATGAGACTATTTCAGCACCCAGATAAAGGTTGTATGGGACTATTTCAGCACCAGATATTTGCTGGCAGCTTGTTCTGACATTCTTGACACCGTCAAATTAAGATCCTAAGGGTTGGTTACCAAAGAAGGGGGAGTGATATCTTATTCAAGACGGTGCCATTTTAGGAACTCAAGCCCATTGACTAACTACCTTACTTTAATTTACTTGATAAACCATACAAATAGCCATATCAAGATAGCATATTAAAAATCCAACCACATCTTCCAATCTTAAATAAATCAACTTAAATTAAATAAAATTCATCAGAAAACTATCCTGATTAGAACCATTATAAAATCAAAGACTATAACTTACGGTTTCCTCCCAAATTGTGTGATCCACTCATCTCTTTCAAAAAAGGGTACTTCAGTCTGCCCTCCTGCTTGAAGAATGCTGTCTTCAATATCCATCTCCAGCCATTCCTTGTCTTCCGGGGTCATATAGTCTCTAGATATTATGTGCCCTTCAGCACGCATTTGTGCTTCGAGCCTTACAAGAGGGTAAGGGGTAGCTCAATTAGTCTATACTGCACAGAAAGAACTCTTAAAAGCACCAACTGCTAAGATATAGCAGGGCACGTATATAGGAATAATAAACTTACTTGGAACCTGGAACAGGCTCTATATCAGGTATATCAACTTCAACAACCCCATGACCCTCCATGTTATTTTGAAGCCATTCACCTTCATACCTACAAAAAGGAAATGAAATTTCATTTCTCACATAAAACAGAGTTAAAAATAATTGCAAGCTAACCAAATGAATAAACTTAGATAACAAAAAAAGGATGAGGGAACTAACCATGCTTAAGAAATCACACAAGGCAAAGTTATGATGCCAATATATTTTCTAGCGAATATATTGAACTTGAAAACTACTCCAACCTCACGGAAAAGAACCATAGTGATAGAGCATTGATAAATAAGAGTACGGTCACAACTGCGTTTCATAAAGAATAGACAAACCTGACAAGTCCTTGCTCGGCAACGTAGACTCCTTTCCCATGAGCCAAGTCATCCCACACAGTGCCCTCATACCTTAAACAAAGACCATCATAACATAGTGTGATAAGAAAGATGATAAGTTAAAACACCGAAAAGCAACAACTTTTAACATAAAAGGAGTAAACAGATAATCTTTGCAGGAATGTGGAGAATGAACATTCAATTGACATAACTCTATAATTGTAGCCTACTCAAATGATATTTTATCATAACAGCAACGAAATTCGAATGCAGTAAATAAATAAACAAAAACATACGTGCTTCCATCTTCGAAAACATAGCTAACCCATTTGAGAAACTCCTCAATCCTATCCATTTCCTCAATCACAGCTTTGGGATTGGAAATGTCATGGTGGTCATCGGGTATAGCCGGGTAAGGCTTCCGGTACGGGACATAAAACGGGGCAATTGGCGGGTCCCTGCCGGCCTTAATCTCCTCCCGGACAATGTCCCACTCCTCCTCATCAGCCCAAACCGGGTCCCACCCGGGTTTGGTCATCTCCAATGGAGCGTCCCCCCACAACTCCTGCAAGTCCTCCTCCCTCCAATTCTCCGGGTCCTCCGGAAAATCGAAGAGGTCCTCGTAAAAGACGTAGCTTTTTTCCTCCTCCTCCTGCCTTCTCCTCACTCTCTTCCCCTGGAGGACCTGAGAGAACAGCTTCATGTTCACGTCGGGTGTGTTATCGGCCTCGGGAATATCTTCACCGGGTCGGATATATTTGAGTGAATCGTCCACTTCACCGCCATCGCCACCACCGTCTCCTTCGTACTCGGACGACTCGTCGGAGTCGTACTCAGACTCTGAGTCGTCGGAGGAGGAGAGGTTGGCTTTTCCCTCATCTGGGTCTGAATTCGGGTCGGGTTCTTGGTCTTTGAGTTGGGTTTCAGTGGGTTTCGGCGGGTCTTGGTCCGGCATTGTACTGGGTTCTTGGGGAAGAAGAAGAAGAAGATAAGGTAGCTAAGTAGAGAGAAGCAGCTGCAGAGAGGGACAAACAGAGGGTTTTGCCGTTTGGTGTTCTTTACACAATAAAATTCAAAAATAATAAAAATAGAAAACTAAAATAAAATTGGTTTGTATGTGGCCTAGTTTCTTTGTTGAGGCTTAAATCTTAGCCCATGTCTTGAATTTGGGCCTGGGTTTCTAAATTGAAGACCAAATAAACTGAAAATTTTCACATGGGTCCAAGTTTGACAAACGTAATGGCCCAAAACTAGAACTCCTCTATGGTTTGCCAAACCATACTCTTTCTTTTCCGACAATCGATATTCTAAACTGCTCTAGTATATGATAAGAGATATCGGATCAACGTGTGCAGGGAGAGAAGCACATTGCTTTACATCTACCTTTTTCCATGATTTTTTATTGGGTGATTTTATGTTATCCCAAATTATCATCCTATTTGGTGTAGTATGGTGATAGTGCTTGAAATGCAATTGTAAACTGTTTCGTTGATTAATTACACGACAATACAAATGTTCAAAGCACTATAACAAAGAAAACAAAATATAATATTAAAATGCATAAATGAGATAATGGTGCAAAGGAGTAATGCGGTAACTGAAACAAAGCTAAACTAATCAAGGGTGCACTAATCAAAATTCAAATAACGGTGCAAAATGGTATAAATGGTCTTGGAAAAAATCGTAAAAATACACCTTTAAAAATATGTTGAGTCATCAACGTAAAATAGGAATATTACTTAGTTGGATCATAAGTCAATGAACCTAAATTGATAAGCGAAACTTCAAGGATTAAATCTAATAACATACTACATAATTAGTTTTATATCTAATTATCTTTTAATTTTATTCAAGTCGAGGGACTAAAATATGACTTTTGAACAAGTTAGTGACTGTTGCTACAATTAAGCCAATATTTTTTCTTTATCTTTCTTTGAATTTTGCAATCGGTTATTCCATCTCATCAAACAAAAAAAAAGAGAAAAAAAAAGGCCACAATTGTATTATATTCAACATAAAATGCTTCATCGTTGATTATGGTTTTGTAAAACAAACATAAATGCTTGATGGTATGAAGGGTTTTTATCACGAATAGTCACTGAAATTGACCAAATTCCTCACTTTGGTCCTTAAAATTGAAAATCAATCAATGTCGTCCTTAAAATTTGCCATTGCAAATCAATGTAGTCATTCCGTTAAAACTTAAATTAATGTGCTAATTTGGCACATGTGTGAGGCTCTATATACCCAATTAAAAAGTGCCGCATAGATTATACAAGTTCTTATTTTCAAAAATTGATTTTAAATTCTAAAACAATACACCTAAATAAATAGAAAAATAAATAAACAAAAAAAAGGATAATATCATACTCCTTATGCACATCATCGTCATCATCCTTCCAACCTAGGCACCAATTCTCCACCCCTTCTTCCAGATCCGAGCCGCCAACGCCATCTCTCCGTCGAGCCACCTGTTGGAGTTTGTAGGGTAAAAAATAAATTTTTTACAAACTCTCTTCAAATTAATCTTATTGGAGAATAGAGTCCCACATCGGTCATATGACAAAATACAATACAACTTATATATGAGATATTCCACCCCTAATATCACGAAGGCCTTTTGTGATAAAACCCAACACCTAGCAATAGGTGGTTAAGTTGGGACAATATCGGTGATATTTGTGATGGACCATGCTTGGGCCGATAAAGTTTATCATGGTATCAAAGTAGGCTATTCTCTCGACACATCCTAGGCTCGATTTACTGGGCTTGAACATGCTTCCTGAAGTTGGGCTATCGAAAAGATACGTTAGCTCCAACTTAAGGCTACTGAATGACTAAGCCTTCGAAAAGATTGGCGTTGGCTCTAGAGTGTCACATCCCGGACCGGCTCCGCCGTAGCACAATATTGTCTGCTTTGGGCCATGCCCTCACATTTTTGTTTCCGGGAACTCACGAGCAACTTTCCAGTTGGTCGATGTGGGATGTCACAATCCACCCCACTTAAAGGGGAACCCGGTGTCCTCACCAACACATCTGTAGCGAACAACAGAGTGGCTTTGATACCATTCTGTCACATCTCGGACCGGCTCCGCGGTAGCATGATATTATCTCCTTTGGGCCACTCCCTCACGATTTTGTTTATGAGAACTCACGAGCAACTTTTCAGTGGGTCACCCATCTTGGGATTGCTCTAGCCCAAACTCGCTTAACTTCAGAGTTCCAATGGAATCCAAAGCCAGTGAGCTCCCAAAATTCCTCGTGCTAAATGGAGGTGGGTATGTACATATAAGGCACATCACCCTCTCTCCGTTGGTCGATGTGGGATGTCACAATATTCTGTCACATCCCAGACCGGCTCCGTTGTAGCACGATATTGTCCGCTTTGGGCCACGCCCTCACGATTTTGTTTCTAGGAACTCACGAGCAACTTCCCAGTGGGTCACCCATCCTGGGATTGCTCTAGCCCAAACTCGCTTAACTTCGGAGTTCCGATGGAATCCGAAGTCAATAAGCTCCCAAAATGCCTCGTGCTAAATGGAGGTGGGTATGTACATATAAGGCACATCACCCCCTCTCCGTTAGTCGATGTGGGATGTCACAGTCACACCCATATATGGCTTGAATAGCCACACCGAATCGCTTGAGGTTTTCAAGTGTCATGGATTCAACTAGTAGACAATATTTGTCAATTGTGTCTGCAGAGCATCTAGTGGCCAACATTTGGAAGGCAGATGTCAGCATTTGCTCTGATGATAGACCAAATTGGCATGTAGCATCCCTCTTCCTTGCAAAATAGTCGTCGTGAGCAACAACTTCGTTCAAGATGGAAGAGAACAATTCTCTCCTCATCTAATAACGCTGCCGAAAAACATGAGCAGGAAATGAACAATTTATGTAAAAGTAATCTTTCATGAGCTCACGATTATGGAACTTACACTCGAGGACCGAACCACGATGACTGGATTCAACACTCTCAAGATCACCCATCATTGCGATGGTTACTGTAGCGGTCTCATCGATTATTTCTTCGTCACGATCAAAATTTTATTGGAGCTGAAGCATCTGCATCACCAAGCTTCACCTTCTTGAACCCATTGAGTAAATAAAGTATGAAAGCGGATGGTGTGTGTTGAAAGATTGATGATTTTGAAGAAATTGGTGTGTGTTGGAATGAGTTTCAACTTCTTCTTAAATAGAGTAAATGAATTGGTTGTCATTGGTAGGATGTGTAGTGTGAGAGTGTTGTTCGTAGGATGTGTGGTGTGGGAGTGTCGTTGGCAGAATGTGTGGTGTGGGAATGTCGTTTGTAGGATGTGTGGTGTGGGAGTGTCGTTGGCAGGATGTGTGGTGTAGGAGTGTCTTTGGTAGGATGTGTGTGTGTGTATAGGAAGATGTTGAAGGGTGGTTCATATGTGTGATTTTTCATACTTTATCAGAATTTAAATATTTTAGGTATAAGTATTCACAAAATTAAGCTAAGTTAATCTAAACAAATATATATATTTTTTAAAGTTAATGGGAAAAAAAATTAAGTTAAAATGATATTTAACAACTTTTTGGCCTAAAATTTAGGTCACACCATTGGAGAGAAAAAACAGTTTCTGGCCAAGGGCCAAAATTTGTTATTAGCCATAGGCCACCATTAGAGTTGGTCTTAAACCCAATGAACCGTCACAAATCCTTCTTTTCATATTTAACTTCAGTTGTATTAACTCTTTGTGACCCATTAACTAATTGAATTAATTAGATGACAATTAACTTCTCCAATTTCCGCGTAGAAGGCTTCTTACGGAACAACAGTGACTAAAACTTCAATAGTTTCTGCTTCAAACATCGGAATCAAGAACGGTAAAACCCTCTAGAAACTAGACATCCAAATATTTCCATCAATATATAGCACGCCATCAGATTCTTCCTGAGCTCGTCTCGGCAAATTATTCTTCTTGACCTTTCAGCAGCAATATTCCAACACTTTGACAAAACTTGCATCAAATCTCTTGAAAATTCTTCCTTTACCTCCTTACTCCAATTGACCTAGAAAATGTAAAAATGAAGTAAATGATCAAAATAAGAGAAACTAAACAAAAAAGATAACAAAAAGAATAACTAATTAAGCACTTATCAATGATAATGTTGTTTTTACGTTTCTTTTGGTTCAAACCTTGATATTCTCTTGTAATTTTATTTCAACTTTGCATGGTAAAAACATTAGAAATGGTCTCCACCAATGTTCTAAAGTCGCTAGGATGTAGTCAGACGGTGGGGAAGTGCCTAGCGCCTAGGGGACTAGGCGGGCCTATGCGGATTTTTTTTTAATTTTAATAAATTCATTAACTATGAATATGTGTAATATTTTATGGCTTTTTCTATTGGTTTGTAACACATTCTAGGTACATATGTTTTTGGATTTTTTTTACTTTAATAAATTCATTAACTATGAATATATGTGTAGTATTTTATGGCTCTTTCTAATGGTTTGTAATACATTTAGGTCCATATGTTTTTGTTGGACCTTGTTTTCTAATAAAACAAAAATTTATGTTACGACCCGTCCCGAATTTTAATGTATTTTATTTTTCGAAGGTGTGAAATGACCAAAATGCCTCTAGAAGGGTAAGTGTTGACTTTGGTTGACCTGTTTGCTTGTGACCTAGTATCTTAATATTTTCGTGTAGTATTCGTCGTTATGAACGTGTGAGTGCAAATGGAAAGGATCTCGGAGTTGAACCATAATTTTACGGAACGTTAAAGTTTGAGAGCATTCTCGTAATTTCACGAGAATTGTATTTTCTGACTGGGTTTTGGGTCCACTAGGACCCATTCTCTCTTCTCCCCGTCTTCTCCACCATCTCTCACTCATTTCTCTCACTCTCTCTCAACCCTCTCCCGTTTCTTCCACCGACCAACACAAAAAATAACAGTGTAGGAGCCGCCGTTCTCCGTAGAATCAAACAACCAAACCACCACCACTGTGACCCCTCTCTTTAGTGAATCTACCCCCGACCTTTGATTCTTAAAAACTAAACAACAACAGCCGTTTTGAAGAGCTTTGGCGAGGACAAAATTTTTCGACAAGATTCTCACCGTTCTAGGTGAAGGTAAGCTCTACCACCACCACCATTCTCTTCCTCGTGTTGAGTAGTTTAAAATTCGTGTGTTGCATGTGTGATTTAGTCGAGAAATAGTGTAGATTGAAGAAGAGAAACTCTGTCCAGTTTTCGGTGAGTTTATCGAAGGCTGACGAGGGTGTTCCGGCCAGACGGCTACAAACTAGCCCTCAAGACCGGTATCAACGGGTTTGTCTTAACTCAAATAGTTCAGATATGGTCTCAGATTGGACGTCGGACCAACAACGACGACGCGGCAACGACATGAAGAATTTTGGCCAAATTCTGCAGAATCTGGCAAGAGATGCAGCAGAAGACCTGTCCAAGTCCAGTCTAAACCCGGTTTAGACCCAGTCTAGGCAGTTGAACTGAAAATATTCCGTTGAATATTTCATTAACGACATTAGGTATTTTTTCGTTAATTTTAACCGCGACTGTTACGATTTTCGTCATCTTTAACGGCGTTAATAAAGCTGTTAACTTCTACTGACGTCAGCGCGTGCATGCAAGTGCCTGCATGTGGGGGCATGTGCCGACCACCTTGCAGTGCTTGGGACCTCATGGTGGCAAGTGTGACGGAGCATGGCTGCCCACGACGACGTACTTATATTTTTGGACACTGAAATTCTTAGTTTGAGCCCCGTATTTCAATATGCTTCGTAGTGTTGGTTTAATTTACTAAGTTTGTGTTATTTTCACTTTAAGAGTGACAACCCGAGGTTTTTGGAAGCGTGTGAGGTAAGGCTTGCTACGACCGCACGATGTTTATTGTGAGTTGGCTCTTGCTTTCTAAACTTTATTATACTTATATGATTTCAAAATTCGTTTTATGACGTGTTTTGTTATCATGCTCGGTTTTTAGAAAGCTCAAATACTTTATGTGATTTTTATGTTTGTGGTTTATGAGCTTTGTGAACCTTTCTTGGAAACGTTGTACTATCGAGCTATACTTTTGGTTATGCATTACTTTATGCGATACCCTGCTTTGTGATACACGAGATTTGAGATGTAGCCATGGCATGTTTTCATATGATTTATCCACTCGTCATGTGTATGCTTGCGCAGTGTCTATAGTATTGTCCGGGGCCAGGATCAGCTTCACGTGTATGTTCACATGCACCATTACGCTCTCATTAGATCCATTGTAGGTGTCAGCATGTACTAGTTATGTATGCATCTAGAACTCGTATGTGATACGCTTAGAGCCAGCTTCACGTGTATGTAGTGTTCGAGTGTAGATTAATACACCTAGCCTGTTCATGTTAAAATATCTCTGCATGAGCTCATGTATCTACATTATCGGATGAGCATACCATACTTGTTTGTTTGGTGATTTATGTGATATACCTGTTTTTCACTGATGCCATGGTACTTTGTACTACTTATGGATTTTACGTGAGACACTTTGGTTTCTGTGATTTCCACATTCTGGTTTCTTTAGAATGTTTTTATTTTGAGATTTTACGTTATTTACCCGTCTTGTGAAATAAATGATTTTCTGCTTTGGCATTGGTTTTTCATCCTTACTATGTAGTATGATTTTGGTTAGTACGAGTTTTTACAGCGAAAGGTTATTACTTTCGGAAAAGCAAAGGTTTTAAAAAATCTTTATTTTTGCCCACTCACACTTTTCTGTTTTGCGCCCCTCCAGGATTTAGTAAGCTTTGAAGCTCTTGACGTCGAGGTGTGGTGGCTTAGTCTTCCCTCTTTAGAGTAGGAACTAAACTTAGTAATTTGTAACTAACATCTTCGGATGTGTTACATTATTATACTTTCGCTGTTAGTAACTAGATGCTCTGATTAGCATTTCATGCATTTACTAAAGGTTCATCACTCTCACTGCACACTCTTTCAGGCTTCTTTTTATGCTTGCATAATACACTTCACTTGTATATTTTGGCTTTTGTCATGCTCCGGGTGTTGGCCAGCATGCCTCGATTTTGATGTCCTCTTAGATATCCGGGTCGGGGTGTGTCAGTTAGGCCTTGTTTTCTCATTAAAAAAATAAAAAGAAAGTGTATTTTCTACTTTAAAAACCCTAACTACGTAGTGTGCCATCACCCTTTTTTTTTCCTCTTCGACGAATTCTTTCGCATCAGCTTGAACTAAACCCAGGCTCTCTGCAATTGCAGATCTCCAGTGCTCTCTTTCTCTTCTCGTCAAATAGCAGCAAAACGGAAAACCGCCAAGGCTCCAATGAGGCCGCTAGGCACCTCCTAATACCCTTGTCAATTTATTGGACAATTTTGGGTTAGTCGCAGCGGGCTGCCGTCGTCCAGTGCCTAGCCTGCTTTTTTGAACAGTGGTTTCCACACTATTTAATTTAACATTGTTTGGGGGTCCAACTTCAGTGGTACGTACCATTAAATGGTACGTACTGTTAAATGATTAAGATTTATTTGGGGCCCACTGCAAATTAATCTGAACCATTCAATAGTCGTACCATTGAATGGTACGTACCACTCAAGAATTTTCCATTGTTTGGTACAAAATTTGAAAAATCTTTCAAAATAAAGTATTATAAGATTGTACTCAATAAAATTGGACAAACCCAAGCCCAACTCAAGTAAACCCGAACCCTATTTAAACCCAAACTGGAATAAACCTCCATAAACCTGAACCCAACCCAAACCCGAATTGTAAATATTGAGTTAGAGTTTAGTTGACCATCATCACATGGGCCAATTAAACTCTTCCGTATAATTGACTTTTTTTTTTTGGTAAATAAAATTTCATTACATGAAAATGAGATAACATACAACTCAACTGAAAAAATCCAACCAATAACTGACACAATAAGGCAAAACCAAAATAGATCCACAAAGACACCCCAAAGCCTTTAGAGCAACTCCACCCGTTGGTGGAGGGCAAGGAAAAATATTATTTTTTATTTATTTTTTTTGTTGGCCTTATCCGGGGCTTGTGATTATCCCCAGATATTTCCCACCGACATTTTCAACCACTCTCGTCACGACATGTGTCATTATCTTTTAAAAAATAAATTTTTTTTTTTGTAAAATAAAGATTTGGAAGGTGAAAAACAAATATAGTTGATGTAGAAAAAAAAATATTGAGTTGTAATGTGAGGAATGAAGAAGATGATTGATGGTATTTATAAAATAAAAAAAAATAAAAGTTTTAAAAATTTAAATTTAAAAAAAAAAGGCCGCTGACGTCAGCGCCTGTGGGCAGCTGCTCGGGCGAAAATCTCTAGGGCTTGAGGTTGGGCTTGGTTGGGCCCACCTCTTGCCCTTGCAGATTTGGCCCGTTGGAGGACTTCTTTGTGCTTGGTAGGGCAATTGCCCCCAATTGCCCTTGCAATTGTGCTATGGGTGGACTTGCTCTTACAAAACCCTACACGTGAAATGACAAAAAGTAAAAAAGGCCTTGCTTCATGAACAAAGTCAACTGCCGTCGTAGTTACCATGGAAACCGGCCATCGACCACCAATGTAGCCAAAACCGTCACCATAATCGCAAATTCACAAGACCTTCAGCCACGAACATAAAAACACGAAGACATGGAATAATCGCAAGTTGGGACACAATGCATACACTAGACCGCTTGGAAATTGTCTATGTGAGTAAATATATTTCGTCAACTTTCTTCCAGAACTTGTAGCATGCTATTGATTTTATTTGTGAATTTTATCTTACCAATCTTTTTTTAAATTATTGTGAACATGCGAATTCCCCTACGATCATGTTTCCCACATTTCAAGTAACTTTTAATGTTGTATTCCACTAAAGAAAAAAAAATAACAAATAACATTTAATGACTGACATGTGATTTTTTTAGATGAAAACTAGATGAAATGTGGATATAGGGGTAAATTGACCATATACGACAAGGCGGGCGGAAATTTGATGAAATTAAACTTTAGGGGTAAGTCAACAATAGCTTACAAGTTTAGGGAAGAAGCAGTGATGTATCTAGGGCTGGGATTTTTGTACCGAAATACCGAAACCGAACCGAAAAATACCGAACGGAATACCGAAAAACCCGAAACCGAAATATCCCGAATGGTTCGGTCCCCGATACCGAAAAAATACCGAAATTTCGGTACGGGGTTCGGGACAATATTACCGTGTATTCGGTAATACCGAACCGAACCGAATGATCAGTAATTCGATTCTCATTTATCGAAAATACCGATCTAAATTAGATCATCTAATTCGAAGTTCGAAGTTCGAACCCATCCATCTGATAGCCTTCCATCCCCATTCGAAATTGATTCAATTGAAGTGAGTGAGTAAGTCTGAACCATCCATTCCTCTGAGAACAAAACATTCTGATCGAACCCAGCTCTCTCCTCTCCCAATCTCCTCCTCTCCTCCCAGCTCTCGACCTCCTCAATTGACCAAAAATACCGATCGAACTACCCAGCCATTCGATCCCATCCATTCCCAGACTGGTAAGTTCTTCTCCTCTCTCGACCTCCTCAATTTAATTTTGGGGGATTTAGGTTAGGGTTTCAGTTAGGGATGGGGGTTTTAGCCAGCAAGTGAATTTAATTTAATTTAATTTAATTTTGTGCTGTGAATTGAATTATGTGATTGTTCTGTGCTGTGAATTATGTGAATTATGTTAGATGTTCTGTGCTGTGATTGAATTGTGTGAATTATGTGATTGTTGATCCTATGGATTGGGATAGTTATGCCAATGCGGCAAATGGTTATACAAAAGTACGAAATGTGGAAAAGGCTTTGGCAATGCTAGGGAAGGCTGAGAAACTGATACCAAGTTCTAAAAGAAAGAGGGGAGAATCCAAGAATTTAACTCCTGATATTCGTATCCCAAATTTCTTGATTAGTGCTTATACCAGAAAAGGCCTAGTTGACAAGGCTCTAGTTGACAAGGCTGAATCCATTATTAACAGGTTAGTACTAAAGGGTGGGAAACCGGATGCAAAGACTTGGTATTATCTGGCAAGGGGCTATCTCGATCATGATCAATCTGAGAAGACAGTTGAGTCGATGAGGAAAGCACTTTCAAGTTCAGGGACTCGGTTTACACCAGAAAGGGATGTTTTGGCTGCTTGTCTGGAATACATGAAACAGAAAGGTGATGTGGAGGGAGCTGAAGAATTTGTAAGACTACTCGGGGAGAAGTGTAGTTTCCCAGAAATTATTCAGGAGAGATTGTTGGATTACATTAATAATGATGATTCAATCTCTGTAGAAATAGGTGAACTGGAATGGGATCGCCCGAGAGGACGACTAATAGCAGTTAGGGGTTAGGTTCCAATTATCGAATCATTGTTCTGTGATTATTGCTGTTACTTGCTACTTGTTGGTTGCTGCATAAATTGCAGCGGAATTTTGGTCCCTTTGTGTTTATTGAAATCATTGAATTGAATGGATTCAATTGATTATTGAATTTGAATGGATTGATCATTGAATTGAATATGAATGGATTTGAATGGATGGATTGATTCGATTGAATGGATTGAATGTATTGGATTGAATGGACTGAATGTAATGTATGGATTCATTGGAATTGGATTGGATTGAATGAATTTCGGGGAGACCCAATACCGAAACCGAACCGAAAATTTCGGTATCCCGAAAATTCGGTATACCGAAATTTTCGGTTCGGTTTCGGTATTCGAAGTTGGCTCCCGATTTTTTCGGTTTCGGTATTCGGGGGGAGGGTTTCGGTTCGGTTACCGAACCGATCCCAGCCCTAGATGTATCCATAACAACTAGTATCATGAAGAGAACATCCAACCGGCGCGCTAAGGCGGTGGTATCCTCACTCAACCGCGTGATACTATAGGGCCATCTAAAACACATGGTGACGAGTGATATTTCTAATTAATTTCTTAATAAAGTCAAAATTTCACAATTATCATACTAAAATTCAATATTAAATTGACTATAATAAAACAGAAATTGCAATGCAAAGTTTGAATCTGTAGAATTGCATAATGAAAATTGCAATGCAAAGTAGGGATGGGTTCAATTCGGTTATGAACCAAACCATGCATACTGAAAACTGAACCGATTTTTTCGGTTTGGAAAAATTGCATACTGAAACCAAACCGATTTTTTTAGTTTTCCCGAAATTCAGTAATACCGAAAATAATTTCAGTTTTCCCGAAATTCGGTAATACCGAAAATAATTTCAGTTTCGAAGAAAATTAATCCTCTATTCGACAATGGAAAACCTTAATTTGAAATTTTAGAATTTGTAAGACTTACGAAAACCTTAATTTGAAATTTTAGAATTTGTAAGACTTATCAATCCTTGATGTAATTGAAGGTGGAAGGGAAGTGTAATTGAAGGTGGAAGGGAAGTGAAATTGAGGTGTGAAGACTTCCAGAGGACCAAATAAAGTAGTGGTGGTGGTGGCTGGACGATAGAGTGGTCAGGTGGTGGTCTGGTTTGCAAAAGTAATTGAGATTTGAGTTAATTGATGGTGGAAGGGAAGTGAAGTTGAGGTGTGAAGACTTGCAGAGGACCAGATCAAGTCGTAGTGGTGGTGGCTGGGCTACATAGTGGTCTGGTGGTGCGTGGTGGCTGAGCGACAGAGTAGTATAGTCTGGTGGTGGTTCGAAGACTCCAGATCGAGTTGAGAGAGAGAAGTGCAGCCTGAACTTCAGACTTATCTTCTTCTATTCAAACCAACGATTGTGATTTAATTTCACCAATCCAATGACTATTTATTAATTAGATTTATATATATTATAAACTAAATTAAAAATATATATATATATATTCAGTTCGGTTGGGTATTATCGAATATATAGTGAGAAGATCCCGATTTCTGTACCGAATAATCGATATATTTTTAGAATTGGTTACCGAACGATTCAGGGGTTTTCGGTATTCGGTTATGAATTTTTTAGGTTGGGTTTAGTATTTCGGTACAAAAATTTGAGCCCTAATGCAAAGTGAGTTCTAAGCTTCAAGGACTTACAACTTAGAGTTTTTGGTCTTTCAGCTCATTAAGAGAACATATGTAATTTTGCCACTCCTAAAAACGATGGGCTTGCCTTATTGACTTAAAACTAATAAATAAACATAACCTATTGTCTACAGATGGCGCTTTATCAGAGTGGTGAAAAGCAATCATGTCTATGCACTCTGTTGCAAGTTCGATCCTCACTAATTTCTCTCTCTCTTAACAACTAACTATCTACCCCACTAAACGATTACGCTCTACTAATATATATATTCTATTGACTAGTCCCAAAACTAAAATTGATTCTTGATATATTTGTAATTACTTAATAATATTCTATTGCTAAAACACTAAATTTAATAATTGAATTATGAATGTGTTTACAAACTATTAAAGGATCTTTTAGTTTAAATACGAATTCTAGGAAAATTTTAAGCTAAAATATCATATTTTTAGTTCAGGTAACAATGAAAAAGTCAACCAAAACAATTATATGAAAAGTATAGTAAAACTTCTTCATAGTGATACTCTCTGTAGGAATAACTTCTACATAGTCATAAGAAATTTTGGTCCCAACTTGGGCCAATGATATATAGGAATAAACTCCACATTGTAACAAGTTATAATTTTTCTAGGTCCCGACTTAAAAAACTTGCATCCACATAGTTTAATTGCCAAATAAGTCCAAAACTTTGCAATGTCACAAAGAAATGAAATAAAATGTTTCTCTAAAATTGTATGTGTGAAGAATTTATTCATTATAGTTGATGTCATATCTTTGAACTTGGGAATACATAATAACTCGTCAACATGAAAATCTTGTTGTTGAAGCCAATGTAGCTTTTCTCAAGTATGTTTATAGTTTTTTGGCATGAAACTTTTAGCATTAAAGAGAGCACTGCATACATATGTGCATCAGTTGGTAGAGACTAGGAGTCTTTCTTTTTCTAATGTCTACATCTTGAAAATTGGCATGCCCCATTACTAATGTATTTCTTTGTATCTACACAACTTTCATTAATTATAACTAAGTCAAAAAGTTATTTTTGTAGCTACAACTCTATTAAGTAATAACCTCTCAATAGTCATAAAATTGGTTTAGTCCTAACATTATGACTAGATAGAGGTTTTACTGTAAAAATTCATGATAATTATATGATTGAAACTCAAGGTCATTTTTCGACGAGATAGTGTGACTACAACTCTATCACATTTTTCGACGAGAATTTTTTTTTCCGCGACTGGTCAATTAAAATTTTCAGTCTCAAGGTCATTGTCTAACAATGACTTTAAAAAAAATAGTGATGACCTTTCAGATAAGTTCCCTAATTTCATTGTGTATACATGTAAAACATAACAATAAACTCACACTACAAAACACAATTGAGATGAAAAGTTATATCTATTGTTATATTTTCATGTCACTGTTGAATAATGACTTGAGATTTTTCAGTGACCTAAAATTTTTTTTTTGGCACTAGTGATGGTGGACAACGACAATTTTCTGCATTAGTGTCGGTGGCACGTGGCCTAATCCAAATAAAACGGGATGAGATTGGTAATTGTCCGTAAAGTTGGTATTTTTCTTTCACACATTAATATTAGTATTTAATTTTAGTTTGTCTAACTACTAATTAATTGCAACCACTATTATCGGAACATATGCCGTTAGATAAGTTTAATTTAATCCATCTGTTACACAAACTTAAAAAACTAAGACGATTTTAACAAGTAACTTTATAACACCATATGAGCATGTCTCATCCTATTACAGTCACACTGCAAAATTTGTCGTTTTCCACGTAGTATTATAGTCGCACTGAAAAATTTCTCCATTCGTTAGTTTGAACCGAGTCAAACTCTTTACTTTCCTTAAACTAAATTAACGTATTTGGTTCCCTAAAGAACTCTAACTCACCGTTATTATCATTTAAAAGTACCAGATAGATACTCAAGATTACGGCAGAGTTTGTTAGTACTTCCTCTAACCTCTTCTAAACTAACTCAAATCAAAAGATTACGGCAGATTTTGCTAGCTTGGTTTGTTATCAGGTAAATTCCCGTTTTTGCACAACTTGCGCTCCCCTTCCCTTCAGCCGGCCATGCATGGCTGAAGTATTGACAGATTTTGTGATCAATTTACCTTCTCTGTTTTCGTTTTGTTGATTTTTCAGTTGTGGGTAACTTGAATTCGGCATGGCCGAACTGAAAGTTTACCATAGGAGAGAACCTGTTTCCAGAGGCAATGCCAAGGAAGAGGAGGAAGAAGGGGTTCGGAACCAGAAGCAGGGTTTATGGGTCCCACAAACCCCTGCAAAGCCTGTTACAGGGAGGTCAGAAAAATCATATTTTAGAAGAAGATTTAAGAGCAATCCGAGACAAAATAATAGCATACTGATCAGTGATTCCCAAGTGGAATTGGAGGGTTCTGATGGGGTTTTTGTGTTTTCTGCTGCCGTAACTTCTTCGGTGGAAAGCACTTGCTTGGTTGACCCAATTGAAGAATTTCCCACAAAAGAGAAAGAGGTACAGAATTTGGGTGGAATTGGAAGCACAAATTTGGGTTCTGTTGGGTTGTTTGATTTGAATAAGATCGTGTCGGAGTGTGGTGAGGGTTGTGTGAGTTTTGCTTATGTGGATTCCGAGGATGCAAGGAAAGATTGCTTCCGTGGATTATTGGCGGCAGAAGAGGTTGCGGCGGATGATGATGAAGTTTTGACAGTTGGGGAGGAACTGGTCTTGCAGGGGATAATTGTAGAACCGCCAATTTCTCAGTCATCAACAAATGCAACCGAAAGGTATTTATTTGAAAATACAAGCAGTTGTTTCGTTCCATTTGTGCAATCCCGTATCGATGAAGAAAAGCTGCAGGGGCCTGCCATCCCGGATTGTATGTCGCAATGCAAGTCCGGTAAGGATTCTCTTGAAGTTGATTTGTCTGTTTACTTATTGTTTTTGTTTAAACAGAATCCAATTGGTGGTTTTCTTGATTGTTCTTGACGGGGAGGGGGGTCAACATGTAAAGGTTCTCGATACGTTATCATTTATGTGATCGAAACAACATTGCCAATTAGAGTTCTCTTTCTCACTCTTTTTTGTTTTTTTAATCTTTTATTGTTCTTTAAAGTTACACAAATGTGATCAAATTATAGAACATAAATAGGACTTGCAATGAGATCAGTTGTTTGTGATATAGCTTTGTCTCACTTGGAGGGCAATTCTTTAGGCGAAACCAGAGACTCAAGGGGTGAGTACCAGACCTCTAATGGTGAATTATGGACCTTTGGGGGGTCAGCTGACCACCCTTGGGATCCGCCCCGTATTGTAAATTTTCATATTACGACAAAATAAATGAATTGTTGAACTTGAGGAATAGGATTATAAATATTAACATGAATTTTACTGGTTTTGGCATCACTTGTGAGAATTGGAATGCATCCATTCAACCTGTATTAGAGTAATGACGGCATCACATGCTTATACACTTTCAGTTTTTACTGATAATACTGGTAGCGTTTGATATTCTGAAATTGTGTAATTGGCTGCAGGTGATCAACAAAATCAGGAAAGTTTTAAGCAGGAGGATGTCGTCCGTCGTACAGAGAACAAGGACCGGAAGTCCAATGCGGCAAACTTTATGGGCGGCTCCAAATTTCCTAGCACTTCGAGCCCATCACAGAAGAAGAAAGGCTTGAAAAGAAGACCAGATGGTGGTACAGACTTGAATAAAAAGCCACAAAAGAAACCGAAGAAGAAAGTATATAGGCCGAAAGTGGTTGGTATAGGAAGGCCAAGGCCTATGGAGCCTAAGACGCCAAAGAAGGCAACACCAAAGCGTCCTGCTTCAAAACCAAAGACACCAAAGGCTACAACTAAAATGCATGTTTCTTCCGATCAAAATATGTCAGCCGAGAAGTCTTCTAGCAACCATAAATACTCGGTCCCCGTAGAAGTCACCTTGGTTAAAGTTGCCCTTTCTGTATCAGACGGAGCAACTCTAGACAGTGACCTGAAAAATCAATCAAACAAGGAGAATGCCATCATTCCAGCGACTCCTCCGCAAAAAGTTAGAGCTAGTCGCCAAACACTTATGAATCTCAGTTTTAGCAAAAAGTTAGGACTGAACATTCCAGCTACATGCAGGAAACGAAGGATGGCGAGGAGGAGACGGGAAGAAGACAGGTGGTCAGCAATAGCTAAATATTTTCTTGAGAGGGCAAGAAAAGTTCACGAAAGGCTCAGCGACAAAAATCAGGGACAGGTTTCATTCCAAAAAACAGAAACCACAGATCTAATCGGTGCACTGCAGCCACTAATTAAGACAAGGAAGAAAAGATCAAAGGGGCATCCTCGAGGACGGAACTTATCTGGTCTAATTGAAAACCAGTCACCAAGAGCCTTTCTCAGAGAAACAGTTGGTGAATGGCATGAAATTGAGAATTATCAGAGGCTCAATCTTAATAAGGATGCATTATTTACAAATGAGAATGGAGGGATGGTGGCAGAGAAATGGACTAATATGGGACATTCCCTTGTCAATTTAGAGCTTCACAATGGCGAAAGTGAAGGGCGTCCATCTGAGCATGAGGGCCCTTGCTCCATCAACTTAAGAGGTATTTATATTTTGCATAAAGCTCTTTCATTTTTCTTTTTGGTTTCCTACTGAAAAATGAGATATTGGAGCTGACAGACAAATCAATAGGTACTTTGGTAGAGATTATTTTTTATTTCATGAAGCGTATGCTACAGGAAGCAAATTTAATTTAGTAAATAATTTTGTAAGTCTCTTTTGCATTTGATGCAGATTCACGAGAAGATAGTATCAGGCCTTTTGTACAGAAATGTGAAGATAACAGAGATAGAGGTAAACATGACAAAGATGCACATGTTCCCAGCAATGACCATGGCATACTTGTTCCCTATCATGCACAAGGAAATCAGGAGCTTGGGACGTTAGTCCCATACAAGGAGAAGCACAGTAAAAGGCTTGCAAAGCTTTCTCCCGCAGACCGTGAACGAGTTAAGTCATGGAAGCTTCAAATACAAGGCAAGGTTAATGAGGGTCAAGAGAAAGAAGGTGACGAGGAATGGTGGACGAATGAAAGAGAAGTCTTTCATGGACGGATTAGTCTACTTATATCTCGGATGAACACAATTCAGGGTACAACCTTACTAGCAATGTGATTCCAAGCTAATACTTGTTGAAAATGTTACAGAAAATTATATGCTAAATTCCTAACAGTAAAACTATATTCTGAACAGGAGATAGGAAATTTTCACCATGGAAAGGTTCCGTTGTGGACTCAATAGTTGGAGTTTTCCTAACTCAAAATGTGTCTGATCATCTTTCAAGGTAACTCAAAATCTGCTACAGTGGATTTTCTCAAATATATTTTTTCTGGTAGATTCCTAATGAGACTGTTAACTTATTATTTATTTCTACAGCAACGCCTTCATGTCACTTGCTGCCAGATTCCCTTGTCAGTCCACTTCCAACGAAACAGATTGTGAATGCATAAACATTGTTGGCAGCCAAGAATTAGTTGGAAGTAACATTCTTGCTATCATGCCAACATCTGATGAGGAGTTACACACAGGTGAATTGGCATTCTCAATGGACTATGGACACAAAGAGTCAAGCTCTAACAAACCTAATGACCTTGAAGGGGCGTCAACGTCTCTGTGTGATTTTCAAAACCCTCTTGAGGTTTCCCAGATCAATTGCAGTGAAAAGGTAGATCATCTCAAAGTCTCGAAAGACAATGTTGTGTCAGATAACTCTGGACTTCAGTTAATCCCAACAAAAGTTGAGTTTCATGCATCTGTAGAAATGTCTAGTCTACCACCAGAGTGTTTACAAACAAAAGATGAGATCATAGCACCAAACTATGAGAGTCACCTTTGTTCTCAAAATACGATAGTGGATAAGCCTGAGAGCACAGTGGATACTATAATCCAAAATCTTGTGCAACCACCTAATGAGGCCAACAACTTCAACCAGGTAAATCACAAAGGAAGGAAACCGGATTTAAATGAGCAACAGTCAGACATGAACTTTGATGAGACAACGACAACTCCTCGAAGAAGAAAAAACGAGAAGGCTATAATGAAGACTAAACTTAGTTGGGAGTGGTGTAAAAATGTATTTCCAAGCAGTAAAGAAAGAAATAGAAATCACATGGATTCAGTAGACTGGGAGGCAGTTAGAATTGCAGAAGTTAGTCAGATTGCTGAGGCTATTAAAATGCGTGGCCAACACAATATCATTGCAGGACGAGTCAAGGTAAAGCAAATTTATTCTTATTCTCATATTCGGGAATTTTGGACAAAAAGACTTTCATAATATTTTCCTTTACATGAAACATCATGTTAACAGTCAAGTACTTTTACTTGATGTTGCATTTTTTCTCTTCACAAATTCTAACAACTACTTTTACTCAATGCTACAGAAATTTCTTAATCAAGTACATGAGGATCATAAACAAATAGACCTCGAGTGGTTAAGAAATGCCCCACCTGAGTTAGTAACGTAAGTATGCATTTACAATATAAGCTTGTTAAAATGTTCCTATTATTTAATCCTAGTTATATATTGATTTTTGAAAGTTTAATCATTCAACCATTTATAATTGTAGGAAATACCTAAGCGAAATTGAGGGTATTGGCTTGAAAAGTGTGGAGTGTGTGAGACTTTTGGCACTCCAACATGTAGCTTTCCCGGTATGATTTAAATGATCATAGTGTTCAAGTACTAAATGCAAACTATGCTTTCATAAATTCAAAGATGCATTCTTGTCTTTTATTAGGTGGATGTAAATGTTGGCCGGATAGCAATTCGTCTAGGGTGGGCTCCCCTTGAACCATTACCTGAACAAGTTCAACTACATATATTACAAGAGTAAGTATATAGTAATATACTAACAAGACATCACATGTATATCTGTTGACAGTATCTAAATTTTGTGTGTAGGATGCCAATGTTGGATACCGTTCAGAAGTATCTTTGGCCACGACTAAAAACCTTGGATCCAAAAACTTTGTAATTTTCAACATCCGTTAGGATTATTTTTTTACTTTATAAAATCATCTTTAATAGAGTAAAACTTGTACTCATGTTAGTATATTTTTTAACAGGTACGAACTACATTACCAAATGATAACCTTTGGAAAGGTATACATTTTTGCAGAGTAATTATTTGAAGCAGCAATGTGACTTTAAAATTCGTTAAATATATTTCTAAATAATGGGTGTCTTTCTATATTTATGCAGGTCTTTTGTACAAAGAAAAATCCAAATTGCAATTCTTGTCCGATGAAGGGAGAGTGCAAACATTATGCTAGTGCATTTGCAAGGTTTTCTTTAAACTTGTTCTATATAATTAATATATAAAGTGGGATTTTTTTTTTAAAATGTAGAACATGAGAAAATATATAATACAAAAAAAAATTAAAATTAAAAAATTGTAATTTAACAACACATGATGGCACTAAGCATTTGAAAATGAAATTTTGGATGTTGCATATGTTCACTATGGAAAAAAAGATAGTAACAATATAGTATTAAATATAATTACTATTGTCTTTGATTAGTTTGTTATTTTGATGTTATTTTTTTGCTTTTATGTCCATTACAATTTTTTTTGGAGACATTGTTTGTTACTTTCAATCGCATGGGGTATGATATGTGTCTAATGTACATGTTTGATGTAGCGCAAGGCTTGCCTTACCAGGGCCAGAGAAAAAGCCAAGTTCGACAAAGAATGGTTGTTCTACTGATCCTCTGATGATGGCTCTTCAGACACTCAATCCACCAACTGTCTCATCTCTTGAGGTCAGCCTTGACTCAAAATACCAAAGCAAAATTTGTGAACCTATCATTGAGGAGCCATCATCACCACAACTTGAAGATGCAGAAACACCATTAAGAGACATTGAAGATCTTTTTCTTGATGACACTAATGACATGCCAACAATTAAAATGAGAGATGAAAAGTTTTCAACAACTTTAGAGCCGTACATGGGTGTGTTCCAAGAAAATGATATGTCAACAGGATTGGTTCCTTCACAATATGCGTATATTCGAGCTCCTAGACTGAAGGATGTTTTCCGTTTGAGGACGAAGCACCTAGTGTAAGTTGTTTGACCTTTTTTCATTGCTGCTCCCCTTCCTAAACCCTAGTGTAGCATTACCTCACCTTAGAATTATGCATGTGTCAAAAGAACTAACCATACCATTGCATTTGTTTCTTTTTCTTGGAAAAAGCTAATTTAATTTTCAACATTAAGCTTTAATGTCCACAGATTATGTCTTAAACAAATTAATTGCTCAAAGAAATCCCTCCTCCATGGAAACATCTGCTCGCATATTAGTTCTCAAAAATCATTTGTCTCTCACAGTTCTCTTTCTAATTGAAACTCACATGATTAGTTATTTTTCTAGAAAAAATCAATATTTCTGGTCGTATTTCATAGTATAATCATCATTTGGTCTTTTACATGCTGATATACAAATGAGATATAAGACCTATTCTTTGTATTCTTGTTTTTGATAATAGATATCAGACGTATTTGATATAATGCAAGAGAAAAACCATTAGCAGAAGGTTGAAAAGGTGTTATTAATGATGAGCAGGAGTTTCAATGAGGGAACAATAATTTTTGAGTAATTAAAGAGGCCAAAAATTTGTTTAAGAGAGATAATCGGTGGATATAAAGGGTAAGGTTGAAAATTAAATGATTAAATTAATTTTTATTTCAAAAAAAGAAATAAATGGAAAAGTTAACTGTGGTCTGTGTTTTTGACATATGGCAAGATATAGTATAATTAGAGGCTTTTGAATTGATGATGAGACCGATTCTAGGATAGAGTGGATGCAAATACTTGTATTATTCTTAGGCATGGTTTATTGATTTGTGGAAAAAATAAATCCCCAAAATAATGTTCGATGATATTTCATTGCATCGTAACAAATTTTAATTATCATGCAGCTATGTTCTTCCAGATTATCATCCTGTATTGCATACGGTAAGTCATTTACTATTCTTTTCGTGTGCAAAAGTGTTTTCAGCTGCATAGTGGTATGTAAACCTCTCATAATTTGAATGTCACAGCTAGAAAACAGAGATCCCGATGATCCATGCCAATACCTTCTTGCTATATGGCCATCAGGTACTACATGACTGGAGCAAACATTTTATATAATTGCAATGTGTTAATATGTGAAAGATTCATGTTTTCAAAAGTCCAAGGACTATGAGGTCTAAAAGTGAGAGCGTCCCAACTTGAAAATAAGATTCAATGTTTGAATATGTGCTAATCAAATTATGTGGAAATGTGAATATCAGATGAAAAACGATGCGATTCTCAGGAGTCCAGAGAATTGAGCAATGTTGTGGAGCCATGTTTTTCATATAATAATCTTCCACAACAAGCTTCAGAAATAGTTCGTGGAACACTTTTGGTGAGTAACACTCAGGGTCCACAAACACTTATACATTCTTTTAAAGTCGCAACTTGCAATAAGTACGTTAGACAACTATGGAGAATGACATAATATAAAATGATGCATAAACAGATACCGTGTCGAACAGCAACAAGGGGAAGCTTTCCACTCAACGGGACATACTTTCAAGTGAATGAGGTGAGTTTACTCAAAATTTCTCCAATAATTCATATACAATCAAGTATTTTAAAGTTAGCATATACAGTCAAGTATTTTACATCAAGCTACTGTGCTAGAACACATGTGTAAATCATCTCTTTGCAGATATTTGCTGACTATGAAACCAGTATACGCCCGGTTGAAGTTCCTAGATCATGGATATGGAATCTAGCTAGGTTAACTGCGTACTTTGGGACCTCAACAACTGCAATTCTTAAAGGTAAACAAACCTTCAGAACTTTAGTTGTATATGTAGTGATTCTCTTATGTATGATAGTTTGGTATGTCATGCTACTAGATCATCAAGTGACACGGTTGATATGGTTAATCATGTCTTGGTGAATGCCAAACTCTTTATATATATAGAGTGAAACAAACATCTCAATAGTGTCTTCTTATTGCAGGCTTACCATTGAATGAAATTAAGGATTGCTTTGTGAAAGGTTTGTGATTTCCACTCCTGCTACTACTGAATATTAGTCGTTGTAATAATACCGTGAACTAATGGCGTCAAAGTTATTGGGACAATACAATAATTATAACTATAAGTCTTAGATACTCATGAAGGTATATAGAAAGGTATTTCCTAGTAGTTTGTCAAAATAAAATTTTATTAACTAACAAGGCCAAAACAATAAGTTAGATTAAAAGTGCTAAACTCATTCTCAACAAATAATTTGAACTAAAAGCGTAGCAGTCTTTTAATTACAGCCTTCACAAACCCTTCTAATACCTAGTGCCAATTTCTAATAAGAAAAAAAGGCCTTTTTTTTTTGGGTGGATGGATTGAAAAAACCTTTTGTACTGCTATGTAAATTTTTATTTCATTGTTTTGCATCATTGATTTGGTATGAGAAATCCATCGTTTGTCATAGACTTAGTGATGACAAACTAGATAGCTTACATAACATAATTCAGATTAGTTCTACACATCAAGGTAGTTAAAAAACAAATCTGGAATTAAAATGAAAGAAATAACTAAAAGATTTCTGGGTTCAGACTGTGGAATAGAATGAAGCATGATAATACAAATTGTCGTAGAAAAATTAAAAAGAGTAACGAGAATAACCAAATAGCATAGTTCAAATTGTGCATGTTGAATGAAACACAACCTTGTTTTTTACTCTTTATACATCTTGATAATCGAAGGGCAAAAGCTTACATATAGTAGGAACTATTCAATGCTATTGTAGAAGAATGTGACTTATTGTCTTAATAGTATAATTTAAAAACTGAAGTTGCAAACACGAAATTATCTTTGTAAGTTAGTTGCATCGAAAAATTTACCTAGATGTGCCTCTCACAACACTACTTTATTAAGAAAATTTAGAAGGAAGAAAATACAAAAAAAGATCTGATATGGCCTGCAAGCGTATAGCCATCCCATGTTATGATATGAAATTTAACAATCATACTAAATTATCTTAAACTTTTTTCTTTCAGGTTTTATCTGTGTCAGAGCATTTAACCGAAAAACACGCACTCCTGAACTTCTTTCAGAGAAATTCCACATTCCAACAGTTACCAAGGGAGGCAAGGGAGCAAAGAACAACAGAAAAGAGGATGAGTGGTGAATAGGAGGAGATGATGATGCAAATTCTAGATGAAACAAATATTTTTTTGTAAATATTTACAACTTTTAAGTCTTTTGATCAAATTTGGATGCATAATGTAGATTTCCAACGCAGCGGAATCCAATTTTTGTACGGAAATCCTTTATCAACAGTTGCCTTTGAAGCCTCTAATGAGAAAGAAAGAGATGCCATATATGTAGGTTCCGCAGACAAAATAAGAGGAAATAGTAGCAATAGTCCCTAAATGGCCCAATTGGTCCCTGAACTAAAAATTCGTGAGTCTTAGTTCCTGAACTTGTTAGAATGCGGAGCAATAGTCCTTTTGGTATTCCATTAGAAAATCTGTCCAAAATAAAGGGCTTAAAGGGGCAAAAAATAGATGGAAGGTATAATGAAGTTAGCCAAAATGACTATTGTCTCACATTATAACAAATTCAGGGACCATTACTCCAATTATCTCGACAAAATAAATAGTTTTGCATTTTTTTTGCACAATTTGAGCATGTAAACTGTTTAGCTTCGAAGGAAATCAACCGGGACCAACAGTTGTTCTAACAGAAAGACTTTTTAAGTGTTGAGAGAAAGCATCATCTATCCATGGTGTGGAGGATGCAAGAGGTTTCATTTTATGCTTTTCCGCGGTCTAGTTGAGGACTAAAGGGAAGATAATATTTGTTTTGACACAAACGATTTTGGGAGAGGGAGAATTGAAGTTGAAACGGCGAGTGCAAGGGTGAATGATCTTAACTTACTAAGCTATACAACTCCTTTGCAAGATCTTAACTTACTAAGATGGACAGTATAGAAACATGCATCCAACTGACTGAAGTTTGAGTTTGAGGGCAAAAAAGTTCAAACTTTCTCTTAGTTCAACGAAAAGTATGAAAATTTGAAGGCTGATTACTTTGTATATTATAAATATAGAAAATATGTTTCCGATTTTGAAGAACTTTCATCTGCTGGACAGCCAGGAAGTCACTACCCTCCTCTACTATAGGCAGAAAATTATACGGTTTTTCTGTTATAATAATTTAGATTAAGGAAAGAAAAAAAGCACCGGAGAATATTCCGAAAAATGAAGGACCTGATTTAAACATTGAGGTCTAACTGGTAAAAAAAAGACAGATATAACTACAAATCCGGAGCGATCAATATCATGAGGCATTGTAGCCACACCCGATATTAAATGGTTAAAATCGAACTTAAGAACATACACATGTAGCTGCATTGGATTCTATATTACAATATACTATATAGTGTTGTTGGACCAAAATAATTGGGAAGGTGACCACTTTGTCTTTAATATTCTATCAATTAAATTAAATAATGCAGTGTCTAGTTTCTCTTTAGTGGAAACTTTACAAGCAGATATTAAAATCAGCAGTTTGCTTCTGTGAGCACGTGTACTAGAACTAGAAGAAGAAAGTATATATAATATATATATATATATATGTGTGTGTGTGTGTGTGTGTGTGTGTGTGTGTATTAAGTGCCACCAAAGTAGCTACCAGAGGAAAGAACTCAACCGACAACCAAATTAAGAGCTTTCTTTCCACAATGCCTTCACGTAGACTACAAGTAATCAGAATCTTGTTTACTTCCCAACTGTGTCTAAATTTACTGAGCCTAAACTTCCTAGCTCCTTACCAGTTTGCAAATTAATTGGAAAGTTTATTTAATACCATGTCCCAAAATCACCTACCAAAGATTGTAAGTTTTCATGGCTTATGATGTAACACGCGCGTAATCTAAGAATTTGTAGTAGAAGCGATATTAAAAAATGGGGATCAATCCAACAAATACCTCGAGTGTGTACCGATGAATATTCTTAACTAGCTGATGTGCAAGTTCCTTATAAAGGTTGGAACTACTTCTTATACAACTGTTCTTAGTTTGGAAGGCTTTGCTTACATTCCCCCCACCCTAATTCTCATTTTACCAATATCATTAAGAAAAGAAAATGAGAATATAGTTAAGGCTTGTATACCAAAAAAATCAATCGCAAAAAGAACAGCGCACATATGACTTCATTTGTTCACGCGGCACTTATTCTTAAGAAGAGGTCCTTAGTTCAAATATCACATAAAGTTAAAAGAGGACATACATATACTTAAACATCCATATCTACTTTAGATGTAACTGTTGCATTATGTTAAAAGGAGGATCTGCAATGTGATAATTAGCTTTCCAAAAGTTTCCTAATAAAGGAGATTATGAAAATAACAAGAAATGAAGGCCCTTGGGTTGAAAATATGAAGAGTATCAAGGCTTATGGTGCTGTGTGTAGATGTAGTCCAAGTGAGCTTCAGCCATTATCCTTCTCTTTGAACAGTCCTCATCTCCATCAACACAATCCTCCACCCCCATAAGCTGCTACAATATAATAATATATATTCCAACAGAACAGCAGTATAAGACATATATAGTATCCTACTTGATGAATTACTCTAGCTAGGGTTAGAAAAAAAAAATAACAAGAAGAAGACAAAAGAAAAGAACTTAAACATACATTCATTAGTTCACTGCCTTCCAATTCTACAAGTGAACCTCCATTAGCCATTTCATTGAGCTTCTCCTTCTCTTGTCCTGTGAAGATGCCGAAGATTAATATATTGCTAAAAATAAGGGAAGTTAATGAATAATAACTTGTTTCTATAAAAGTACAGGGAAGAAGAATTCAAACTTCAGATCTTTTTCATTGAAGTAATAAAATACACTACTACTAAACTAATAGCTAGTTGGTGTAACGGCACAATTGTTTTACCTTCTTTGTTCGCTAAGAGACGGGTCGATAATGTTGAGGAAAAAAGGATGAAAAATATGCAGACAACAAGAACTGCTCCTGATTTGAAGCTTTGCTTCATGGCATCAAATTCAAATATAACGAGAGAGAGAGAGAGAGAGAGAGAGAGAGAGAGAGATGAAACTTGGGGTGGTAGAAGGAAGAAGAGGATGGAGATAAATATACATGCAAAAAAAAAGCAGCAGCCACTCACTCAGCTTCTGTAAGTCACATGAAGGATCCCTGTTAAACAAGGCATGCAGTTGCATACCTCTTAAAGTGGGGCCAATCAGCACCATCTCCATATTTTACTGTACTCCATGCTTTTGTGTGACAACACCTCTCCTCTCCACTACTTTGATATATGATATATGATATACATATATACGGAACTCTGGCTATAGTGCTCGCAAGCATTGAATGCTCACACCAATCTCACCCTCCTTTCCCCCCTCTCTCCTCCCTCCTTTTAATAGTGAGATCGGTGTGAGCATTCAATACTTGCGAGTACCTACTCCCATATATACATATGTATGTGTGAGAGAGAGAGAGGGCTTGCAGCTGGTTTGGTCATTGTCTGTATATTTGTCTGCCATAATAGTGGTCCAAAAGAGTCCAAACACACTCCAAAAATCAATGTTATATAGTGGTTGACAGTGTCAACAAGTCAACCTTTTGGACAAGCTGAGACAGCTGCTGCCCATCATTACTAAATTTTTCGGAAGGACTTACATAGTTACATGACATATGACGGAGTAGGTTACAATGCTCGCAAGCATTGAATGCTTACACCGATTTCACCATTAAAATGAGGGAGGAGAGAGGAGAGAGGAGGGAAAGGAGGGTGAGATTGGTGTGAACATTTAATGCTTGCGAGCACTGTAGCCAGTCCTACATATGACATAGATACAAATTTTTGTCCACAGAACGACATATATCGATATACCTATATCATATAAGTGGTTCCCAATCTCATTTTACCTATCAACATATGGCGGTATACATGTAACACGTGGCATCAATTTCCTGTTGTCTGGTTATAAACTATATGAAGATGAAATGACATCATACTAAAAATCCAATGCCTTACAATTGCTCCACATCACATGTATGTATTGAGTGGCCACATCACCCATCTTATTAATGGCATCAGTGATCAGACCATTCCTATCTCTACTGAGTTTCTGTGTTATTTATACCAAGCCCTTGGCATATATATATTGAAGTATGTGCCAGCGCACAATTTGATCTCAACTTTGTTTAATGAGTTATAATCTTCTATATGTGTCACCTAAGATAAGATGTTCATGTTGGTAGACTTAAGAATCGAGAATTGATCAAGTTGATTATGTGAATATTTATCTAGTAACATAAGCATTGTTTTAGGAACATTAGAATTTGTATCACAACACAAGTCTGATAAGAAATTGTAGGACTGTGTTCGGTTCGGTAACCGAACCGAAACCCTCCCACCGAATACCGAAACTGAAAAATCGGGGAGCCAACTTCCAATACCGAAACCGAACCGAAAATTTCGGTACCGAAATTTTCGGTTCGGTTTCAGTATTGGGGCTCCCCGATTATTCCCAATACACATATAGTGGATTCACAGGTGTGTGATGTGATGCTTCATTTTGTTTTGGATCAGGACCAGATATTCCACCAACACCAGGTGATATTGGCGCATGTTTCCTTCCCCTACGCTTGGGTGCTTCTAGTCCACTTTGAGTCTTCCGACCTCTTCCCCTTGATTGTTTTGATGGAGAAGGGCCAACAGTGGCTATCTGAGAATCAAGAGTAACAAAAGGTTTAGGAGCAATTGGCTGAGAATTAGGTGAGGCCACAATACTAGTATGTTGAACAATTCCAACAATGCTCTGTGCATTAGCAGAACTAAGCGATGAATCAGGGCCCGAGTTTGTGGCAGGGCTAGATGCCATCCCTCTTTGCAACCCAGCATCCACTTTAATAGTTCCAGAAGGTGCTGTAAGAGCCATCGCAGTTGGTGATTGATCTAATGTTGCTCTTTTTGGCCTTCCACGACCTCGTTTAGCTGGTGGGGTAACCTCTTTACTTTGCTGCATCTGGGAAAGCTCCACAGAGGGTGACGATATGTGTGGTGGGAGTGGAGTAGGTTTGAAAATGGGATAGGAATGGGATCGAATTAGGGCTGGGTTCGATATTCGAGAATCAAATTTGAGCAATTCGGTTCGGTTTGGTATTACCGAACACACGGTAATATCGTCCCGAACTCCGTACTGAAATTTCGGTATTTTTTCGGTATCGGGGACCGAACCATTCGGGGTATTTCGGTTTCGGGCTTTTCGATATTCCGTTCGGTATTTTTCGGTTCGATTTGAGTATTTCGGTACAAAATTTCCAGCCCTAAGAAATTATTATCTTATTAAAACAATTTTATATGTGTGCGTGTATGAATTTATCTCATTGATCTTATTGATTATACAAATCAAATTTACAGTTTGACGACAAAATATATATTTCGAACCTTAAGTATTTGTATAGTTTAACGCAACAAAATCTATGAAAAAGTATTCGAGTTTGCATATACTTATGATTCTAAACATAATTTTATTATCGGACTGTAAATCTGATTTACTAAATCAACATGATCGATGACTTAGATTATGAGAAAAAATCTAATCTACATGCATGTGGATATTTTGAACCATTTGGTCACTCTCACAGTGTCTTTTGGCAATGGTGGGGTGCACACCAGTTCTAGAGTTTGCAGATGTGTCTTGTTTCTTCTTAATAAAGAATGGTTATTATAAATGGTAAAAGGAGATTATGCTTATCCTTTTGGAAGATTTGAATCTATCATTTCTTGTTTGAGCATAAACAATTATCCAAGCAAAGGCCATCATAGGGTTTGGGTTCTGTGAAGACGTATTTACCATACTAACTTATTCTCTAGGGAACTGAGGTGGAATATAGAAAGCATGTGTCCGCTAGTCCAAGACAAGTGTGAATCGAGAACATGATCATGATCTCACTCATGAAATGAAAATGTTTGACCATGTTATGTGACACTGGCATTGGAAACTGATCATATATTTTTATTAATTATTTATTTTATTATTATTGTTTTTAATGAGAATGATGAAGAATTATATAAGTCGAACTACCCTTAAAGTTTGGTCTCGCACTACAAAAGTAGTTTTAATCTCTAACACGCACAAAGCGGTAAAAAAGAACCAAGACTCGGGATTTAGCCATCAACTACAAAAGTAGGCTACTTCATTTTCACTCAAAGCTATTAGAAAGAGCTAACTTCCGGATAGAACGAGATTATCTTTGCATATATGTATTACTATGTAGAGGAAAATTTTAACTCAAATCTTGTAAATAAATTTTCAACGCCTTTAATGCATTGGAGGCTCAAAACTTATATTTAAGATTCCGGCCAAATTGAGATCCAAAGTTAAATTTTAACGTAGAGTCCATCTTATGCTACCAAAGAAAAATGTTATTCAACCAAGAAAAATTTGAGTTATGAGTCCAATCATGTCAAATGCTCATAGCCAAATTGTTAAAACTCAAATATAAAAATATAGGTCTAAAAATAGAAGTATTTCCATTGGAAATGCTCTTAGCAGTATGTATTGGCTAGGGGTTGTATTGGCTGCAGGAGGAACGTAGGCTCTTTAGGTGTGTGTTGATCATGCGCTATTGCGTCCTGTAATATCGTATGACTGATAGAGGTGGTTGGTATCCTCATCATCTACATCTAAATTTGGATTTCATTCCCCATATATTATATATTATGATTGTTTAAAATATCATCTTGTAAATGAATCATATAATTTTATGTGCTCGAAATGCACCTTAGCTACTATCTAAATGAAATCTTCTTTAAAATGGAACCTTAATCACTTCATCTGACTCAAATCTAACTTCTTTTTCAAAGTTCAATACATGCTCCAATTATTGGGCAAAACTATTCATTCATGAACTATATTACCATTTTTTTTTAGAACTTCTTAGATCATCACCTTTTCACTTTCTTCAAATTTTCAAGATTCTATTTCTGCGCCGTGCATGTTTCTTTTGTGATGGGGAGTCATGTTTTGTCAATTAAACAAGTGAAACTTTCACCCTTCCCCTTTCAACTTTCAACTTTCAACTTTCAACTTTTTCAAGCCAGAGAAAAAGTAAAAAAGGAACTACTTAGAGAGGTATACTAAATAGTGGAATACACGGAATAGGCCCAGGCCATTGTGCTTCTGCTTTTGACATTGACTTATCAGTCTGCACTGTTTTGTTTTTTAATTCTCATGATTTCTTGGAAGAGCTAGCATGAGATTGAGATATACGAAATATATAGAGTTGTCTATATTCACAGTCAGAAAATCCAGCTTGTGATATGTTTGTTTCTAATATAATTTTACTCTTTTTCCTTGGTCGGAAATAACGTTATTAATTTGAAATACTGTTACTGTTGTATTTTATGCATAAATAAGTCTCTCTTCTTCACCCGTCCAAACTGCAATGTTTTAATTTATTGGGCCGCATATAAATCGCTAAGACCATTTGATATTGCTCAGAGGTTCTCTCTCTCTTTGACCTTCTGTTTCATGTTATCAAATGCATACATCTCCACCAGAGACTTTCCACAAAATCAAAGTGCCCTAAACTATTTCGCTTCTAGGTTTTAGTTTGTATTTTCTTTTTGGTTATGGATAGAAGAAAAATATAGGGACTGAAAAATTCCAAATGTATTCAACTAACAAACTGGTATCACTTGGATTCAAACAATTCTCTAAGGTTCAGAACATCAACAATTTTTTTTGTTTTTCTTCATGCAGCCAACAGATTTCAATCATGAATTTTGAACTCAAGATATCCTCAAACATTGGCACTCGGTGGTCTATTATCTTGGTAGATAGGGTCTTGACCTTGCAACCATTGCATCTTAGGTTCGAAACTTCCCACTCCGTTTTACTGTACCATTGGAGAGTTTCCAATACTGTACCTAACTTACTGTTATTTATCACCTACCCGCCCTCACTACTAAGATGACCCCAATGGCAAAACCAAAAAATAAAATAATAAATTTCAACACTGGTACCATAGAAGTTTGTGAGTAATAGCATTTTAGCCACTGAATCATTAAAAAGCATAACAAAACTACCATTTTAGGCTTTTAGCCCAGTTAAGTTTGGGCCTTTCCGAGCCCTAGAAAACATTATGAGTCTATGACCTGGCTTCTCTTATCAAGTTCAATTTGTGCGTGGTCCAACATTCCTCTCTTTGATTCAGTTCAAACCCAATTATTTTGTCACGTTTTTTGATACAACGATATATTTACACTGAATAAATTAGTATCGAACTCGTCATCCACAAGTGAAGAGGAATATCACTAAAGGAGCTTATGTATTGGAATAAACTCCACATTGTAATAAGTTATAATTTTTTGTGGTCCCATCTTAAGAAAACACACTTCCACATATTAATAATTGTCAACGAGCACAAAAATATGCCATATCAAAAATAAAAGTTTAAGATGAACTAAAATATTTCTCTAAAGTTGTTTAGGATAATGCTTGAATATTTAAAGTTGATGTCATGTCTTTGAGCTTGCGGTACGTAATACTTCGTCAACATGAACACTTTCTTGTTGAAGCCAAAATGTTTCGTATTTTTCAAGCATGTTTACAGCTTCTTAGCATGAAACTTTCGGTATTTCCATAATGTCATCCTCAAAAATCTTACTTAAGAAATACAATATTCATTTAAGGATAAATTAGTTAAAAATAATATTTTTTTTAACTACACCTCTATTAATTAATAACCTTTTTATAGTTATAAAATTAGTTTGGTATCAACTTTATGACTTTAGAGAGGTTAAATTTTGTGTAATTTTCAAAAAAAAAAAAAAGGCCATTTATTGGAGTGAGAAGAATAATGGACTTAGAGCATTTGTAATGGAAGATGAAAAATATTTTGGAATGAGCATTTTATATTCACATTTCCCATATGTTACAGCCCATCCTGGGATTTATAGTATTTTATTTTCAGAAAGTGTGAAATGACCAAAATGCCCCTAGTTGGGCAATGGTTGACTTTTGTTGACTTTCGTGTCGTGACACGTATGACCTTTTTTCTTAGCTTTTTCTTGTTGTGCTCATTGTTACGAACGTGTGGACGCGAACATAACGGAATTCAAAATTGAAACGAAGATTCTGTTGAACGTTAATTTCAAGGGCATTATCGTAATTTTACGAGCATGGTATTTTCTGATTGGGCTTTAGGTTTAGTATGTCACTCATTTTCTCCTTCTGCAACCCTCCCTCACCCATTCTCCCTCTCCGCCACATTTCCCTGGCAAACCACACTACCTAACCACCACCATTGGTACCCTTTCCTCGCCATGAACCTATTTTCAACCTCTGTTTCGTGAAAATTGGACCCCGAGGTCGTGATTCAAGAGCTTCGAAGATGACGACATTTCCCAACCAGTTTTCCGTCGATTCGGGACTCGATCGCCCTCATTATCACCTTTAATCGACTCCCCATGAGTCCTAGGTTATTACCCAAGCTCTGCATGCTCAGTTCTGCCCTAAAATTGAAGTCCCCCAAGAACCCAATTTCAAGCCGAGACTATCGAGTTATTTTCCGGCCACCTTTTAACCTCCAATTTGGTAAAATCAAATTTCATCTCTCTAGCTTCAATTTGACATATTATACGTGTAAAATGGTTGAAATTTGAGGTTGTTATGAATTTTTGAAATTTTTCGGCGAAAAACCCAATTTCTGGTTAATCTCCGGCCGGCGGAAGACAGCTAGCGACAGCGAGCGGCGATCAGAAGTTGCAGCGGTAACTGGGAAGTTGACGTTAGCAAACCCGACTCTGACGTCAGCCAACCAGGCCTAAACATCAGCAAACCTGGTCTAGATTCAGTTGGACCGAGAATATTTCAAAGGTATATTCCTTCCCTTAACTGACAGTGTTAATGAAATATTCTCTAATGCCGTTAGAATATTCTGTTAAATCCTTAAATATTCGGTTAAAGTTAACGGCTCGTGTAACCGGCGCGTGGGACCTCAAGGGAGTGCTTGGCGGCGCGTGGAACCTTACGGCAGCGCGTGCGGTGGCTCGTGGCTGCCCGTGGGGGCATATTTGGGTTTTCGGACACCGAAACTCTTAATTTGAGTTCCGTTTTTCATATTCTTCGTAGTTTTCAATTAGTTTACTAAATGTGGTTGTTTTACTTTAGGAGTGAAAACCCGATGACTATAAAGAGCATACAAGTAAAGGAATTACGACTACGGTCACTGTGAGTGGGCTTTTCTTTCTAAATCTATATCTTACATATGTTGTGAAATGTGTTTTACGACTTGCTTTGGTATCTTGTCTTATTACGATAAAACAAATGTTTTAGGTGTTGACATTGTTGAAAATCTTTCTTCGAAAAGTTTTACCACTGTGTTTTACCTTTGAAATGTTACACTTTATACCATACCCCATTTTAAGATACGAGACTTTACCCATGACATGTTTTATTTTATATACCCGCTCAATTAGGATTGCTTACACGGTGTCTATAGTACTGTCCAGGGCCAGGACCAACTTCATGTGTATGTTCACATTGCACCGACACGCTCACTTTGGATCCATTGTAGGTGTCAGCCTGTTCTAGTTGTTTTTACTTTTAGAACTCGTTGTGATCTGCTTAGCGCCATTTTCACGCGTATGTAGTACTTGAGTGTAGATTATTACACCCAACATGTTCATGGCAGAATATCTTTGCATGAGCTCCTGTGTCTGCTTTACCTACTAAGCATACCCTATTGTTATCTGTGATTTTATGATTTACCTACTTTCACTGCTTCCATGGGACTGAGTATTATTTTTTGGATTTCACTTGTTGAATTCCACATGCTGGTTTCTACTGAAAGATTTTATATTGAAGTTTATTGTTATTTATCCGTTTTGGAAAATAATTACTTTTACGCTTATTTTCATACTTACTATGTAGTATGATTTTGAGAATTATTATGAGTTTTTATAGCGAGGGGTTATTACTTTCGGAAAAGCAAAGTTTTAGAAAACTATTGTTTTTGCCCACTCACACTGTTCTGTTTTGCGCCCCTCTAGGTTTTAATAGGCTTTGGAGCTCTTAATGTCAGGACGCGGTGGCATGGTTCCCTCTTCAGTGTAGAAATTCTTTCTTAGTAACTGTAGTTACTTTAGTACTTTTCACATTGTAAAGTTAGTTTTTCTATTATTATTTTATTGGTTCACACACACTTCTGCGCAGTCTTTATTTTATTCAAACTTCTTCTTACTTAAATTGCACTATTTCCTTCAAATGGCTTTCGTCACTCATTTGCAATGTCGGCCAGTACACCTTGATTTTTAGGTGTCCACCTAAACATTCGGGTCAGGGCATGTCACCAAAAATGTAAATGTGATTTTTACATATTAAATTTGCATCTCTCCACTAGAGAGGCTCTTAGCCATAAGCGGTGCATGTCAAAAATAACACTTCTTAATTGAGATGACAATTTTATTTACTTTAGGTTGGAAATTGCAACAAGTCTTATAATGGAATTGGTGCAATTCTCCTAGTAAAACAGTAATGCTATATGTTACCTATTAAAATCCTAATTATATGAAATTTTTTATAATTAATAGTATAGTACAAAATTCAAAACGTTCTTTACTTTCATATTTGATATTTAATAATTAAATATTGTATATAATTTATGTGAGTTACACGTGTTAATATACTAGTAAAAAACAATCCAAACAACAAGAAGAGAACAAGGATTTCTTCCTTTATTAGACTGAGCAAATTAAACCAATAACAATTCACAAGTCAATCTAGCATTTGGGTTGGTGACGACGTACGTGCATAGTATCCTTTTGTTGTGCGGCCACCGCCAACACCTATGCTTTTGACACCAACTCAGTTTTAGACCTAACAAAAGAAGGGGAATTGGACCTTCTCCACCCCATGACATGGTATAAAAATGCACGAGTGCAATGCTTGTGTGGTTGGTAATTTGGTAAAGGGCATAAAATTTAAAATCCAAAAACAGGCATTACCAACTAATTGAAGTAATTTTGAAAATCAACTAAACTTACTTTGTGTCTTTTAAGGACACTTACCTCTTTTTTTATTCATTTTTTTACCGATTTGAGGTCGAGAATTGAATTGGATTAGATAATTCATGTTTTTTTTGTCAACGGAAACAGAAGGATTATACTAGATTAGTTCTTTGTCAACAGTCGCGTGCGAGGCAATAACTCATATTATTCAAGGTATGTGTGCAGGTAGAGGTGAATAATTATCCACTTTGAAGGGAATTAGACAGAAATGAAACTTGCCACTTATAATCTTACCATTTTGTGGGGATTGGAAGAGATAAGTTTCCCTCACCAGTAATTCATCTTCAACCTTAATTTGGACAAAAAATTATTTATTTCACGTAACATTCTTTGAATATAGTAAATTATTATTTTTAATCTAATCTAAGACATCAAGCCAACCACTAATCATTAGATAGTGTTTCGAATCCTTCTTAAGAAGAGCTCATTCCTACTTGATAGCTATATTAAGTGAGATGTACATCTCACTTATGAATAAATTTTGGGATAAAATTTCACACCTAATAATGTCTATACGTGATTATATTATTCAATTTCAAAAGAAACAAATAATTCTCTAAATGGGCCAATACCCATTATGACCAAGAGAGCCAATTATTGATGCAATATGGGCGCCAAGACCAATATGGCCCACTCCATGGAAGGAAATACCGACTAACGTCAGGGAAAGGTGGGAATGCGTCACGGTGAAAGTGAAGTGAAGTAGCTATCAACCACTTGTTAGCAAGCAAAGGTGCCAAAGCACAAATTGCACAATGCTCCACCTACCACAACCCATTTCCTCCATCGTGCCCCTCCTCTACCCACCAAACTCTCTTTACCAATTCTCACCCCTTATTCTTATATTCTTATATATAATCACTCACGTAATCCTATCTTATTCCAAATCACCCCTTTTAACATTGTTTATTGTTCTACTTTAATGACACTAGTATATAATTTTGGTCATAACCAAATCATTTAAGGGTCGACCAAACTTTCCTCTTAAGATATAAGATTATCTACACATTTGTTTTTGAGTTGAAATTTACTTTACAAATCACTTTGAAAAACGCCTGGAGAAAAATTTAATATTAGTCTCTGAACTTTCATCATAGTTTACAATTGGTCCATACACTCAAAATTTATTAACTGAGGTTCCTGAATTTAACATGTCTCGTATATTCAATTCTAAATATGTGTTTAGGGACCAAATTTAAACTAATTAAGGTGAAAGTTTAAGGACCAAATCTAAATTAGGGTGAAAGTTCATGGATCAATTACGGGTGCTATGTCCTGTCACGTAATCAAATTGACAAGAAATCTCGCGGATGGGCCAATGGTACACATTTTGTTAACTTCAGAGACCTCAATTAATGGATTTTAGTTACAACTAGTCCTACGGTCTAGTGATATTTCTCTTCATTTGTAAGTGAGAAGTCTTAGATTTGATTCTCGCTAAAGGCGAATTCGAACCAAATTATTATGGCAAGCCCAATGTGAGGCTCAACCCACTCTCCCCACCCCCTTGGTGTAAATAATATCGTATGCATTCAAATAATAATAATAATGAATTTTAGTTCAGGTATCAAATCTGAACTACAATAACAGTACAATTAGGACGTGAATTAATAAATTTTTAATTTAGGTACCAAATTTGACGGTTATTTCACATTGTAAGAATAATGAAAATTTGAAACCTTAGATTGATGATGTTGATAAAACTCATTTGTTGGTTGGTGAAATGGTGTAGAAGCAAGAAGAGGGATAAGTGCATGAATCTAAAGTTTATTGTGTACGTGGTTTGGAGACTTGACTTATTCGCAATAGCTTGAAATAAAAACTTAGACTTATGTCACTCGATTTTGGTTGGTGAAAACAAGCCTTGGTGAGTTTTTGAACAACCCCAAGCACGAGTTTCTCCAAACATTCTTATCCAAACAAACTACTTCCCTTGCTTAACTCTCTGCCACTTCCATTGATTATATATAGAAAGGATCGGGAAACTTTGAACATGAGAGAGAACCTTCTATTAGAAGCATAAACATATATCTAAATGTGAATTAATTATTTCCTTGTTGTATTAAGATAAGAAAGTATATAAGCTGAAATATATATCAAGTAATCCGACCATTCTTTCCTTGTAAATTTAAGGGCCTATTTGAGATTGTTTTTTTTTCCAAAAAATACTTCTTCTCTTAAATGTTTTTGTTACAAGGTTTTATTTGTAGTATAAATATGTTGATATTTTTTTTTATTAAGAATCTAAATGCTTGCGAGACATGTGCTTTTAAAAAAAGTTTTTTCTGCAAGTCAATATCATTTCTAAGTTTTTAAAAATGTAATAAAATACACTTTCGACATTTTAGAAGCAATTTCAAACATGTATAAGACGGTTGGTTTCTAAATTTGAATAAAAGATGATGGGAAATCTATGATGCCCTCTAGTATAGTTTGTCCCATTAACAAAAACGTTGAAACAATTTGTCTCTATAGGCACAAGAAATGGTGTTCCCCACCATAACATTGGGGATAGGAGTTGTTGTGATCAAGTGCCAAGGCCAATATTATCGCTTTAAATGTGATTTGAGGTGAAAGTTTTTGCACCGACTGCCAACTTCGACAAATGACATGCTTCTACACTGTTAAACCTAATTAAGCACAAGGGTGACAACACAAGAGCCACATTCACCTAAATTGAGCGTCTTTGCATGTTTCTAATTTGGAGAAATGGTGTTGCTTGCATGCTTGTAACTAGAAAATACAATGTTAAATGTTTTAAGTTTAGAGTAAGCAGAAATCGCTATACGAGCGACACTTGATAAAACTTGAAAAAGTAACTACTTAATTCTTGGAAAGTTTAAAATATGAAGGTTAAGCTAGTGACAAAATCGATATCATATTTAGGAAAAAAAGGGCGTTGCTAAAACCCTATAAATCTCATAACAGTAATAAAAGAATACAGTACAAATCAAGTGGTAATATAATAACACAGACAACTCGAAAATTGCAAATACAAATGTGATCATAATTAAAAGATTTTTTTTCGACACCATTAAAAAAAGAAATGTTTTTTTAATTGTTCATATATACGTATGCATTGATTTCAAGTGAGAATCTCTCAATTGAGTGGGAGAGCTGCGAGATACACATGAGTACCACCCATAAGAAAATAAGAAAAGCTCATTAAAAAATGTAAATCCAAATAATATATTTACCCAACACCAACTTCCAAATTGTTTTCACTTGTTTGTGATGGCATGGACCCAACCATCGATCTAGATTCAGATCCATCAAAATTAAAAAAAGAAAGAAAAAAAAGGTAGGAAAGTGAATGAGAGAGAAAATCGAAAAATATCCAATTTTTTCCAAAGTCCTTGTTCTTTGCAGTAATAATTTTACTTTTTCGGGGCCTAAAGAATCAAGTAATTGCACTAATCACCCCTGGAAGGACTCCAAGGACTAATCACCCCTGGAAGGACTCCAAGGAGTCATATCCATGGGGTAGCTTCCCAGCACCCTCAAGAACGACGTGAACTCCTGAACCTCCGCCAGCGCGTTCTGTGCCCTAACCTCCGCCATCGACGCCTCGAAGTCCACGTAGAACAAGTACTCGAAGTGCTTCGCCGTCCCCTCGTTCGAATCGCTCACCAGCCTGATCGGACGGTTGCGGTGCGGCCGTGACTCGATCTTCGTCAGGCTGATGTTCCGGAAAGCGAAAGCCGATAGGACCTTGAACAGCACCGACGTCCCCTTGTCGTGCGCGAAGACGATGCTCGTCTTGAACGGCCGGTCCGTGCGGGGAATGATCGGCTCTCGGGCCAGCATCACGAACCGGGTCACGTTGCTCGAGTCGTCCTGGATCCCGTTCTCTAAGATCTCCATGCCGTAGAGCTCGGCGGCGCGTGCGGAGGCGATCGCCGCCGTGTCGCGGAGGTTGTTGGCCGCGACGAACTCGGCCGCGCCGGCAGTGTCGTCGACGGCCTCGCGGGCGACGTTGAGGCCGAGTTTGGTGAGAGTCAGCTCGCACTGAGCTAAGGCTTGAGGATGCGAGATGACGCGGTTCAAGTACTCTTTTCGGACTCCAGGGAGGGCTAAGAGGCAGTGGTGGACCGGGAGCTGGACTTCTCCGACGATGTGGAGGCGGTGGCGAAGGAGGAGATCGTAATTGCGGTGAATTGAGCCGCCGAGGGAGTTTTCGACCGGGAGGACTGCTCGATCGGCGATCCAGAGCTCGACGGCTTGGAAGGCGACTTCGAATTGGTCGCAGGGGATGGCCTCGCATTTCGGGTAAGCTTTGCCTGCGGCGGCTTCGGAGTACGCACCGGGAACGCCTTGGTAGGCCACACGCAGCTGGGCGCCGTGCATCGGAGCTGGAGAGAGGTCGGTGATGGTGAGCGCCCTGGGAGGCGGAGGTGGCGAAGACGACTTGTCGTCCGAAGAGGACGACGACGAGAGCTTTTCGATGGGGACAATGTCGAGGTCAACGGAGGTCTTGTGGCCGTTGACCGAGGCGACATGGCCAGCGGTTCCGGGTTTGTCGGAGGGCGGCTGTGGTTGTTGGGAGACGACGTTGCTGGCGAGAATGGCGCAGGAGCTCTGCCAGTCGGCGCGGCTGGAGCCGATGCCGTTGGGGAAGTGGACGGAGTCGGAGCGGTAGGCGCATTTGAAGACGGCGAGTCGGGCCGGGGCGACCCGGGGGAGGCGGAGTGCGTGCTTTGTGAGAGTATTAGGTGAGGGTGGAAGAAGAGCCTGCATTGCGTAAGAGAGTGTTGGGGACACGGATGGAATTAAGAGAAAAGAATGGGAGGGGAAATGGAAATTGAGATATCTTTTGTTTGGTTTTTGCTTTTTTTGGTGGAAAAAAAAAAAGGGAAACTGAAAGCTTGGTGTTCTCTTTGGGAGAAGGGAACGTCAAGCTGAGAGGGAAGGAGGGTGGGGATGGGTATTTATATATTCGGAGAGAGAGAGAGAGAGAGAGAGGAGAAGCAAATGGGAAATGGGATGGAGGAGTGGACGAGTCCGTTGAGAGGAGGAAGGGAGGCGGGTTTGGTCAAATCTCACACCTACCCTCGCTCGCCTCACCCTCCCTCATTTCTTACATTTTTTAATGTTTTTCTTTCGTCATTGGTTTTTATTTTTCTTTTGGATTTACTAATTTTTATTATTATTCCGTAAGAGTAAAAAAGCGTAGTATTTAGGAAGAAATAAACACGGTGTGGGATCCACGGAATTGTGGGTCCCATTTGTATTTTTTTGTTTTAAAATTACATTGAGACACTTTTTGTAAATAAACGAAATGAGAAGCGAGGGGTGTCATTTTGGTCGGATTTTTAGGTTAATTTTATATTAATATTTTTTGAGATTTATCGAGTTTCTACAAATTTTCACGTTTAAGATATTACACTAACATCGCATAAGATTTTAATTCTCTTATAAATTTACTAATTTAACCTTATAGTTAAAGAAAAATTCTCTTTTTTGTTGAACAAGAAAATCTTTATAAATATATATATAAAAAGAATATCTAATTAAAACATTAAATATTAAAAAAACAAAAATTGAAAATTAAATTAGCAGGAGAGACGGTGGAGTCGTTGATCTCGCCAAACTCATTAATTTGGTTTCTGCTGGCGCCGTTGTGTTCAACCAGGAGATGGATTTGGTGTCTGTACGGTTCATGTGTAGGTTTTAGTACATCGAATTCGAAATTCAATTTGTATTCAATTTTCACGGACGACGACGATGACAATTTATGCATATGAATGATTGAGAAGAAATATTTGGCTTTGTATCCACTCAAATTAAAAATTAGGGCGACAACTCAGAGCTTCATCGTCTTGGGACGGCCCGAGGAATCAAAAGTAGAATTAAATTACAATATCGAAATCCTTAGAATGATGTTGCGATTGATGTCGTCTTGGGAGTAGGGGTGCTGCCATCGGTTGAATAAGAGGGGAACAAAGTACTTGCTGCGGCGGGGGGCATGGGCATGGAGGTGGAGAACGACGCGATCTCAATGATGGGTAGTAAGAGGTGTATAATACAATGTATAGTTGGGAAAGGAGTCGCAGAAGAGGATTTTTGAAAAAATATAGCTAGAGAAAGAAAAAGATGAGATGGTCTCTTCTTCTTGTCCATTTTTTTTAGTGTTTAATATTTTATAATTTTTATTTATATATATTATAAAGCTTTTATTTATTAGTTTTAAGTATTTAATAAGGCTAAAGTTGTCTATTTTCATCAGATTTTTTACTCAAGGGGTTATGACACATCTCGATCCTAACACGCCAGGTGTCGGGAAGTGTTAGCCGACACGTGTTAAGTGACGAAAGCCAATTATGCATGTATATGAGAAAAAGTGAATATATTTAGAGTTGGAAGCGGAAGTCGGAGTGTGGTGATGGGTAAAACTCATTATTACAGGTGCATAACTTCTTCATTTAACGGAATATTCCAGCATCTCCATTAAATCTAACGGCATATTCCTAACGGCGTTAAAGGAATATTCCCTGGAATATTCTCGGTCACTGGCGTCATCGGCCAGTTTGGACCAGTTGCTGACGTCATCGCTGACGTCAGAGGCCGGTTGCCGTTGCAACTAGCTCCGGTCGCCGGCGCCGCAGACCGCCGCCGAAATTTTGGCCGTTTTTCTAGGAAATTTTCAAATCTCCATAACTTCTTCATTTCTTGGCCAAATTTCACGTTTTTTATGTCAAAATGAAGTTAGAGAGGAGTAGAATGACGGTGTACCTTTGGTTTGGCCGTACAAGCTCGGGAAATGGCTTGTAATTGCCTCGAAAGGTCGCGGCTATTGTAGCTTCGTCAATCTACGTCAAAACTCAACCAAATCAAGCAAACCATATATGAAAATTCATCTCCTCAACGAGAGGAACCCAAGGGTGGTAGTTAGAAACCTCACCTCGGTCTAGAATGGCGAGAAAATCGCCGGGAAGGTCCAGTTCTTCCGTGAGCTTTTCTTGTCAAACGGTTGGGAGTTTGGATGAACGATTTGCACTGTTGAGTCCAGGGCGTCGAGACGAAGACAGTGGTGATTTTAGTTCGCCTCGGTTCGACGGGTTTTCGTCGACGTGCACTGTGCACATACGGTGAGAAAGAGAGAGAAATGAGAAGAAAAAAGAAAATGAGGATAAGGGAGAAAATGATGGGGAAGAAGAAGGAAATAGATATTTTGGGTTTTGGGGGTATTGTGCACCCACCAAAACAGTAAGATTACACGATCCCGTGTACAAAATAATCACGCACGTGTCCAAAATATCCCCCCGGGAATTATTTTATAACAAACTTTTTACGGGATGTTACAGGTTGTCTGAAGGTGAATTAAAACTGAATGAGTGTTAGTGTAATGTCTCAAAGGTGAGAGAATTTTGTGAAAAACTCATTAAAAGTCAGGGGGTGTTAGTGTAATTAACCCTCGGATTTTCTCGTTTTAACTTTTCGGTTTTTATTTCATTCGGCATTGTTGCATGATGATTAAAATTCAAAATTGTTCATTTTTTTAGTTCACTATTTAAAAATTAACTTTGACATTGTTTAACTATTTGATTACCGTTTTATTGTTTAACTAAATAACTGGTTCATCTATTTATTACACAATTGTTACATGACTAAGAACTTGTTTGGTACGTTGAAGGGAGAAATTTTAAATTTTTTTGACCACCTAGAGAATAGAAGATGAATTATTTATGAGGATAACATATTCATTCTAATCCTCCTTGAAATGGTAGGACTAAAAGGATGGATTTCCTTCATAGCTAATCCTCGTCTATTGCCCAAAAAGAAAAATCCTCGTCTAATCCCCTCCAAATGAAAACTGTTTCACTTCCACCTTCAATATACCTTAAAATTTGAGAGTTCTCCATTCCAATTCAATCATGTGTACCAAACAAGTCCTAAATGGTTTTGAATTTCCTTAATTTCTAGCAAACTTGGTCTTTAAATGGTGGCCTAAAAGACAGACAATACATATCATCGTGTAATATGACAAAATGAGAAGGATAACCAAAAAGGAAGAACGAAAAGATTCAAATATGAAAGTTGCCAACTTTCCTGAAATTGAAGTGGAGGGGCAGGACGAGAAATTGGATTATGGAAATCACTATAAAAAAAAATATATATATATATATATATATATTAGTTATGATTTCCACCCATAGTAAAGTTAAGGGTTTCAATTATTCCATTTGTGGTCTCTCTGGAGGAATTGTTTATAATACTCCGGAGTATTGGATATTCTGAGTTTTTTAACTGTTAGATGTTTGGTAAAAAGAAATAAAAATTAAGATTTTATGATTAAAAAGTCCTGAATATACCCTAAAACACTATAGAAATTTTTGCTCTCGGGAAGCATTACTCTTTGCTATATATTAAAGTGAGAAGTTGACTTTGTGCCACTACATAAAATTGTGGAGAGTTTTGTGTGAACCAATCTGGCATGCAGCTCGAAGTGGAAAAAGCCAATGCTCAATAGGAGGATAAGTTAAGGGAAAAGACATGATAAGAAATTCAATGGCAATAGTACATGTACCTGCCTGAAGATAAAAAATATATGTTGGGCATGGTTCCAATTTTATCGACAAAGAAATTCAGTATATATGCTTCTATGTGTGTCTTGTGTTTGGTATGAAGTAAGATGAACAAACAAGATATATATTCCTCAATACCTTAAGTAACTTTCTGTTCTACGTCTAGCAATATCACAGTACAAGAAAAGGGGAGTTCCAAAGCAAGTTAGCAATCTTGAATTTGTTGATGGCACCTGATAAAGTATTAGAGAAAATTAAAGCATTGGTCAAAAATTGTTTTTCGCGTAAGAGTTTAGGGGTTCGATTGGTGCCAAAGTATTTTCTTCTTTTTTTCTTTTTGTTTGTCAACTGGTGTCGACGTATTTTAATTGGTCTTTTTTTTTATTTGGGTGGGTGTAATGAGAATAATTTAGTGATCCAATGAAGGACATACTCAGCGGCCTCCTGGCCCGAAAAGAGGGAAAGATTAGATAGAAGTATACGTGATATAATCATGATACTCTTTGAAATCTTAGTTGTAGGTATAATACAATTCGGTTCTTCTATCATTATATCCCGATCAAGATTTTTGTGATATGAAATAATGTCAAATCACATGGAAATATCTTTAATCACCATGATACTCATCATGTTGAAGAAATTCTTACAAACCATAGTTTGATCAACAAGTACTCTGCATAGATTTCAAAGATGGATCTTCAAGTGGCTCCCAGAGATATATCCTTTGAAACAACTACCAAAAAGTGATACATTCTTTATTGAGCATTCATGTATCTCCATACTAATACATATGAACTCAAACAACACACTCTCAAGCCTTGTGACCTAGTGAAGGCTTCAAGGTGAAGTCAAAGTTCATATGTAAGAGCAAGTGAAATATGATGATACTTCAAGTCTAAGAACTATTTGCATACTAACGTTTTGACATGTGGTAAGCATTCATATGTTTAAACTTCTAGAATTGGTCAGTGTTCAGTGAACTAGTTTAAAAATAAGCAATTGTATATCTGCCATGTGTTCAACATGCGTAGCACAAGACCATGCTAACCTTGGTGAGATATACACTGACCTTTCCAAATAGCCAACTTCCAGTTAACTTTCCAAACGACTAGGCACATTGCTTAAGAGCTAAGTAACTATAGAATACAAGTCTACCTTATGTCCATTAGACTCATTCATAACATACTATCAATATATAGAAAGCCAAACTCATGAATGAATAAAACTTTCATTTTACTCATTAATTAAAAATAAAATTTTTACATAATATCCAATATTATGAAATTGACTTGTACTAAAGCCCATGATCACAATGACGCACACTCATACTATCTAGGTGCCAATCAAACTGCTTATGTGTCATCGCCTTAGTGATCATGGGTTCACTACGTTTTCTGCAGAGTCAACTCTTTGTACCTGAACCGTTTTCTTCTTACAAATTCTCTAATCTAGTGATAATACTTTTCAATGTGTTTGAACGACTTATGAAACTGTAGTTCCTTGGCTTGAACCAATGTCTTTATAATGACATTAGTTGTTCAATGGTAGGAACATCTTTAAGTTTAGTGATGAATTTTTTTATCCAAAAAACCTCTCAACTAGCATATGAAACAACATAATATTATGCTTCCATGGTAGAAAGCACTTCACAGCTGCTTTTATTCAAAATGAAAACACATCCTGATGTAGATTTAGACTTTGCAGATTTCATGTGGTCAAAATCAGAGTAGACTTCCATCAACTTCCCATCAATGTTTCCTTATTTTGTGTATTCTTGTAAAGAATCCTCAATTATTTAGAAGGAAAGCTATTTATTCCTGAATTTAGTTAAAACCCATAAAAATTTCATTTCCTATAATAATCACAAACTCGATAAACTTAAAGACTAATACACGAACCCAAGTTAATTCATGTGAATACAATTAATGAATGTTTATCTCTGTGACAATCCATTCAATTACTACATGTTAAACGTATACATTAAATCCTAATCTACTTAATCTGATGAGGAGAGATTATTCTCAACATAAAATCCCCACAAAATCCAAGCTATCATTATATATAAGCAATCACACAATCCAGTCTTCTTTACACATAAAATCCATCCTATCATATTGTAGCTGCGCAATGACCCCTACTAGGTTTTCTCACTACACCTTTGGCTCTCACTTATAAGAGCAAAGATTAATAGCTCTTTTTTTCGGTCGACTAGCAAAGATTAATAACTAATAACATAACACTCTCGTTTTCTTGGACTCTGTGCCTTAAGAAAATTACGGTCACTTATCGTTGGACAACAAATGTTCATTTAACTTTGATCGTTTTACTTTCTCATCCGCTATTGAGTTAGATTGAACAGTAAATAATTATAATTTTTTTAGACCATAATGTGTAAGAGAGCGAGAATCGCTAAGATAATAAGGTTGAGGTACGTGTAATTCTGTTTTTGGTCGGCTAGCAGAAGAAAAAATTGGGAAACATTACTCATCCATCAATCATTTTCTTACCTTTTTAACTTGAGTTTATTTACTACCATTCTATGAGAATGATTGCAAAATGTCGGAAGCTAGGCTGCTTTCTAACGCGAGGCTGTTCTTTACGTTCGAGGGCCACACTTTCAAAGGAAGGGCACATGGGGAAGTAGGGCCCCTAAAGAAGGATATCTGACCTGAGATGCCCTTTCGTTAGTCATGTCGTTTTTCCGTTCTTGTATTCATTAATCAAATTCAACACCACAATTTCCACGTGACTGGGATCCTCATAATTTTAGTATTTTCTAACACACATCTCACTCCATTGCATTTTTTTTTGCGTCAATAACTCACACCATTGCTTGAGAATTGAGATTATGCCAAAATAAACTGAATCTTGTAGACTACATCACGGATTTAGAATTTTAATCTCGGGGTCCCAGTGCAAAGATTTAAATTTTATTCAGACAAAGCGCAAAAAAATTTCAACTTTTTGAGTAAGGAATTTTGTCGAGCATTTGGTACGTCTATCGTCATATGTGGAACCATGATGCTTTTATGTTGACAATTGTTGAAGCAATTGCCGAGTTCTGTCAAGAGCCCATGTCAAGTGATGTTGAGAACCCCTACCGAGTGCTGTTGATGCATCCTACCAGTCAATTGTTGTCTAAATATGATTAGAAGGCAACACTTGATAGACACAAAAAAGTCTCATACTAAACATTCGAAGGGTTCCCGAAAGACTTTCACATACAATTTTTTCCAAACTTCAATGGATCCCGTGACCACCAGGTCCCTATTTGGATCCGCTCTTAAGTACACTAACCTTTTTCTTGGAATGTATGCATTCTTGTGCAATAACTTTCGCCAAAATTTTGTAGTTAATTTATACTATTTCTTATCTTAATATCGAAAGAAGTTAGCAACTTCTAAATACAAACTTCTTGATTATAAGAAAAGTGTCTATTTGGCTATCATTTGGAACTCGCACACTTATTAGTACTACAGTGTAGTGATTATATTTTCACTCGTAAATATGAGACTTCAAGTTCGACTCAAATGTGTGACGAGTTCGATATGTAATTGTCACACACTCGTTGTATAACTTGTAAGAGTGGACATCAAACCGACTGATCCGAGCCATTTTGATTGTGTGGTTTGGTTTTGACTCAGAAAAAAAAATCAGACAGTTTAAAATTCAAACCGAACCGATTTATTTTAGTTTGGTTCGGTTTTGATACTTTTGAACCCAACCAAACTGAACTGACCATATATTTTTTAATTATTATTTAATTTATTTTACACATGTTAGCATACTATACGTATTTAGAGATCTTAGCATACACATATTATAAGTTGTAATGACTATTAATTAATAGTAACTTTGTTTGTAATTTATATTTATGTGAGATTGTAACTAATAGATCGTTTCTAGCATGATATTTTATTCAATTGAAACTTAGTCCTAATTGACTTGATCAATTTGTTATTTTCTGAAAAACTTAATCTTTTGATTGAATTGGAATGTGTGAGATGTGTAGATGTTTAGAAAACTAAAACTCTTGAAATCTTGGACCTATTTTATTGATGTATTGGAATAGGTTTAAACCAACCGAACTAAACCGAACTAAACCAATTCACAATGATTTAGTTTTAATAGTGGTATGAGTCAAAACCGAACCATATCAACCCGTTAAATGCTAATTAATTTGATTATACTGTGAGTGTCAAATTAAATCAAAGCGAACCATGGTCACCCCCGCCTGACTCAAATTCTCTTTCTCCAATATCATTATATAATAAAAACATCAAGGGCATTAATTAAGTGTAGGGCAAATTAATTGTTAAAGGAGTACATGTGACCGATTAAGCGATAAGAAACTAGTGGACATATGAGGGTAATTAATCCCATCTCCGATTCCCACTATCAAATCTTAGGATATATCTCGAAGGATATTCTAAAAAGTTAAGCCTACCGAGCGATTTAGGTTTGTTCATAAAACGTCATATCATTTTCACTGTTTGGTACAGTCGTTAACGATCAGAGTCATGACTCATTTAATCATCATATCTGCACCTGCAATTATTTAGGAAACTACCAACGCCAAATAATGATGGATGAGTAATGGCTAAATAAAATGGTGACATTTTTCTGACTTAGGTCATGGGCTTCCGCAACCATTGGAAACCTACAAAAGCAATCATGTCTGTCATGGGTAGAAGTTTTATTGTTTTGCCCTCCGGCAGCCGGCCGACAACGCACTCAACCCGCACTCAACCGGATAAGACTAGCGTGAGGCCTGTCAGAACAAAACACAGAGAAACTCGTTGTTGTGTTCGCGTGATTGTATGAGTGGTTCTGGCTGCCCGACTTACAAATTTCTCCTTAATTCTTAATGGGAAATCAGTTTTTGAGATAGAACTAAATGTATGCAATCCCTATTTCCAGTGGCTCGAAAATATTAATTGTTTTTTTGTATCCAACATATGTTTACACTAAGTGGGAGTAGGCTATAGTGCTCACAAGCATTGAATGCTCACACCGATCTGACCATTAAAAGGAAGGAGGAGGGAGGAGAGAGGGGGGAAATGAGGGTGAGATCAGTGTGAGCATTCAATGCTTGCGAGCACTGTAGCCAGTCCCCACTAAGAAACAAGTCCTAAATGGTTTTGAATTTTTCTTAATTTCTAACCAAACTTGGTCTTTAAATGGTGGCCTAAAAGACAGACAATACATATCATCGTGTAATATGACAAATGAGAAGGATAACCAAAAGGAAAAGAGGTGAAAAGATTCAAATGAAAGTTGCCAACTTTCCTGAAATTGAAGTGGAGGGGCAGGACGAGAGGATTGGATTGTAAAATCACTAAAAAAAAATATATATATATATATATATATATATATTAGTTATGATTTCCACCCATAGTAAAGTTAAGGGTTTCAATTATTGATTTGTGGTGTCTCTGGAGGAATTGTTTATATCTTTTCCGGAGTATTGGATATTCAGAGTTTTTAAGCTGTTAGATGTTTGGTAAAAGAAATAAAAAATTAAGATCCTTATGATTAAAAATCCCTGAATATACCCTAAAACAACATAAGGTTTTGCTCTCAGGAAGCATTACTCTTTGCTATATATTAAAGTGAGAAGTTGACTTTGTGCCACTACATAAAATTGTGGAGAAGTTTTGTGTGAACCAATCTGGCATGCAGCTCAAAGTGGAAAAAGCCAATGCTCAATAGGAGATAAGTTAAGGAAGACATGATAAGAAATTCAATGGCAATAGTACATGTACCTGCCTGAAGATAAAAAATATATGTTGAGATGGACCAATTTTATCGACAAAGAAATTCAGTATATATGCTTCTATGTGTGTCTTGTGTTTGGTATGAAGTAAGATGAACAAACAAAATATATATTCCTCAATATAAGTAACTTTCTGTTCTACGTCTAGCAATATCTGTGCAAAAGGGAGTTCCAAAGCAAGTTAGCAATCTTGAATTTGTTGATGGCACCTGATAAAAAGTAGAGAAAATTAAAGCATTGGTCAAAAATTGTTTTTTTGCGTAAGAGTTTAGGGGTTCGATTGGTGCCAAAGTATTTTCTTCTTCTTTTTCTTTTGTTTGTCAACTGGTGTCGACGTATTTTAATGTGTTTTTTATTTGGGTAAGATTGTAATGAGAATAATTTAGTGATCCAATGAAGGACATACTCAGCGGCCTCCTGGCCCCGAAAAGAAACACTATCAAGATTAGATAGAGAAGTATACGTGATATAATCATGATACTCTTTGAAATCTTAGTTGTAGGTATAATACAATTCGGTTCCTTCTATCATTATATCCCGATCAAGATTTTTGTAATATGAAATAATGTCAAATCACATGGAAATATCTTTAATCACCATGATACTCATCATGTTGAAGAAATTCTTACAAGCCATAGTTTGATCAACAAGTACTCCGCATAGATTTCAAAGATGGATCTTCAAGTGGCTCCCGAGAGATATATCCTTTGAAACAATTACAAAAGTGATACATTATTTATTGAGCATTCACTTATATCTCATACTAATACATATGAACTCAAACAACACACTCTCAAGCCTTGTGACCTAGTGAAGGCTTCAAAGGTGAAGTCAAAGTTCATATGTAAGAACAAGTGAAATATGATGATACCTCCAAGTCTAAGAACTATTTGCATACTAGCGTTTTGACATGTGGTAAGCATTCATACGTTAAACTTCTAGAATTGGTCGGTGTTCGGTGAACTAGTTTAAAAATAAGCACTTGTATATCCGCCCATGTGTTCAACATGCGTAGCAGACCATGCTAACCTTGGTGCGATATACTGTGACCTTCAGGATAGCCAACTTCGAGTTAACTTTCTGAACGACTAGGCACATTGCTTAAGAGCTAAGTAACTATAGAATACAAGTCTACCTTATGTCCATTAGACTCATTCATAACATACTATCAATATATAGAAAGCCAAACTCATGAATGAATAAAACTTTCATTTTACTCATTAATTAAAAATAAAATTTTTACATAATATCCAATATTATGAAATTGACTTGTACTAAAGCCCATGATCACAATGACGCACACTCATACTATCTAGGTGCCAATCAAAGCTGCTTATGTGTCGCTAGCCTTAGTGATCATGGGTTCACTACGTTGCTGCGAGTCAACTCTTTGTACTGGCTTAGTTTTCTTCTTACAAATTCTCTAATCTAGTGATAATACTTTTCAATGTGTTTGAACGACTTATGAAAAGCTTGTAGTTCCTTGGCTTGAACCAATGTCTTTATAATGACATTAGTTGTTCAATGTTAGGAACATCTTTAAGTTAGTGATGAATTTTTTTATCCAAAAAAACCTCTCAACTAGCATATGAAACAACATAATATTATGCTTCCATGGTAGAAAGCACTTCACAGCTGCTTTTATTCAAAATGAAAACACATCCTGATGTAGATTTAGACTTTGCAGATTTCATGTGGTCAAAATCAGAGTAGACTTCCATCAACTTCCCATCAATGTTTCCTTATTTTGTGTATTCTTGTAAAGAATCCTCAATTATTTAAGAAGGAAGCTATTTATTCCTGAATTTAGTTAAAACCCATAAAAATTTCATTTCCTATAATAATCACAAACTCGATAAACTTAAAGACTAATACACGAACCCAAGTTAATTCATGTGAATACAATTAATGAATGTTTTTATCTCTGTGACAATCCATTCAATTACTACATGTTAAACGTATACATTAAATCCTAATCTACTTAATCTGATGAGAGAGATTATTCTCAACATAAAATCCCTAAAAATCAAGCTATCATTATATATAAGCAATCACACAATCCAGTCTTCTTTACATAAAATCCATCCTATCATATTGTAGCTGCGCAATGACCCCTACTAGGTTTCTCACTACACCTTTGGCTCTCACTTATAAGAGCAAGGTGTAGCTCTTTTTCGGTCGACTAGCAAAGATTAATAACTAATAACCTTTTCACTCTCGTTTCTTGGACTCTGTGCCTTAAGAAAATTACGGTCATATCGTTGGACAGCAAATGTTCATTTTAACTTTGATCGTTTGCTTTCTCTCATCCGCTATTGAGTTAGATTGAGCGATGAAATAATTATAATTTTTAGACCATAATGTGTAAAGAGCGAGAATCGCTAAGATAATAAGGTTGAGGTACGTGTAATTCTGTTTTGGTCGGCTAGCAGAAGAAAAAATTGGGAAACATTACTCATCCATCAATCATTTTTCTTACCTTTTTAACTTGAGTTTATTTACTACCATTCTATGAGAATGATTGCAAATGTCGGAAGCTAGGCTGCTTTCTAACGCGAGGCTGTTCTTTACGTTCGAGGCCACACTTTCAAAGGAAGGGCACATGGAAATGGGCCCCTAAAGAAGAGGATATCTGACTAAGAGATGCCCTTTCGTTAGTCATGTCGTTTTTCCGTTCTTGTATTCATTAATCAAATTCAACACCCACAATTTCCACGTGACTGGGATCCTCATAATTTTTAGTATTTTTCTAACACATCTCACTCCATTGCATTTTTTTGCGTCAATAACTCACACCATTGCTTGAGGAGTGAGATTATGCCAAAATAAACTGAATCTTGTAGACTACATCACGGATTTAGAATTTTAATCTCAGGGTCCCAGTGCAAAGATTTAAATTTTATTCAGACAAAAGCGCAAAAAAAATTTCAACTTTTTGGCTGAGTAAGGAATTTTGTCGAGCATTTGGTACGTCTATCGTCATATGTGGAACCGCAGTGCTTTTATGTTGACCAATTGTTGAAGCAATTGCGAGTTACAATCAGAGCCCATGTCAAGTGATGTTGAGAACCCTACCAGCGAGTGCTGTTGATGCATCCTACCAGTCAATTGTTGTCTAAATATGATTAGAAGGCAACACTTGATAGACACAAAAAGTCTCATACTAAACATTCGAAGGGTTCCCGAAAGACTTTCACATACAATTTTTCCAAACTTCAATGGATCGTGACCACCAGGTCCCTATTTGAATCCGCTCTTAAGTACACTAACCTTTTTCTTGGAATGTATGCATTCTTGTGCAATAACTTTCGCCAAAATTTTGTAGTTAATTTATACTATTTCTTATCTTAATATCGAAAAGTTAGCAACTTCTAAATACAAACTTCTTGATTATAAGAAAAGTGTCTATTTGGCTATCATTTGGAACTCGCACACTTAGTAGTACTTCTGATTAGTGATTATATTTTCACTCGTAAATATATGAGACTTCAAGTTCGCTCAAATGTGTGTGAGAGTTCGATATGTAATTGTCCCACACTCGTTGTATAACTTGTAAGAGTGGACATCAAGCAGAAACGTCCAGAAACCATTTTGATTGTGTGGTTTGGTTTTGACTCGAAAAAAATCGGAACGGTTTAAAATTCAAGCCCAGAAACTTAGATTTATTTTAGTTTTGGTTCGGTTTGATACTTTTGAACCCAACCAAGCTAGGCCCGACCATATATTTTTTAATTATTATTTAATTTATTTTACACATGTTAGCATACTATACGTATTTAGGATCTTAGCATACACATATTATAAGTTGTAATGACTATTAATTAATAGTAACTTTGTTTGTAATTTATATTTATGTGAGATTGTAACTAATAGATCGTTTCTAGCATGATATTTTATTCAATTGAAACTTAGTCCTAATTGACTTGATCAATTTGTTATTTTACGAAAAACTTAATCTTTTGATTGAATTGGAATGTGTGAGATGTGTAGATGTTTAAGAAGCCCAAAACTCTTGAAATCTTGGACCTATTTTATTGATGTATTGGAATGAGTTTAAACCAACCCGAACTAAACCGAACTAAACCAATTCACAATGATTTAGTTTGTAGTGGTATGAGTCAAAACCGAACCATATCAACCCGTTAAATGCTAATTAATTTGAGTTATCTTTTGTGAGTGTCAAATTAAATCAAAGCGAACCATGGTCACCCCACTTTGATAATTCTCTTTCTCCAATATCATTATATAATAAAAACATCAAGGGCATTAATTAAATTGTAGGGCAAATTAATTGTTAAAGTACATGTGACCGGATAAGCGATAAGCTTAGTGGACATATGAGGTAATTAATCCCATCTCCGATTCCACTATCAAATCTTAGGATATATCTCGAAGGATATTCTAAAAGTTAAGCCTACCGAGCGATTTAGGTTTGTTCATAAAAACGTCATATCATTTTCACTGTTTGGTACAGTCGTTAACGATCAAGAGTCATGACTCATTTTAATCATCATATCTGCACCTGCAATTGTTAGGAAACTACCAACGCCAAATAATGATGGATGGTAATGGCTAAATAAAATGGTGACATTTTTCTGACTTAGGTCATGGGCTTCGCAACCATTGAAACCTAAAGCAATCATGTCTGTCATGGGTAGAAGTTTTTATTGTTTTGCCCTCCGGCAGCCGGCCGACAACACTCAACCCGCACTCAACCGGATAAGACTAGCGTGAGGCCTGTCAGAACAAAACACAGAGAAGCTCGTTGTTGTGTTCGCGTGATTGTAAGTGGTTCTGGCTGCCCGACTTACAAATTTCTCCTTAATTCTTAATGGGAAATCAGTTTTTGAGATAGAACTAAATGTATGCAATCCCTATTTCCAGTGGCTCGAAAATATTAATTGTTTTTTTTGTATCCAACATATGTTTACGGCTAAGTGGGAGTGAGGTATGGGTCTTCATGGCATTGAATGCTCACACCGTCCCGACAAGTAAAAGGAAGGAGGCTGAGGAGAGAGGGAAATGAGGGTGAGATCGGTGTGACGGTCAATCTTTGAAGCGCTGTACCAGATCGTAAGTGATAGGAGAGTAAATTGATTTCGAACTTCCATGAGATTAATTTGAACTCAAAACCTCCCTCTCTCCTCCCTATGTCTCACTTTTTAATGGTGAGAGTGTGAGCATTCAATGCTTGCGAGCACTGTAGCCAGTCCCCACTAAGGGATAGGAGAGTAAATTGATTTCGAACTTCCATGAGATTAATTTGAACTCAAAACCTCTCACTTATAAGTGAAGATGTATATCACGAAACCGTAATATTAAATGACAATTATTTCATTTACTATTTTATTCAACTGAGTATGTAATTGACAATATATGAATTCTTTTTTGCGTGCAAACACCGCCTAAAAATAGAGGTTTTGTGTTCAATATTTTGTTCCCTGCTACCTCGTTACCAAGCAAAAGAAAGGTAGTTTAGTACCAAAATGTAATATATTCTGGGTGAAGATGTCATTTTGATTTTCGGAAAGTTAGCTTATCATTTGGTAATCTTAGGAGTCGTTTGATAACCATGTCGTTTTTAGTTTTTAATTTTTGGTTTTTTAGTTTTTACTTTTTTTAAAACTCAAACTGAAATTTTGTTTGGTAACTACTCTCAATTTTAAAAAAGAAAACTCAAAACTCAAAAAAAGTGGTTATCAATTTTCAAAAAAAGCAAAACAAAAACTCAAAACTAAAAATGACATGATTATCAAGCAGCCTTTTAGTAAACTATGACTCGGTGAAGCTCTCCTAAATTTCAAACCCAAACAAATCAAGGTCATTTATCCATAACTTAATTGATACACAACTTACTATTTTTCTTGAGCGATTTCATAAAATTGAAAGGATCAAATACAACTTAAATCTTAGAAAAGGACTTCGTGAATAAATTTAGGAGTAGCCTTACTCCATTCAAAGCTTGTTAATTACAATATATTTTCCCTCATTAATGTTTATGTATAGATTCAACAATGTGCCATAAGACCTCGTTTGCCACGTTGAACTCTCATGGACTATACTATATCTTTGGACTGGACTGAATTTTCTCGGATTGGCTTAAGCTGAACTAAATATTGACCTATATTTGGTACTGCATTGGACTAGAAAGCTGGACTATAAAAATTGTGATAACCTATATTTGGTGCTGTGTTAGATTAAAAACAAAAGTTTAATCAGAATATATAATAATAATCATTCAAAAGACATTTTAATAAATTAAATTAAGATCAATACTAAAAACAAAAAATAAAATGTGAGAGAGAAAAGGGTGGAATTGGTGAATGTGGGTCACTCTACAAATATTCCTCATTCTTATCGGAAAAAAACCACCCCCTGAATCCTCATGAAATAAAATGTAAGCAGAACCAATATTTACAGCAATGATTTTCGATAGATAGATACTAGGTTTGCTTGAGGTGGTTTCAATGGCAGGTATGGATTTTAAAAGGAGTGGTGTTAGGGGTCAGATTGGTGGTTCCGGTGGTTGCTCATGGCTGACCCATCTTCCACATTGGACGAGGTTAGCTTCTGGTAGATCCATCAATGTGTGAATGAATCGAATGATGGTTTGCCGATAAATGTTGCAGATCTTGCGAGATTTAAAGCAGATTCAACGATGCTCTTTCACAGACTCTAGAACCAGAAGCGTGAGGAACTCGCCTCGTTTGAGTTACAAGATTCTTATTTTACGACCCCTTTTCGCACGTCGCTCTGTAAGGCGACTTAATCGCTCTGTAAGGCGACTTAATTAGGTGTTTTGAAAAATACGAGGACCGTATAGTCCCATTTAATTGAGTCTCGTTTGACAACAAACACCAGTTACAAATCTTATTTAAGACAATCCCAACTAAAACTACCCTTCAGGCCTCGTTTGGCAGCTCGGACTGGACTGACTATTTCAGTCGGATATGATAATTTGTCATCGGATAGTACTAACCAAATTAGTCTGGCATTTGGTGCAGTATGGGACTAATATCGACTATTTATATTGTGTTGGCCGGGCCTAAATGTGTGTGAAGAACACAATTTGTTCTTCATACAAACTCACTCAAATCCTCATCAAATGCAAGAACTACGAAAAGTTTGATCTTCGTAGGAGACGAAGTACGTAGGTAACCTTCAATTTGATTCAAGATGCAACCATAACTCCTCCAAGCAAAGGTATTCATTCAAGATGAGATTGAAGACCCTCTTGGGTATTTAGCCTTTGCTCATACAAAAAAAATTCTACAAAGGTATAGGATGCTACAACTTACTAATGTGATTTCGAATTGTGTCTTAGTTCACAACATTTAGGCTTCAAAAGTCATGACCAAAGTTTTATTTTTTAGTACTAATATACTAGCTAAGAGCCTTTACTTTGTTAATAGCATGCTTAAGTGTTGCTCAAATGAACTTGTAATTCAAATATTTTCCTTCAAACTAGACCAAGAGAGTGAGAGGGACGGACCCGACTAATTATATAGAGGTTTTTGGGCGTATAATTAGTCGGGTGTGAGGGGTACTAAATGGTGGGCCCGGTTTAAATAGTCGGGCGATTATTTTAGTACGAATTGCACCAAACACCCGAGACCGGATTATTAGTATTATCTGATACGCTATACGGCGTACCAAACGAGGCCTAAGAGGTATACCAATCTAGCCCTAGTACTCTTCTTACCATAAAATTGAAGTAGGTGAAGGAAAAATAGACAAAACATTTCTATTACAACCTCCACTTGTCAATTCCTATGTGTGCACCATGACGACATAATCACGTCTACTTTAGCACCCTAGTATTTGTTACGGATAATATTGGGTTTAGCTTCAGTGGTACGTACGTACTGTTGAATGGTTTAAGATTCATTTGGAATCCACTGCAAATTAATCTGGACCATTCAATAGCTGTACCATTGAATGGTACGTACCACTGAAGAATTTTCCGATAATATTAGAAAACCATATAATTTGAACTATCTCATGCGTCAACAGACTTGAACATGCCACATTATTTAATAAATTAACATTTTTTTAAAATTTTATTATTTATAATTAATTAAAATCATTTATTAATTCCAACCTTTTCAACTCCATCTTCCATCCCTCTCTCCAACATGAGGGTGATCTTCGACCTCACCCTCAGACCACAGCCCGCAACCCCCCACACCTCTTCTTCCTCCATTAATAGCCACTACCAAAAGCCCCAGGCCGCAACCCATCGCCACCGTCAGCCACCAGCACCTTTTAATCTCTTTCTCCAATGATAATCCAGATCTCTCTCTCTCGATCTCTGTCTCTCTTCCCCCACAATATTAGGATCTCAACCTCCTAATACAAAGAAACTACAATTTTCAAATTGGAAGAAATTACCCACAACCAACGACACCATCATCCACCACGACATCATCACCTCACAATTTCTTTCTCCACCGACACTCACCATCATCTCTCTCCTGAAATCCCGATCTCACTCACTCTGCCGCCCAAAGGGTGAGTTCTGAAGTCGATTTCAGACCCAAAATTTGCTTTAATTCTTGGGATGCCGACGGTGACTGAAGGCGATTAGTGGAATGGGTTTTGGTTTGGCCGGCGGGTGAGGGGATGACTGGATGAGAACATTGAGCTGCTGTAAGGTTTAGTGTTACTTTTTGGGAGAACTAATTATAAAAAAATAAAAGTGAAAATATTGAGCGGTACGTACCATTGAATGATACGATTATTGAATGGTTCAGATTAATTTGCGGGGAGTTTCAAATTACCATTTAATAGTATGTACCATTGAAATTTGATTCGAATAAACAATACAGAAAAAATTGTTATGACTCGTTTACTAAGTGCTTTAATTGACTGAAAGTGTTTTTAGATAATATATTTTTTTGCTCCAAAAATACTTCAAGTGTTTTTTCATAATTAATTTGCATTTTTATTAAAACTGGTTTCAAAAACATTTTTTCTAAAAGCACTTTCAGTCATTTAAAAGTATTTGCCAAACGAGTACATAATTTAAAAAATGATGTGGCATGTTTAAATCAGTTGCCACATGAGATGGTTCAAATTATATAGTCTTCCTAGCATTATATATTACAAAGACGTGTTATATTATTTTTAGGGTAATTCTTATTTTACTACATTCAAGTATCGTGAAATTCGCATTTTGGTACATTTACTTTTTTTCGTTTTACTATCATAACTAAAGTTTAATTTTCTTGACATTTTTATACATCTGTTAGTTTATCCGTTAAGTTTTCCGTTAGCCGATGACGTGGCAGGATTTTGGTCCACGAAAAAAAATTATTAAAAAAACTAAAGGAAACAAAATAATAAAACAATATTCTCCAAACAACAAACTTCACTGGGCGCCAAATCCAAATCAAACACAATAAATTCAAAGAAACTGACAAAAGATGCCGACTTAGATCCTTGTGGTTCAATAGGTGCGAAAAGGGCTTAAAGTGGAAGAGGTGGAGAGGATGTCCAGTGGAGTTAAAGAGCGAGGAGGAATAGAAAAGAGAGATGATTTTCTTTTTATTTATTTATTTTTATAGGTAATTGATTTTTAATATTTATTGTCCACTTGACACAAATTTGGTGAGTCTATCACATCATCAGTTAACGGAGTACTTGTCGAATAGACTAAGGAAATATAAAAGTGCTAGAAAAATCAAACTTTAAGTATAAAAATGAGACGAAAAAAAAAATAACAAAGTGCGAATTTCACTATACTTTAAAATAGTAAAATGAAAATTCCTTTTATTTTTATATATTTTATACTTTTGGAGAACAAAGACGTGTTGTAACATGAAAAGCTACGTAGCATATTCGGATTGCATTTTTCAAACGTGAAAGTAGCCAAAGTACACATGCAGCCACACATTTCACAATCTTCTTTCGTTGCTTCATTTTTTGTCCTTAATTATTAAAAGATAATAATTCTGGACTCTAGTGCTCTCTATGTCGTGGATGGCTATTAGAACATAAGTTATATAATTTAAACAAATTAAACGTGCTATATATATGCTTACATTTTTTTTTCTTTGGAAGCATGTATTGTTTCAGATCACAGAACATTTGTAGCTAAAACCCTCCAGGCTTGTACAGCTGTCTCTTTTCTTAACGTGTCAATTATTATTAGGTACAATTAAGGCATGCATACGCATATATATTTTGCTTATGTTATGACATGTATAAAATTAAAAACGATAGATAAAAAGAGACGTCAACGTAACTAATAAGGACATATACTTTCAAGTCTTAATTTAGCTTTATTTAATTTTGGTATTAGATAATGCGTTAAGTAATCTTCAACTAATACGCCCAATTAAGCAAAGTCCTTGAATTGGATTGAGTAGCTTCGCTATAGTTGAGCTCATGTGATTGGTTGTGGTAGTAGGACGTTTTTGGTTGATTTCTTGGAATTCAGGTACGGGTAGTTCCGATGACATACTAGTGTACGGAAATCATGTTTAAAGTGTGTTTTTTTTTTTATTTAGAAAAGAGTGATGTTGTTTGGATTCGATTACTAAGTAGGAGTTGGCTACTTGCTTGTGAGCATGACATACTTACACCTATCTCACCGTTAAAAGCATATAACGGTTGGGAAAAAACATTTGAGTAAAAAGAAGGAGACCGGCTAACCGGGTCCCCTAGCTGGGCATTTCTTCTTCCTCTCTCTTAGAGCAACTCCACCCCTATCCACTTTCCCCCAGACAATCACTATTCAATCCACCCCAATGAACAATAATTGCTCTAATGAACAGTGTATTCTCCTGGCAATTGTTTTTTTCATCTCCACCCCTACAATTAAATATTAGTATTATTTATACTCATTAAATAATACATAATAATTTTTATTTGTAATTTCAGATTAGATTTTTAATCGTTCTCGTTGCGCCACGTGTCATTATCCGAAAAATCAATAACAATAAAATATATGTATTTATTTATTTATAAAATAATTCAAAATAATTTTATTTGTTATATCAGATAAAATTTTTAATCGTTCTCAATGTGCCACGTGTCACAACCCGATTACACATTTCGAGTAAAGATTTCCACCAGATTTTTAACGAATGACGGCATGTTCGTACTTGCACCAGTTGTCATTTTTTTTGAAAAAAAATGGATTGAAACTTTGAGAGAAAGATAGGAGAAAACTTGAAAGATGTTGAGAAAATATGGAATTGTGGTGTAAGGTAGATGAAATTGGTGTAGTATTTATAGAAAAGTGAAAAAAAAAATACAAATTTTTAAAATTTTTTTTCCCGATTTTTACAGATTTTTAAATTTTTTTTATTCCCTTAATTAGTCTCTGCCGTTGGATTTTAAAAAATTTGAATTTCAACGTTCCAGATTGTGCCACGTGTCACAACGGTAACTTTTCAGAATTGTAAAACATTTTTTTTATTTTTAAAGGAATTAATGTCAACCGTTGATCTGAGATCCAACGGTTGATATTAAATTATTATTTTTTATTTATTACCATTGCAGATCCAACAACTTAAATTAAAGAGCTGTTGAGATCGCTCGATCTAGAGGAAGCCACGTGGCTTCCCCCAACGTTCGGATTCTGATTGGCCGACAGCAGGCCCCACCGCTGCAGGCCTGTCGGCGACGCGCCTCACGCGCGCGTGCGTTGCACGTGCCTAATGCAAAATTTTTTAAACTGCGTGGCTAACGCCAACCTGACGTCAGCCACCTTGGTGGCTTGGGCTGCCAATTTTCCAACGGGCTGGAGCCCGAGCTTGGCCTGTCCCCCGATGGGTTTGCTTCTCCAGCCCACCACATCCACGCCACCCCACCACCCCATCAATTGATCCGCACGCCTCCCCCCCCCCCCAGCAGCAATTGGCAGGGGTGGAACTGCTCTGATGGAGTACCTGAATGGTATAATTATTTTTTTTACACTCGAGTGGTTTCATTTGACTTCTTTTGTAGCTATACTATTTAGCTCTGCACATAATGTGTAATGCGTGCGTCAATTTCCAGTTCTAACTTTAGCGGCAATTTTTGTGTGGTCATTGCTTACTGAATGACGATTCTCCATTCGAAGGCGTACAATTATCTATTAATAATTCAGTTATTTTTATATGTATTGTTTATTTGATTTGATTTGATATGCAGGTTTGAGCAGTATGTTGATTATGCTCTTGATGTTCCCATGTACTTTGTTTATCGGCAAAAGAAGTATATCGATTGCACTGGAATGACCTTCCGGGTTTCCATCTATCCTTTATGGTCTTGTAATTTGAGGCTTTCTTCTGTAGCTGTTGTCTTTGTCTGTCTGAAGCTACTAATTAATTGAAGACATTGGTATTGTTATCTCCATACAGGACTTTTTGGCAGGGAAGCTTCGTTGCCTTCCGGGTGAATTGCCAACCCTGAACGATTGGGAGAATCATTTGACAACTATATTCCCTGAGGTTCATGCTAGCATTAAATAATCAAATTACCACCTCATGTTTTTCGAATGCTATTGCCTAATTATGCGATATTTATTTTTTCATTCAGGTCAGGCTAAAGAGATACTTGGAGATGAGGGGTGCTGATGGAGGGCCTTGGAGGAGATTATGTGCTTTGCCCGCATTTTGGGTTAGTCATTTTGATTCTTTACATAACTAGTTTATTTGAACTTATCTGCAAGTCACAAGCGTACGTTCGAAATATATTTCACTTTTTTATTAACATTATCTTCTGGAATTATGTAATGATAGAAAAAGTATTCATCACTTTATATCTACTGGTTTTTCGTTTTTGTCCTTTGTGTCTCATATGTTTCTGTGAAAAAGTGCTAAACATATCTGAATGACAGCTATCTAGCTTCTGCAGGTTATGTGATTATTCATTAATATCCAGCAACATAAGCTGATTGTGATTTTGTCTAAAATTTCAGGTAGGTATATTGTATGAAGAGGTTTCCCTGCAAAACGTGTTAGACCTTACAGCTGATTGGACCCCTGAAGAAAGACAGATGCTGAGAAATAAGGTGATGCTAAATCCTACACAACAAAGCCCATTTGTTTATCTCAATTAAAAGAAAGTATAGAACTTTTTTTCACTGGTCTTTCCTTTGCATGCATGAATTCAAATTGACGCGAGAATCCGCAGTGAAGAAATGTGGAGATCTTTATCATTTGAGCTCTATTCTAGACACTGTGTGGAAAAAGTTGAGAAAAAATCACCCTGTGGAGTGGTTGACACTTGCACTTACTGCATATAATGTGGTCAGATTGCAAATTTTTTGCACTCGTTTGTTACTTGTTTATGCCACTTTTGGAGCCTAGGAAGAGACATTTGGTGCTGGAATGGAATCACAATTTGGGTAGCCATGGAAATTAAACGGCCTAGCCATTGTGGTTAAAGTCCAGCTAAAGTGATTTAGTGATATGTTCTACTAGTATCTTTTTCGGTTGCCAAACTTATGAACCTGTGCCCAACCTTGTGTCTTTCTGTTTTTTCCTACTCAAATCAATTGCTAAATTGCACGGCTTTGGAATTCGCTAGTTTAGCTTTCCTTCTAATCAATATTAATTCATGAAGTTTGAAGTTTGAACTACAGGATAAATTTCGTACTTATGTTCTTTATTAGAGATACGGACCTCTTACATTTCTAAAAAGTGATTAAGTTTGCAAACTTAATTGTAGAGTTACTTTTAGTAGGTCCCCATAACTGGTCTAAAGACGCCATTTCGGGATGGATTGCTCAAGCATGTAGCTCAAGATGTTGTAAATTTGGCAAAGGTAAATTGGGCTTCTCTCGGTGCTCTCTATAAGTTTTCTTGAGCCTGTGTCTGTGCGTGACTAGATTATGGCATCCTTTTGTACAACCTAATTCAAACTTGTTGAGATGAATAATCCATTTGTACAACCTAATGATATTTTGTGGGAGACAGTGAACACAAGTTCATGTTTGCTTCATCCCACTTGAATAGCTCTGTTATTTGTTTTTCTTACATGCAATGTTTTAAACTACTAGGGATTCAAACATTCAAAAACGGATAAATGTGAAGTAAAAGGAATAAGTCATAGCCATTAGCCAAGTCTCCATTGTCATTTGAGGGGTTTAGAAACTCAAAAAGTGAAAAGAAAGTCATGAAAACTGCTGCATAATTTTTCCAGAATTTGTCATAAAATCCATCTTTTGTGACGATCTTCAAAGAAAGTTCAGTCGCTAAAGATTGTTCATACTTTTAGCGACTGTTTCTGGGTATGAAATTACGTCACTAAACGTTTGTTTGGTTCAGGGTATTAATGTGAATTAATTTTTCTAATAATTAAAACATACCAAACCACATTACAAAATTGATAATAATTAATTTACACTTGTGAAAAATGCAAAAACAATATGAAAACGCTCACGAACTCATCATCTACGCTTTTACGATTGTTACGATGGTATCGAATTTTGGAGTTGACCCCTTCACGAATGTTGTAGAGCTTGTCATTACAAGCGTTTGTATATTTTCTTTACATTTTTCACACTTGTACATTAGTTATTATGAATTTTTATTAATTTCGAACTTAAACAAAAAAATACTATTCATGAAGATTTGGACCTTTTCAAAAATTCAAACGACGATGTAACCATCGTCAAAGCGAAGAGGATGCGATGATGAGCGTTTTCATATTTTTTTTCACATTTTTTGCATTTATAATTAATTATTATGAATTTAATTAATTTTTAACTCAAACAAAAATAATGTTCATTTCAAAAATTCCAAAGCACATTAAAAAATTCATAATAATTAATTTACAAGTGTGTAAAATGCAAAAAACAAAGTGCAAAAGTTCATGAACGCATCCTCTACGCTTTGAGGATGGTTAAATCATCGTTTGGATTTTCAAAACCCTCCAAACCCTCGTGAATAGTATTTTTTTTAAGTTCAAAATTTTGAAAATTCATAATAATTAATGTACAAGTGTGAAAAATATAAAGAAAATATACAAACACTCATAATGCGAAGCTCTACAACTTTCGTGTAGAGGTCAACTCCGAAATTTGACATTATAATCCATAAACCCTAAATCAATGTCCTTTACATTTACGCTCCATTTTTTTTCACCGGATTTCATTTTTTCAGATTTTCTTTTTTGAAAACACAATGTTTTAGTGGATGCGGAAAGATGAACGGTTCAGATCGTTGATATCACTTTCAGATTTTTATGGCTAGTGAAAATATAGCTCAGAGTTTATAAAGTTTCTAGAAACTATATAGCATTGACTCATTTTTCAGTTAACCATAAATATCGGAATATAATATCAACGATCCGAACCGTTCATCTTTCTACATCCACTAAAAGATCATGTTTTCAAAAAATAAAATCTGAAAAAATGAAATCTGGTGAAAAAAATGAAGCGTAAACGTAAAGGACAATCGACGGTTAAATATAAATCTAGAGTTCATGGATTATAGTGTCGAATTTCAGAGTTGACTCCTTCACAAAAGTTGTAGAGTTTGTCATTACGAGTTCGTAGCATCTTTCGTAATATTTTTTTGACGTATAATGAATTTATTATTAATATTGTAAGATAAATAAAATTAAAATATTAAACAAAATTAAAAATTACACGTGGCAGAAATTGAGTGTTATGCAGCCACTTCCATGGACAGTGACCCAATCTCTTGCTGTCACATGGCATGGTGACAATATTTTATTGAAAACCCTAGATTCTTACTGCCTTTCTTCGGATTGCGTCTTTCTCACAATTTTTCTCACAATTTGGGATTAATATGGTAGTAGAATAGGGAGGGTCGGTGAATCACCCATCTTTAAATAAATTTTTAAAAAAAAAATGCCACGTTAAATGTGCCTGGATTTGGGCCGCAAAAAAGGACTATTAATTACATAAATGGCAACAAATTTTTATTTTTTGGTAACCCAGCCCAAAAAATCGATTTTTATTTTTTCCCTAATTACTCACTTATCCACCATCGCGCCTCCTTCATCTGACCTCCTCCAACCTTGCTTCTTCCAGACCACCTTCTGCCATCCCCATCGCCCTGCCATCTCCATCACTGTGTCGTCTCCATAGATCTGCCATCGCCGACGATCTTCTCCTCGCTCACCGGAGTAATCTATGTCGGACCCAAGGTGAGACAAACCGTCGATATATACAGTGCAACCGTCGATATATACAAACCGTCGATATATCCAGTAACTTGATATATACAGTGCAAATTGTGGTGGAGAACACGACCTAAGCCGAAACCGCCACGAACAGCTACATGACGATTAATCGATGACAGAGTTTTTCGACTACAAGATGGATTCGGCGCCGGAAGATGGCCAGATAGGAGGAGTTGTCACTGTGTATGTCTTCATAACAGGTGCACATGCCCCACGTGGGTATGACTTTTACTGAAAACCTACAACCTAATTCCCTACTAAGTAATTTTGTTGATCACTTTTCTAATACAAATTAATCTCATATACATAATTGATATCCACCTCTACTAAAGAGGTAGTATATAAATGGAGTTCAAATACCATCATCCTTTAGTAAATTCGATTGTTGTTTTTAAATAAGATGGTTTTTTTTTCCCAACAAAGCTAGGTGTTAAATTGAATTCTTACTTCAGTCCTTTCATTTTGGGTATGTTATATTATTTTATACAATAATATTCTACTTTAAGAGGCGGAATAAAAATAATATTATACTTTAAACCAATCTAAAGTGTGGAAAGAAAATTCGAACTTGAGTGCATAGAAAAGAGCACATATACAAGTTTGTGAAAACTTGTATGTATAATATATTCGTAAGTATATATATGTTGTTTCCCTCTATCTTATTCGCCTACGAATATAAATATGTACAAATTTTTTTTGACTTATTTACGAATGTATTCAAAATGATATACCTGTATTTAAAATATAATATACCTAAAAAAATAACTTCCAATCTAACACCAGAGGTTTTAACCCCAAAAAAAAAAAACCTTTTATTTTAGTGGAATGAAAATCTAACACTTTTAACGCTTGGTTTTTGTGTTGTTCATACATGGTTTTTGAATGGTATTAGATTAACACAATCTACTTTCTTTTGCTAAAATATAACATAATCTGCTTGAAACACTCAACAATACTATATAAATATATGTGTGAGATCTTTTTTTTTATATAGATTGGTCATGTTATCACTGACTTTTCTGGATTTTTAATTAACATCTAGACTTACTGTAAGTTATGAGAAAAGATTATAAACGATGTACAGTATATTCCTTAATCCCTAATTTAGACGTGGAACCAAATTATAGGATAATCCCAAAATACAGTATTGCATATATATATATAGTATCAAACACTTGTAATTTAATTATTCCACAAGGATGCCTACGAGCTCCACATCTCATTTCATTCATCAGTCATTTGTTTGTTAATTCAAACAATAGTCAAAGTTTGTAAGTTTAAAAGTTATTTTCAATAAAAGTAATTTCAAGTATATTTACATTCATTAATTTAAAGTTATTTTCAATAATAATTTTACTTTTTCGGGGCCTAAAGAATCAAGTAATTGCACTAATCAACCCTGGAAGGACTCCAAGGAGTCATATCCATGGGGTAGCTTCCCAGCACCCTCAAGAACTCCTGAACCTCCGCCAGCGCGTTCCGTGCCCTAACCTCCACCATCGACGCCTCGAAGTCCACGTAGAACAAGTACTCGAAGTGCTTCGCGGTCCCTTCGTTCGAATCGCTCACCAGCTTGATCGGACGGTTGCGGTCCGGCCGTGACTCGATCTTCGTCAGGCTGATGTTCCAGAAAGCGAAAGCCGATAGGACCTTGAACAGCACCGACGTCCCCTTGTCGTGCGTGAAGACGATGCTCGTCTTGAACGGTCGGTCCGTGCGGGGAATGATCGGCTCTCGGGCCAGCATCAGGAACCGGGTCACGTTGCTCGAGTCGTCCTGGATTCCGTTCTCTAAGATCTCCATGCCGTAGAGCTCGGCGGCGCATGCGGAGACGATCGCTGCCGTGTCGCGGAGGTTGTTGGCCGCGACGAACTCGGCCGCACCGGCAGTGTCGTCGACGGCCTTGATACGCTCATAGTAAGCGCATAATTTAACCCTGAAAATGTCATCGTTAGTATATGGTAAATAGGGATCGTTCCAATCCGGGGATTGAGGGTACACCTGTCAATAAAAATACAAAGTATATTATTTACAAAATAAAATAAAGTATAAACATATTTACAAAATAAAGGGGGGTTTTCTATTTTAGATTTTCAAAAATTAAAAGAAACAAAGAAAATAAAATATATAAACACAAGTACAAGAATGAAATGAAAGAAACAAAGATCAAAACCAATTCCATAATCAAATTCGATTCAACCCTACAATTGTTCATCTAAGTCATGAGAAAGAAGTTGATCATGAGAAAGAAGTTGATCATGTGAAACATTCATAGCAAATGATTTCCCATATTTTACTTTCCTTAATTAATTAATCTAAATGAAAGCACCTAGATTAATTCTATTAAACATGCAATCAAAGTCTAGAAAGCTAGCTAATCAAAACATGTTTAACGCAATACACATAGAGAAAGGATATCAACTTAAGTGCACAACCTAGTATGAATAAGTTCATCTATTTGCAATCCTTTTCAATTGAATTCGACCTTTGTCCAAAGCCTTTACTACTTGTGATTTAGGTCCACAAAACTATTAGGTGAATCGTTTACCTAAATCTAGCACCAATTATATGTAAATATCCTAAGTTGGCCACCAAAGAACATAAACATATAAAAGTTTTCTGTAAAGCAAATTCAATTGAACAATCTCACATAAGCAACCAAGAATCACAATTATAAGGATCAAACTTTATTCAATCATAAGAATTCGAATTTAAACTTTGTTCTAACATCATTGTCAACTAGAAACAATTCCAACAGAAATCAAACAAGGTTACAAAGAAATAGAATGAATTACACCGTGGATGGAAGATGGAGATGGAGGCTTGACGGTTGGATTCTTGAAGCTTGAAAGCAAGTCTTCAATGGTGGATGATGGATGAATTGCTCACGGCTCATTCTTCTCTTCTTCTTCCTTGCTTGAAATTTGTGGAATTGCACTAGAGGATGGATAGAGGGAGAGAGAGTATATTTTTTTCTTAGAAATCTGTGTGTTTTTAGAATGGTCTCTGAATTCTTTTTCTAACTCCTGAATCATCCCCACTAATAGCTATTTTATTGATGACATTAAGTGAAAGAGAAATGGTTACACAAGTGTAACTCTTTTGGGTGGCCTTTATGCTAATTACTCCCACTTACTCCTCATCTTTAATTCCATTTCCTCAGCTATTTGAATAGGTGTTTGCTGACTTGTTCTTGGCTGCATCTGTTTTGGCTGTCAAATTTATTGGATTTATTGCTTTCGTTTCAGTTACAAACTGCTCAGCATCTTCTGAACCTTTCAGTGTTAAAACTGCCATAACTTCTTATAGAAAATTGATATGGACAAACCGTAAAATGCTCCAAAAATTAGACATCTGTAGCTTTCCAAGCATATAAGGCACGGTTTTTAATTCATTCTGAGCTGTTCACAACTTGCTTCCAAAGTCAGCTGATCTGCACAGGCAGTTTTGACGAATCTGTAACTTAAAATCCACTTTGTGCTATTTTTCTTTTCTTTGCTTGACAGATCCTACAAAACACAAAAACAAAGTAAATAGCTCAAAAATATAAGGAAGTAACTAAGAAAAGACAAGTACATTTGATGTAAAATAACATAAATATGAGCTTGTCATAACCTAATTTTGAGCCAAAACTTCCCAACACTCTTAAATCGACTAAATGACTCAGAAAAGCAAGGATAAGGGCTACACAATGCTTAGAATGAAGTATAAACATATTAAAATCGTAGCACAAAGTGCTCCTATCAGGCCTCGCGGGCGACGTTGAGGCCGAGTTTGGTGAGAGTCAGCTTGCACTGAGCTAAGGCTTGAGGATGCGAGATGACGCGGTTCAAGTACTCTTTTCGGACTCCAGGGAGGGCTAAGAGGCAGTGGTGGACCGGGAGCTGGACTTCTCCTACGATGTGGAGGCGGTGGCGGAGGAGGAGATCGTGATTGCGGTGAATTGAGCCGCCGAGGGAGTTTTCGACCGGGAGGACTGCTCGATCGGCGATCCAGAGCTCGACGGTTTGGAAGGCAACTTCAAATTGGTCGCAGGGGATGGCCTCGCATTTCGGGTAAGCTTTGCCTACGGCGGCTTCAGAGTATGCACTGGGAACGCCTTGGTAGGCCACACGCAGCTGGGCGCCGTGCATCGGAGCTGGAGAGAGGTCGGTGATGGTGAGCGCCCTGGGAGGGGGAGGTGGAGAAGACGACTTGTCATCTGAAGAGGACGACGACGAGAGCTTTTCGATGGGGACAAAGTCGAGGTCAACGGAGGTCTTGTGGCCGTTGACTGAGGCGACATGTGGTTGTTGGGAGACGACGTTGCTGGCGAGAATGGCGCAGGAGCTCTGCCAGTCGGCGCGGCTGGAGCCGATGCCGTTGGGGAAGTGGACGAAGTCGGAGCGGTAGGCGCATTTGAAGACGGCGAGTTGGGCCGGGGCAACCCGGGGCAGGCTGAGTGCGTGCTTTGTGAGAGTATTAGGTGAGGGTGGAAGAAGAGCTTGCATTGCGTAAGAGAGTGTTGGGGACACAGATAGAATTGAGAGAAAAGAATGGGAGCGGAAATGGAAATGAGATTTTTTTTTGGGTAAAAAAAAAAGGGAAACTGAAAGCTTGGTGTTCTCTTTGTGAGAAGGGAACGTCAAGCTGAGAGGGAAGGAGGGTGGCGATGGGTATTTATATATTGAGAGAGAGAGAGGGGAAGGAAATGGGAAATGGGATGGAGGAGTGGACGAGTCCGTTGAGAGGAGGGAGGGAGGGCGGGTTTGGTCAAATCTCACACCTACAGTATAAGTATGAAGATAGTTTGAAAGTGGAAAGTTTGGTATGTTTCAAAACGGGTATAAAGCTACAAAATGGAGATATAAAATCTTCAACCGTAGAAATTCAATAATAATAATATAAGCCTCCAAGAAATCAGTGAAATCCGGTAACATAAATCACAATATAAAAATCGGAGTACGCTCGGTAGGTGATGTAGACACACGAGTTCATGCAGAGATATTTTACCATGAACAGGCTGGGTGTAATAATAATATATGCTCGTGTACTACATACACATGAAGTTGACGCTAAGCGTGTCACAACGAGTTCTAGAATGCCAAAGCAACTAGAACATGCTGGCACCTACGATGCAGTGTGAACATACAAGTGTAGCTGGTCTTGGCCCCAGACAATATTATAGACACTGTGTAAGCATTCCTAGTTGAGCGTGTATAAAAACATGCCATGAGTAATTTCTAATATAATAATGTGGGGTATTTCGTTTCTAAGGTAAAACTCGTAGTAAAACTTTCTAAATAGGTATTATCGGATGCCGTATTCGAAATACCGATAATATACTAAAAAATTTACGTTTCTAAAACCGGGTAGTGTAATAAGTAAAACCAAGGTTTACTTCAAACATAAATGTAAGTCTAAATTCAAGGCATAAGCACAAATACTAATTTCCAAACACATATAACATATAATTTAATAAAGAAATGGCCTACTCACAGTGACCATCGCCGAAATTGTATATTTGTATGCTCTTCGTACTCCACAGGTTGTCAAACCTAAGTTAGAACACCCACAATTAATAAAGTAGTCGAAAACTACGAAGAAAACGGTGTTTGGAACTAAAATTAGGAGTTTCGGGGAAAACCAAAAAACACCGTCGCACCAACCGCCACGTGCCTGTCGAAGTCCACCACGCGGGGGTACACACGCCATTAAAGTTAACAGGGCCCGCTAACTTTAACGGAATATTCTAACGGCGCTAGAATATGCCGTTAACGCTGAAGATTATTGTCTGTGCTGGAGCTGAGAAGGAGAGGAAGCGGAAGTTTGGGGATGAAAACGATGATTCTGACGATGACAAGTTCCCTCCGAAGGGCAAGAAATTAAAGTCCAAAAAATCTGCCTTGAAATCAAGTCAATATACTCTTAAGGTCAAACGCTGATATTACAAATGTGAAGCTTGGACGACGTTCTCTGATATCCAATGTCCAGAGTCGGGAAAGTTTTTTGGTTTTGAGGTTTTTCGTCTGCCAAGCCTGAACAGATAAGCCAACGTTTTTGCCCCCCGTCTATCATATTGGGTGAAAGCTTTTTGACATAGCATTGCTAGTGTCTTTGCATCTCGCTACTTTTGTCAACATCTAGAAGATGGTTGTCTGCAAGAAGAGAAGTTGTTTTGTTTGGTGGGCAGGTCGTATGCGATTCCCCCTCTAACAGTGAGGCGGATGCATGTTTGTGTGCCCTGCTTCTTTGTGAGTTAGGGTTCGCATAAGACCTTCCCCATACAAGAATGTTTCTTGCCATTGCTGCTCGCCTCGACATCTTTATTTTTTGGGGTCTGATGCTCAACATCCTTCTGGTGTGGAGTGTATTATTATGTATGTTTAGACACTGATCTTTTTTATTTGAGATTTGTTTTTTTGAGCACCATCTGCATGACGTTGTGTAATGTTCTTTTTTTCATCTGTATCAAGTAATATCCATGAAAGATATTTCTCAAGACCTAAATTACTAAAATCTAAGGGGAAGGAGATTCGAACTCGGGTACAGACCAATCGGCGCAACTCATCTTTACAGTGAAAGAAACCTCACGCATTCTTCGTTGTAATTTCGTCAATTGTTTTTTATGGAATTATCACAAGAGGGGCGTGAGGCGTTTACACCTTTCACATGTTCAATTGATCACTCTCACATATGCTGGTCATATCATATGCCAATTTTGGAAACAATTGACGGCATTATGTCGTATTTGAACTGCAAAACTCTGTAAACTCTACGTGCTAAATTTCGACAAACGGAAAGTATAAAGTGCCAAAGTGAAGCTTTCTACAAAGACTAAATTACATTTTGCTATCTCAAACAGTGCAATTGTACTTCATACATCATTTTTAAAATATTGTAATGTCATACACAAACTTGTATTTTAGTTGTAATTTCATACGTCCGTTAGTCAATTTGTCAATTTGACCGTTGATGGTTTGGCAAGTGCGGATTCTACTATTTTGCTGATGTGGTTGTTACAAATATACCACATAGGAAAAAAAATTAAAAATATAATTCTTTTACAAATGTTAATTTAAGAAAAAAAAACATTTTAATTTTAATTTTCTTTTTGTCCGTAATTGCCACAACATCATTTAACTGTTAAATTGACGGATTGACTAACGAATGTATGAAATTGCAACTAAAACACAAATTGGTGTATGACATTGCAATATTTTAAAAATGATGTATGGAATTGCAACTAGACCAAAACTTGAGAATGTAAAATATAATTTACCGCAAAGCCACAATAGTATAATTAATGTAATGGTGTAGTAGGAACCCAACATATCGACGTGGTGGCTTAGTATGAACCTAACATTATGATGTACTATGAATCGGCTTGAGGAGATAATTAATCTTGTGTGTCACAGGTAACATGTCGGTGATGACAAATATGATCACACGAATGTATACACACCTGATGATTTGGTAAATCTCATCCTTAAGATTAGAAATATATAAGCTTTGCGTCTCCTCGTTTGGGGTTTTATTTATTGAATCATCATACATAAATAATAATAATATCATGGTTACTAAATTATTATCAAATTGAATGAATTGAATTAGGAAGGAACTGAATAAACTCCGTAATCGAAATTCAACTTTATGTTTCGATTACAAGATCAACTATAACAGTCACAGAGAAGCAACTGAGAGTTAGGTGTGTGTGTGTTGTGATGGCGATTGTTTCCTGCTACAGTGCGTCGTCTCGAATCATCCACGTTGAAGACCCACGAAAGCAGTGGTGGTGATCAACTGGTGGCTACAAATCCTATACACAAACATGTCATACAAAGTAACATGCCACTTTCAAACAAATTAAAAATAAATTTAATTCTTATATATTCATATGAAATATTAAATTTTTGTTGTGGGAATAAGAAAAATTATTTAAGGTTATGGTCTTACAGAATTATAAAAAGGGAACTAATTTTGACACACTATTTTTAACGTCTCACATACATTTCTTTATTTTTCATCGTCGGATTGAATAAATTAAACAGAAACTATAAATTTAATTAAAAAAAATGTGTGTAAGAGATTAAAAATGTGTGTTTTGATCATTTTTCTAATGAGAGTGTGGTTTAAATGTTTTTCTTTTGTTCAATAAGCATAAACGATTAGGATTTTTTCAATGAAAAAACTCAAACTCAAACTAGGGAAAGATTTAGTAATGGCCCTTGGACTTACATCTTTATTCCAATTTGCTTCATCAAATTTTAGTTTGGTTATAAACCTTCATAATATTTTAAAATATGTCAATTTTCCTACAACTGACAAACATATCATGTTTTATGTTAGTTTTCACCGAACACAAACATGTCATACAAATCCTATACACAAACATGTCATACAAAGTAACATGCTATTTTCAAACAAATTAAAAATCAATTTAATTCTTATATATTCATATGAAATTTTAAATTTTTGTTGTGGGAATAACATCGGGGCTAAGGAGGGCTTTTCTCACTCAAAAAAGTATAAAAGCCCCCCCGCCGTTATGTATTCTTTTCAGAATTCCTAATTCTTACACGGATGAGACCGAGTGATTTTCTCTTAGATTATATAAGTCTAAGAGAGAGTCATTATAGATTTAACACTAACCCCAGGTAGGATTCGAACCTACGACCAGTCAGTTAACAACCGACCGATCTAGCCTATTCGTTATGGGGAATCAATGCTCAGGGCCGAATAGAGCTTACCAGAAAATTTATTTAAGATAATGGTCTTACAGAATTATAAAAAGGGAACTAATTTTGACACATTATTTTTAACATCTCACATACATTTTTTTATTTTTCATCGTCGGATTGAATAAATTAAACAAAAACGATAAACTTAATTAAAAAAAATGTGTGTGAGAGATTAAAAATGTGTGTTTTGATCATTTTTCTAATGAGAGTGTGGTTTAAATGTTTTTCTTTTGTTCAATAAGCAGAAACGATTAGGATTTTTTCAATGAAAAAACTCAAACTCAAACTAGGGAAAGATTTAGTAATGGCCCGTGGACTTACATCTTTATTCCAATTTGCTTCATCAAATTTTAGTTTGGTTATAAACCTTCATAATATTTTAAAATATGTCAATTTTCCTACAACTGACAAACATATCATGTTTTATGTTAGTTTTCACTTAACACAAACATGTCATACAAATCCTATACACAAACATGTCATACAAAGTAACATGCTATTTTCAAACAAATTAAAAATCAATTTAATTCTTATATATTCATATGAAATATTAAATTTTTGTTGTCGGAATAACATCGGGGCTAAGAAGGGCTTTTCTCACTCAAAAAAGTATAAAAGCCCCCGCGCCGTTCTGTACTCTTTTCAGAATTCCTAATTCTTACACGGATGAGACCGAGTGATTTTCTCTTTGATTATATAAGTCTAAGAGAGAGTCATTATAGATTTAACACTAGCCCCAGGTAGGATTCGAACGTACGACCAGTCAGTTAACAACCGACCGCTCTAGCCTATTCATTATGGGGAATCAATGCTCCGGGCCGAATAAAGCTTACCAGAAAATTTATTTAAGATAATGGTCTTACAGAATTATAAAAAGGGAACTAATTTTGACACATTATTTTTAATATCTCACATACATTTTTTTATTTTTCATCGTCGGATTGAATAAATTAAACAAAAACAATAAATTTAATTAAAAAAAATGTGTGTGAGAGATTAAAAATGTGTGTTTTGATCATTTTTCTAATGAGAGTGTGGTTTAAATGTTTTTCTTTTGTTCAATAAGTAGAAACGATTAGAATTTTTTCAATGAAAAAACTCAAACTCAAACTAGGGAAAGATTTAGTAATGGCCCGTGGACTTATGTCTTTATTCCAATTTGCTCCATCAAATTTTAGTTTGGTTATAAACCTTCATAATATTTTAAAATATGTCAATTTTCCTACAACTGACAAACATATCATGTTTTATGTTAGTTTTCACCGCTTTAGTAGATGAAAATACCTTTTAAGTTGACAAAAAAAATTAATAATTGCATGAGACAAATTGATACATTTTAGATAATTATTAGAGCTCATAACCAAATTAAAAGTTTACGAGTTCATTGGAGACATTGCTAAAATTTTTTGAGCAAAACTATTTTATTTCTTGGAATGGACATATTTTTTAATCAGTAAATTAATAAACACACCCACAATATTTATGTTTCAAGAAAGAAATTATACATAATTTGCAAAGACAGAACAAAATTTTCTTTCTTGAAACATTATGTTTTCAAGAAAGAAATTATATAAGGTGTTTACGACCAAATAAAAACGTGTCCAATTTATTTGTAGAAATTAATTACTCAACTAATTCAGTTTTTTCGATAAGCACTCAACTAATTCATTAACAACTCACATTTCCCGAAAGAAATTATTAGTACCAACACCTAAAGAACCGGACTAGAAAAGAAATTCTTTTCCAACGAACCCCAAATTTCTAGAACGAAAGAAAGCTCCGAGGGCAAAATCGGAAACACGTAGTCTTCAAAATTGGCGGGGCTTTTAGTCCACAGTTAAAATGACCATAAAGCCCCTCACAGCTCATTGTAGATAGTACACGTGCACGCCGATCGATGAGTTGCCAACATTCCTCATTTCTCTCCAAGTCTGTTAGGATTTCTGGTTAAATAAAAACTCTCAGAACTAAAATACAAAAATTAAAAGTTAACAGATCTCTCAAAAAAATTGACACAGAGAGCGAGAGAGAGAGTGATCGGAAGGTCAAGATCAGCCGGAGGTAGTGCAGCAGTAACAATGGCGGCGGTGTCGAACGGGAGCGAGTACTTCGAGATAGAGGCGAGAAACGAGTCGTTCGCTCGGCCGTCGAATGCCGAGTCGGTGGCGGAGGACGAGGAGGAGCTGATGTGGGCGGCGATCCGGAGGTTGCCGTCGCAGAAGCGGTCGAACACGGCGCTGCTGAGGAAGAGGGGGGACGAAGGAAGAGACGGAGGCGACAAGGTGGAGACGGTGGACGTAAGGAAGCTGGACCGGTTCAATCGGGAGTTCGTCGTCAAGAAAGCGTTTGCCACCAACGATCAAGATAACTTTCTCTTGCTCTCCGCCGTTAAAGAGCGTCTCGATAAGTACGTACGGTCATTTTTTTCTCTCCCTCTCCTCCTTCTCTCTCTATAGTTCGTGGATTTGGTGTATGGTTGAAGATCACAGTAGAAATTTGGGATTAGCTTAATTTTCCGAAATTATTATGTTTTTTTTTCAAAAAAAAAAGAAAAAGAGTGATTTTTTCTTGCATGCATGTGATGGCCCACATAGATGGGAACCGTCGAGTATGAGCTTCCACACCTCTATAGTGCATGCTCAAAGGTTTTGTTGGAAACTCTATTTCATAGTTAAAAACACATAAAAATACTGTTGTGAAAAAAAATTTTACACTTCAACGTTGTTAAATACGAAAGATGATGGATTTTCTTTTGTAATTAGATTTTGAACTATTTTTTACTTTCATTTATTTGTTGTTTTTATCGGAATTTATTTGTTCTCCTTGTGTTAAATGAAGAGTGGGATTGGAGGTCGCAAAGGTTGAAGTACGGTATGAGAATCTGAAAGTGGTGGCAAACGTTCAGACTGGATCAAGAGCTTTGCCTACTCTAATCAATTATACTCGTAATGCTTTAGAGGTATATATGTAATTAATTAAGTAATTACCTAATTTCCTTAATCCTTTCTTCACTAAACAAGCTTAATTATCATTTCTTTTCCCTTGCAAAATGACATATCTGATGGTGCTAATATATATTTGGATGCAGGGTATTTTAACTGGTTTAAGAATATTTCAACCCAAGAGACATTCTTTAACCATTTTGAACAACATTAGCGGCGTTGTTAAACCCGGAAGGTAATCATTGTTTTTGTGTTAGAACTACCTTCCTTAATTGATTTAGAAGTCAAAATCATGTTATAATTTTTTGCCTATATATCCATAATTATGCATCAACAAATTAAACAAAAAAATGCATTATATTGACAAGTAAAAGAGGAAAGCCAAGTGGTACATAATACCGAATTATGGTAAATATTTAATTTAAATTCAACTTTACTTTAGGTTACTTTAAATTCAGCATACAAATGCTATTTTTCCTTTTTGTAGGATGACATTGCTTTTGGGTCCTCCTGGTTCTGGAAAATCCACTTTGCTTTTGGCTCTTGCAGGAAAACTTGACCCCAACTTAAAGGTCAGTAATCAGCGGTTGGTTAAATTTCCTTTTTTGGTAAATATTGTTGATCAAGGCTATCGTTTGTGTGTAAATTTGTAAATCATCTTTCCTTTTTAGTTCAAATATTGAAAAGACCGTTACGCTTTCATTCAATATATTCATATGAACTCTTCACTTCACCCTATTAATTGATGAGAGTATATGCCTTATTGATAATGTTAAGCATACTGCATTACAAATGTAGAATATTTTGGGCCTCATTTGTTATCGATAATTGATTTTGGATTGGATGCTATGAATTCTATGTAGTATCGGAGCAAACAATTCATATGTTAGGGAAAATATTTGTAACTTGTTTGACTCAAATCACTACGCAGGTGAAGAAGTGTGCTGCTTCACACAGAAGAAATATTTGTTAAAACATATATTGTCTCAGTTCTTTTCACCATCGCTAATTGATTTTGAGTTGGATTGTCCGACTAACTTCCACTGTTCTAAAAATCGGCCTAGGCGGCCGCCTAGGCGCTAGGCGGGGGTCTTCCGAGGGGATTATTAGCAAATCGTTCTAAAAATCGGTTTAGTGTTAGGCGGTCCTAGGCGGGGGCCTAGGCGGTGCTTTTTTTTTTTAATTTTTTTAAAAATGCAAAATGGTTTTCTGGGAAGAAAACCCAAAATTCCTAATTTCTCAATTCCCTATTTGAGTTTGATACGGAGGGAGTCTTGGAAGGAAATGGAGAATAAGAGATTGAGGCCTAGCCTTGCAACTTTATCTCTCCAAATTCTTAATATAAGTATAGTTTTTTATTTTTTTTAAAGCGTAAATAGACACTTATTTATATGATATTAATAAATTTATTTAAATCCGCCTAGTCCGCCTAGGCCCCGCCTAGACCCCCACCTAGGCACCTAGGCGCTAGGCCCCTGTTCGCCGCCCGACTAGCGCCTAGCGCTTTTTAGAACCTTGCTAACTTCCATATCGATGCCCAATTCTATATGCTGTGTTGATTTCATGGCTTTATACACCCTTTTTAACACTTTGGCATTTTCTTTCCAGAAAAGCGGTACCATTACCTACAATGGCCATAAGCTCAACGAGTTTTGCGTTCAAAGAACTTCTGCTTACATCAGCCAAACAGATAATCATATTGGAGAGCTGACCGTAAGAGAAACCTTGGATTTTGCAGCTAGATGTCAAGGTGCAAGCGAAGGCTATGCAGGTGTGTTCCTGTTACTTGCAATTTCATTACATTCAAAGTGCAGATATTCTTAATTTCAGTAGTTGTTTCATGTACTCAAACAATCATTGGTAATATTCTTCCCCTGTTTTTGTCAATTGCTTTATGCTGTAGCATACATGAACGATTTGGTACGGTTAGAGAGGGAAAGGAACATAAGGCCGGACCCAGAAATTGATGCATATATGAAGGTTTGTTATTATAATTTGATTGACACAAGAAAAAGAAAGAAATGAATTTTGAATTTTGTAATTATTTTAGTACTAAAGGCTTTATTTTATTTTTCTGATGTGTTCTTTGTAATGAATTTGAATCCACAGGCATCATCTGTTGGCGGTAAAAAGCACAATGTTGCAACAGATTATGTGTTGAAAGTGCTTGGTCTTGATGTATGTTCAGAGACAATTGTTGGAAACGAAATGGTAAGAGGCGTATCAGGTGGACAGAGGAAAAGGGTTACCACAGGTATCTCTCTCTCTTTCTATCATGAATTTAAATGTGAACTTTAACCGTGTTAGTATTTTCTAAACATCATATCGATTATGCTTAATTTTTCGGGTGGAGAAGTTTTATTTTGTTTTTCTAATATCCTGGAGAAATTCTAACTATTTACATCCAAGATCAATATGATTTGTTCTTTTTTCGTAAGAACCAAAAATATACTTGAGCCTTTCTCGAGTGTTGCTCACATCTTTTAATTCACCAATGTAGGAATTCTTAACTGATTTCAGTTGCCCTCGTGACTTTCCCTTCATCCAATTATATTAATTGAGCTAATGGTTTTGCAGGAGAAATGGCTGTTGGCCCAAGACAAGCTCTATTTATGGATGAAATTTCTACTGGGCTTGATAGTTCTACTACATTCCAAATTGTAAAATGCACTCGGAATTTCGTTCATCTAATGGATGCTACCATACTAATGGCTCTTCTCCAGCCTGCGCCTGAGACATTTGAACTGTTTGATGATCTGGTGCTGTTATCAGAAGGGCATGTGGTTTATCATGGTCCTCGAGCCCAAGTATTGGAATTCTTTGAGTCATTAGGCTTTCGTCTACCCCCACGTAAGGGAGTTGCAGATTTTCTTCAAGAGGTATATATACTTGTAAAAGAATTTGTTGATTTCATTTTTTTAGGCTGCTTGCATTGATATAACTTGTTTTATATCCAGGTGACTTCTAAAAAGGATCAATCTCAATATTGGGCTGATAAATCGAAACCGTATGTGTACCTTTCTGTTCCACAAATTGCTGAAGCCTTCAAAAATTCCAAATTTGGAAGGACTCTGGAGTCTGAGCTTTCGGATCCATATGATAAGCCTAATAGTCATCCTGCTGCTTTGGCAAAAACAAAATATGCAGTCTCAAGATGGGAGCTTTGTAAAGCATGCTTTTCACGAGAACTCCTGTTGATCAGCAGGCATAGGTTTCTTTATATATTTAGGACGTTCCAGGTACGCTTTACTCTGTCGCTTATGTGCTTCTCGTACCCATCTCTCGAATCTTGATTTAAAGTTGTGTATCATTGTTTGTCTAGAATTAGTCTCTTACTGGGTTTTCATTGTCTACAGGCTAAGTCATATATTTGTAGTTATTTGAGATTTTTTTATCAATTGGGACTTGACTTCATATATAACTTTCTCAAAAATGCAGATATAAAGTGCTATTTGAAATTTGAAATTTTCTATTTATTTTAGAAGATTCTTATCCGAATTTTCTGTCTCTTAAAGGTTGCATTTGTTGGATTTGTGACATGCACAATGTTTCTGCGAACAAGACTACACCCGACAGATGAGGGACACGGAGAACTTTATCTTTCTTGCTTATTTTTTGGGCTGGTGCACATGATGTTTAATGGATTTTCTGAGCTGCCTCTTATGATATCCCGGCTCCCAGTCTTTTACAAGCAAAGGGACAACTTCTTTCATCCTGCGTGGGCATGGTCTGTTGTGAGTTGGATTCTGCGTGTTCCTTACTCCGTTATTGAAGCTGTTGTATGGTCTTGTGTCGTATACTACACTGTTGGTTTTGCTCCTGCTGCTGGAAGGTATTCTCTATTTACTTATATGCTCAAAGGTATTCTCTATCTCAAAGATGGTCTTATACTCATTACTTTCCGTCAATGTTTCAGGTTTTTCCGTTTCATGCTTATACTATTCTCAGTGCACCAAATGGCTTTGGGTCTCTTTCGGTTGATGGCATCTATTACACGAGATATGGTCACTGCCAATACATTTGGATCAGCTGCACTACTAATTATATTCTTGCTGGGTGGATTCATCATTCCAAAAGGTATTAAAATCTTTTGTTTGATTCAAAGATTAGTTACTGTTATAATTTAACACCAAAAGTTATGTTAATTTGGTTGTTTATTTCTTCAGCAAGCATTAAGCCATGGTGGGTTTGGGCCTTTTGGGTATCCCCGCTATCTTATGGGCAACGAGCTATCTCCGTGAACGAATTTGCTGCTACAAGGTGGATGAAGGTATGCTCTTCGGCTTTATGGGTAACTTTGGATCAATATTAAGTAAACAAATAAATGACAAAAAATTAAAATATCCGTCAGTACATTCTTTTGTTAGATTAATTCTACTGGTTCTGGACACTGTTACTTTGCAGAAATCTGCCGTTGGTAATGACACAATCGGGCACAATATTCTTCACTCACACAGCTTACCAACTGGTGATCATTGGTATTGGATTGGAGTTGGTGCCTTATTGCTTTATGGCTTGCTTTTCAATAGCCTTGTGACTATGGCCTTGCTCTACCTAAATCGTAAGTTTGAACGAAGATTTGTTTATTTTTATGTGTCCATATTTGTTTAAATCATCTCTGAATGTTATTCTTATCCACAGCTCTTAGGAAGAACCAGACAGTGGTTCCACATGACGACACAGAAGGGAGTCCTGCTGCAGATGGTCAGTCTCCATAATCTGCAAAGTGATCTGTTTATAATTTGATATTTAGTGGCTCCAGGTTTTTTGTAATATTTGGGACGTGGATGGAATATCTCTAAAAAAATGAATCTGATTGTGCAGCAGCTGAATCAAACCCAACATCAACTGGAACTAACAGTCCCAAAAAGGGAATGATCTTACCGTTTCAGCCATTGACAATGACTTTCCATAATGTCAATTACTTTGTTGACATGCCAAAGGTCTGTTGCATTGGCACTTTTGATTTCCTTTAGTTCTTTATACACAAGTGATGCGAACTAGTTTATAGCGTGCCTGTTTTTGTAGTGGATTTGGATATTCTAGCTGATGCAAGCTGTGGGATGTTTGAAACTTTTAGGAAATGAAGTCGCAAGGAATACCAGAAAATAAGTTGCAACTCTTGGCGAATGTGAGCGGAGTATTTTCACCAGGCGTTCTTACTGCTTTAGTTGGGTCTAGTGGAGCTGGGAAGACCACTTTGATGGATGTCCTCGCTGGTAGGAAAACTGGGGGATACATTGAAGGAGATATCAGAATATCTGGTTACCCAAAAGAGCAACGTACTTTTGCCAGAATATCGGGATATGTTGAGCAAAATGACATACATTCTCCTCAAGTTACAGTTGAGGAATCTCTGCTGTTTTCTTCTTCTCTTCGCCTGCCAAAGGAAGTCAGCAAAGAGAAAAGACTTGTGAGCTGCTGAATATGACTAGATATTTATGTTCGCTTTGTCTTTTCTCATTTTTCCAGTTTGTTTTGACATAATAGTAATACTTTAATATAATTTCAGGAATTTGTTGAAGAAGTAATGAGATTAGTAGAGCTTGATACTCTAAGGCATGCTTTGGTTGGTTTGCCAGGCAGTTCAGGCTTATCAACAGAGCAAAGAAAACGCTTGACAATCGCTGTGGAGCTTGTTGCAAATCCTTCGATTATCTTTATGGATGAACCTACATCTGGACTCGATGCAAGGGCAGCAGCCATTGTGATGCGGACTGTTCGTAATACTGTTGATACAGGAAGAACGGTTGTCTGCACTATACATCAACCAAGTATTGATATATTTGAAGCATTTGATGAGGTCAGTTAGATCATTATCTTACAGCAGCCAGAAAGCTCTCATATGGTTCTCATCGTGAATATGTTTTGGTAGCAGCTTCTTCTTATGAAGCGTGGGGGGCAAGTTATATATGGAGGAAAGCTTGGTTTGCACTCGCAGACAATGATAAACTATTTTCAGGTAACATTGTAATAGCCTGTCTGTATTACTTAATTCCTAATTTAATTGACCAATCATTATTATACTGTTCGTGTATGAGCTGTCTGCCCTCATGGTTCTTTTTCGTGTGCAGGGAATCAACGGAATCGCTCCAATTCCCAGCGGGTACAATCCAGCAACCTGGATGCTTGAGGTTACTACACCTGCTTGTGAACAGAGAATTGCTAAAGACTTCGCAAACGTTTACAGAAATTCAGAGCAATACAGGTATTTACTTTCACGTTGCGTTTGTAATGTGACCGAGACCTGGGCTGATTCTATCTAATTCCTTATTCTTTGTTGTTAATGGGAATTGATTCTTACAATTATTTTGTTATAATTTTGTTTAACAAATTTCTTTACATCTTGCTTCAGGGAGGTAGGAGAGTCCATCGAACAATTTAGTAGTCCTCCAGCTGGTTCAGAACCATTGAAGTTTGGATCGACATATTCTCAAACTACGTGGTCGCAATTTTGTATCTGCTTATGGAAACAAAATCTTGTATATTGGAGAAGTCCACATTATAATGCCATGAGGTTGATTTTTACTACGATCAGTGCACTGATATTTGGTTCGGCGTTTTGGAACGTTGGTACAAAAAGGTACGCTTCATCTCTATTGTAGCTAGTTTTGAAATTTGGTTGCATTTTGAGCTCACTTTGCTCTAATTGCGTACTATTCACTGGCATGCTGAGTTGTTTGGCTATATCTCATATTTTTAAGTATCTATGTACATTCTCAAAGCAGACTCGATGGAATAACTAGTTAAAAATTATGAATGTTATTTGAGGCTATATCCTAGATCTTAAGAGCACTATTAACTTTCTGGGGAGGTAATTCTTTGGCATGGATAACCACCCTTGGGAAGTACCTGGTAGTAGAAGTCTTGAGTCTCTGTACGAATATACGAGTGCTGGAGTTGAGTTGGAACAGATAATGAACATATTACAGTTTTCATGATTTGATCACATATGACTTGTGGTATATGCATCTTCGCACTCGAACATGATGTCAATAGTGTTCCCCGCCCCCCGCCCCACCCCACCCCCCCCACTGCAATTTATTAACAAAATTGTGAACGATTCAACCAATATGTTCCATAGGGACTCACCTCAAGCACTAATGATGGTTATGGGAGCTCTTTATGCCGCTTGCTTGTTTCTTGGGGTCAATAACGCTTCTTCAGTGCAACCGATTGTTTCAATTGAGAGGACAGTATTCTATCGAGAGAAAGCAGCCGGGATGTATTCTCCATTAGCTTATGCAGCAGCCCAGGTAAGTGCCATACTGTAACGAAAATGTTAGCAAAATTTATTCTGGGAAAGAACATACGATAATTTATCTTATTTGCCTTCTCGACTGCAGGGCCTTGTCGAGATCCCATACATTGCCGTGCAGACAATAGTATATGGTGTAATCACGTACTTCATGGTTCATTTTGAAAGGACACTTAGTAAGTTTCCTAATCTTTTTCTTTGGATACACTTCTTGTTTCTTGGACTGTCCTCAAAATTATTGCAAAGGATAGGATACAATGCTTGCCAATGAGTTGTCTACGTCTTCGAGTAAATGCTTCAACTCAAAATTCAGATGGCGTTGCTTAAACGGTTTGGTTTCTTGTTGCAGGAAAGTTTTTGCTCTATATTGTGTTCATGTTCCTCACATTCACCTACTTTACCTTCTATGGTATGGCGGCTGTTGGTCTCACATCTTCTCAACATCTTGCCGCTGTCATCTCCTCTGCTTTCTACTCCTTGTGGAATCTCCTCTCGGGCTTTCTTGTCCCAAAGCCAGTAAGTACTATGCTTAAAATCGCGGCATGCTAGTTCATTAATCAACATCTCGAGCTTTGTTTCAAAAAACCAATCATTTTCACTCATTAACTAACCTTTGGTTTTTGTACGAACTTCATTTCAGCATATCCCGGGATGGTGGATTTGGTTTTACTACATCTGTCCAGTGGCATGGACCCTCCAAGGTATTATCACCTCGCAACTTGGTGATGTGGAGACCATGATGATAGGACCTACGTTTCAGGGTACCGTGAAAGAGTACTTGGAAATCAATCTTGGGTATGGCCCTGGGATGATTGGAGTTTCAGCCGCCGTGCTTGTTTGCTTTTGCCTCCTTTTCTTCTGTGTCTTTGCATTCTCAGTGAAGTTACTCAACTTTCAGAAAAGATGAGCTGTGAGGGTTCGGTTCTTTCAATTTCATGATCTTCCGCGTTTCAGAATAAACTGTTTTATATTTCATAGTGAACAATGTACACAAGTATGCTTACATATAGAAAATAAAGAAGGAACCCAGTTACCCGAGCAACACCTAGTGACCGGTTAAACCTAAGCTTAATCTAATCCTTAAATCAAGGAGATTACACTAATATCAAGACACGGCATTAGTCAGCACTAATCGGTCATCTTCTTTTAATCAAGGAAAGATGACTGTTACAGTCTGCTGGACAAACCCGTACAACTCATCACTTACATCAGAAAGTCAGCACAACAATAACCAGTAATAACCCAGTGGATACAAGACCAACCCGATGAGGGTGCAAGCAATCCGATGAGAACTCAGCTAACCTGATAGCAACCCGATGAGTGTGTAGCTGTGTAATGGATCATCCCGATGAGTGTGTAGCTGTGTAATAGATTATTCCGATGAGTGTGTAGCTGTTTTATTTTCTGTATACACACTACATAGGTTCCAATACTCCCCCTCAAGCTGGATCAAATGGATCGATTGATCCAAGCTTGGACAAGAGATGATGGAAAGTAGCAAAAGACAATCCTTTTATGAAGATATCAGCAAGTTGATCATGACTACGAATGAAGTGTGTTTTAATCTCCTTGGACTGCACTTGATTTCGAACATAGTGGTAGTTGACTTCGATGTGTTTAGTGTGCTCATGGAAGACAGGATTTGATGCGATGTGCATCGCAACTTGATTATCACAGTAGAGGGTCATAGGTTGCTGATGAGGAAAACCTAAGTCCAATAACAAACTTTTGAGCCAAATAAGTTCACACGCCGTTGAAGCCATAGCACGATATTCAGCTTTTGCACTAGAGCGTGCAACCACGCTTTGTTTCTTGCTCTTCCAGGTAACAAGATTACCCCTTACGAAAGTGCAAAAGCCAGTGATAGATTTGTGATCGAGAGCGTTCCCTGCCCAGTCTGCATCCATATATCCTGAGATATGAGTGTGATTATTGTTGCGCATGAGAATTCCTCTACCAATGGAGCCCTTTAGATATCGAAGCACACAATGAACAATCTTCATGTGATCCATACTTGGAGCATGCATGAACTGACTAGCAAGACTCACGGCATATGCAATATCAGGTCGAGTGATAGTGAGATAATTGAGTTTGCCGACCAATCTCTGATAGTACTTTATATTGGGAATGGGTTCACCGTGAGATTGCAGCTTCAAGTTACTGTCCAAAGGTGTGCGAGCAGGTTTACAATCTGCCATGTTGGCCTCACGAAGAAGATCAATGACATACTTCCGCTGATTTAGGAAACAACCCTTGTGAGAGTGTGCCAGCTCGATTCCTAGAAAATACTTAAGAGTGCCGAGATCTTTGATAGCAAACTTGTGATTGAGATATTGTTTAAGAGCACTAATCTCTGACATATTATCACCTGTCACAATGAGATCATCAACATAAATAAGCACCACAAGGTTACCCGATGTGCTTGAACGCACAAATCAGGAAGAATCAGCATTGCTTCGACAGAAACCAACTGTTTCCAGAACATGACTAAGCTTGGCATACCATGCACGTGGACTTTGCTTGAGACCATAGATGGATTTATGAAGTTTGCACACCATTTCTGGATTGTTTGATTGAGGATGACTGGGGGCAATTTCATAAAAACTTCTTCTTCAAGCTCCCCATGCAGAAAGCATTTTTGACATCCATTTGAAAAAGTGGCCATGCATTGTTAATGGCAACAGATAACAGTACCCTCACAGTGTTCATTTTTGCCACATGAGCAAATGTCTCCTCGTAATCCACTCCATAGGTTTGAGTAAATCCTCGAGCCACCAAACGAGCCTTGTTCCTTTCAATCGTGCCATCTGAATGAAACTTGGTCCTGTATACCCAACGACTTCCCACAACCTTCTTTCCGTTGGGAAGCTTCACTATAGTCCAGGTGTTGTTGTCATCAAGAGCTTGGAGTTCTTCTGCCATAGCCACTCTCCACTCACTGTGTAGATTAGCTTCTTGAAAGTTTTGTGGTTCAGAGGCTTTAGTAATTGCACTGAGGAATGCAGCAAATGACAGTGAAACCTTGCTGTAATTAATAGCAAAAGTTAAGGGATACCTTGCATTGTAAGTTACAAAATCATGTAACTTGGATGGAAGTCTTCTCTCACGGGAAGGATTTCGACGAACTGTGGGAGATTGAGTTGTTGGCAATTGGGCAGTTTCTTGGTTGGGAGGACTACTCAAGAGTTCTGATGCAGTAAGTTATTCGGGAACCACAGGTGGAGCATTTTGAGAATCAACCTCATTAAATATCTGGTCCCTTGAGATATATGTTGTATCTTCTTCACTTGGATATGGTATTGGAAACAAATCAAGCAGATTCTCCCCTTTTCTAGAATAGTCCAGAGGTTGAGTGAAGTAAGGCATGGTTTCTTCAAATTTCACATCTCTTGAAACAACAATTTTCTTAGTTGTTGGATTGTAGCATTTGTAACCCTTTTGAGTGGAGGAATAGCCTAGGAAGACACATTTGACAGCCCTTGGATCTAGTTTGTCACGATGTGGTGCTTGAATGTGAACAAAACATGTACATCCAAAAACTCTTAAATGGGATAGATTGATCTGTCTATCTTTCAGGATCTCATAAGGTGATTTAAAGTTCAATAGCTTACTAGGCAGTCTATTGATGAGATAGGCAGCAGTAAGAACACCCTGGGACCAAAACTTTTTAGGCACATTTGAATGAAACATAAGGGCCCTAGTTTTTCAAGTAGATCTCTATTCTTTCTTTTTGTTACCCCGTTTTGTTGATGTGTTCCAACACAACTAGTTTGATGTAATATACCATGTGTGCTTAGATAATGAGACATGTTATGGGACATATATTCAGAGCCATTATCTGATCGTAAGACATGAATGTTTGAAGAAAATTGTGTGTTTACAAGTCTATGAAAATCTTGAAAAACTTCTAGTACTTCACTTTTAAATTTCAGAAGATACAACCAAGTCATCCTTGTGAAATCATCTACAAAGGTTACAAAATATTTGTATCCATCAAAGGACTCTAGAACTGGTCCCCAAACATCGGAATGGATGATTTCAAAAGGATTACTAGCCCTAGACAAGGATGAAGCAAAAGAATGAAGAAAAAGGTAAACATGAAGTGAGATCTCTATTTATTTATTTTTATGTACCTGGGTATGAATTTTATGAATGCACACACATACATGTAGATCATATGTTTTCATGCACACACACATACACAATTTATGTAGATTTTATTGTTTCCATAACCAAAAAAGTATGCACATTAAAATTCTTGCAGGTTTAAACCTCTAAGTGATGATACAGTCTATGGTGCATCCTCAGATGGAACCATTAGTTGCACTGATTTGGAGACTGGAATTTCATTATCTTTGATGAACCTTAACCCTGATGGATGGCAGGTAATCATATTCCTAACCCTTTTTTCTCATTGTTAATGAATGGATATCAAGGAGGAATAATTGAGCTTTTGCCTCTGCCTAAAAAATGTTAGGATGCAACCGTTGTTGAAGGTTACAATATTTCATGCTTTCTTTGTGGTTTTTATCCATCACTTATAGCCTCTAATTTGGTATTATATATATATAGATTCACATTCAAACGCACATAACTGTGCTGTTATCCCAATTGTTACATTTTTTAGCCTGTTGCTCAAGTTGAAAAGCTTGTTATATCAATGTTTATCCTAGATAGTTGCAATCATAAAGCTTAACATATATAAATGTTCATCTTAGTCAGTTTCAATTTAATTTTATAGAAATCAATCTGTATATGTGGTCTGCTTTTAGGGACCAAACAACTGGAGGATGCTTTATGGGATGGATATCAACGCAGAAAAAGGTGTCGTGCTTGTTGCTGACAACTTTGGTTTTCTGTACATGTAAGTATATTTTACCCTGGTTTTCTGTACATGTAAGTATATTTTACCCGATTGTGTTTATCTTCTTAACTAAGATAAAGAGAAATAAGTGATTGGAAAGATGCATGCAACAATTGAATTATGTAGTCAGTTGGTACAGTGGCACATTTTTTAGCATATGTTTTCGTTCTTTCCCCATTCCATGTCAGTTGTCATATTTTGCCCAGCGAACATCATAGTTTATTTGAATTATAGAATATTTGGTAAGATATTAGGTGCTTGTTTTGCTTACTTCCCGGGGTTGGTTACTATATTGTTTCATATTTTAATTTGTTTTGCGGTATAGGGTTGATTCTCGCTCCAATGACAGAACTGGGAAGCCAGTTTTGATCCATAAGAAAGGTAGCGAAGTTGTTGGACTCCACTGCAATCCTGTGCAGCCAGACCTTCTACTGAGTTGTGGCAATGATCACTTTGTAAGCTTTCTGATTGAATACGTTATTTGAAACATTCATGGATTGCTTGGTTCTCTGGCATTCTCTGCAGCTTTATCCTCTATATATGGTAAAATATCTAAGACTTAATATGACATGGTTTCTACCTCCTTAGGCTCGTTTATGGGACATTCGTCGAATTGAAGCTGGTTCTTCCATTTACGACCTTGCGCACAGCCGTGTTGTTAACTCTGCATACTTTTCTCCAATGTCTGGTAGCAAAATTCGGAATTGGCTACAATGCTCGCAAGTATTGAATGCTCACACCGATCTCAGTCTCCTTTTCCCCCTCTCTCCTCCCTCCTCCCTCTTTTTAACGGTGAGATCGGTGTGAGCATTCAATGCTTGCGAGCACCGTAGCCTACTCCGCAAAATTCTTAGCACACAGTCATGATTTCAATCGACATCTGACACCTTTCAAAGCCGAATGGGATCCAAAGGTAATAGTTTTGCTTGAAGTATTTCTCTTTTCTTTACTAAGTCCTTTTGTTTCATCTCTGAAAATTTTGATATGTTTTTTTATTCAGGACTCGTCAGAGTCCCTTGCAGTTATTGGTCGTTACATAAGTGAAAACTATAATGGAGCTGCCCTGCATCCCATTGATTTCATAGACGTCAGCACAGGACAACTAGTTGCTGAGGTCATGGATCCAAACATCACTACAATCAGTCCAGTGAACAAATTACATCCGCGTGATGATGTTTTGGCATCTGGTAGTTCAAGGTTTGGCATAGTTACGCTCATTCGCTAGTTGTACTTGCAGTCAATTTGACAACTGTGACGTCACGACCGGGCTTGCTGACGTCAGTCGCCAGTCGCCGCTGCAACTTCCGGCCGCCGTCCACCGACCGAATTTTCGCCGGAAACTGGGTTTTTCACCGAAAATTTTCAAATCGACATATCTCGATCAAAACACAACTATTTTTCATGAATTATATGTCAAAATGAAGCTAGGAAAGTAAGGATTCGAAATTTACCACTTTAGGGGGGCCAAAATGTGGCCGAAGTTGGCCGAAAAATTGAAGAGAAGCCACGGGCCAAAAATGGCTGATTCCAAACTGTCGATTTCGAGGTGGATTCCTCTGTGCAAGGCTTGAATAAGGTTGTAGGACTCAAGAGGAGATGAATGACGGTCACCACGAGGTCGATCGTGGCTGGATTCGCCGGAAACTCGACGGAGAAGGCTGGAGGCCTCACCAGAGTTCCTGGGAAACCAGGTCCGAGGTTCGAGCTGGGGTTGCAGGGCTCGGTCTGAGTGTTTTGGTGGACAGAGAGTGACTCAGGTGGTGGTTTGGGTGGTTTTCCTGGAAATGGTGGCAGAGCCACTGAATTGGCTCGGGGAGGAGTGGACGGGAGAGAGGGAAGGTGAGACAGAGTGAGGGAGTTACATACTGGGAGAGTGAGGGAAGTACAGAAAATGGACTGGGCTTATTGGGCCCAAGGTCCAAAGTCCAAATACAAAACACAATTTCATTTAAAAGAATTACAGGAACGCCGTCGAGATTACGTCCCGTAGAATGTTCATTCGAACTCCAAATTTGTCCCGTTCGTATCGATGAGTACAAAAAGGAAATACTAAGAATTGGGTCGTACGAATTACGATACAAAAGTGAACCAAGAGCATTTTGGTCATTTCTCACTTCCGGGAATAGAATATAATAAATTTCGGGACAGGATGTAACATATTATAAGTTGTAATGACTATTAAGTAATAGTAGCTTTGTTTGTAAATTATATTTATGTGAAATTGTAACTAATAAATCGTTTCTAGCATGATATTTTATTCAATTGAAACTTAGTCTTAATTGACTTGATGAATTTGTTATTTTTTGAAAAACTTAATCTTTTGATTGAATTAGAATGTGTGAGATGTGCGGATATTTAGAAGAATAAAACTCAATTTTGGACCTATTTTATTAATGTATTGGAATAGATTTAAACCAACCGAACTAAACTGAACCAAACTAATTAACAATGATTTGATTTTAATAGTGGTATTAGTCAAAACCGAACCATATCAACCGGATGAATGCTAATTAATTTGATTATACTGTTAGTGTCAAATTAAATTAATGCGAACCACGGTCACCTCCGCCTGACTCAAATTCTCTTTCTCCAATATCATTATATAATAAAAACATCAAGGGCATTAATAGTGTAGGGCAAATCAATGGTTAAAGGAGTACTATGTGACCGATTAAGCGATAAGAAACTAGTGGACATATGAGGGTAATTAATCCCATCTCCGATTCCCACTATCAAATCTCAGGATATATCTCGAAGGATATTCTAAAACTTTAAACTTACCGACCGATTTAGGTTTGTTCATAAAACGTCATATCATTTTCAGTGTTTGGTACAGTCGTTAAAGATCAGAGTCATGACTCATTTAATCATCATATCTGCACCTGCAATTATTTAGGAAACTACCAACGCCAAATAATGATGGATGAGTAATGGGTAAATAAAATGGTGACATTTTTCTGACTTAGGTCATGGGCTTCCGCAACCATTGGAAACCTACAAAAGCAATCATGTCTGTCATGGGTAGAAGTTTTATTGTTTTGCCCTCCGGCAGCCGGCCGACAACGCACTCAACCAGATAAGACTAGCGTGAGGCCTGTCAGACCAAAACACAGAGAAACTCGTTGTTGTGTTCGCGTGATTGTATGAGTGGTTCTGGCCCGCCCGACTTACAAATTTCTCCTTAATTCTTAATAGGAAATCAGTATTTGAAGATAGAACTAAATGCATACAATCCCTAGTTCCAGTGGCTCGAAAATATTAATTGTTTTGTATCCAACATATGTTTACACTAAGTGATAGGAGAGTAAATTGATTTCGAACTTAGTAAGTTAATTTGAGCTCCCGAGGCATATAACACACGAGTGAAGATATATCGCTAAACCGTAGTATTAAATGACAATTATTTCATTTACTATTTTATTCAATTGAGTATGTAATTGACAAAATATGAATTATTTTTTGCGTGCAAACACTGCCTAAAAATAGGGTTTTGTGTTCAATATTTTGTTTCCTACTGCCTCGTCACCAAGCAAGAAGGTAGTTTTAGTACCAAAATGTAATATATTAAGGCGAATGTCATTTTGATTTTCGGAAAGTTGGCTTATCATTTGGTAATCTTAGGTATTTGATAACCCATATTTGTTTTAGTTTTTAATTTTTGGTTTTTCAGTTTTACTTTTTTAAAAAATTCAAGCGAAATTTTGTTTAGTAGCTATATAAATTTTAAAAAAAAACTCAAAACTCAAAAAGTGGTTATCGTTTTCAAAAAAACAAAACAAAAACTCAAAGCGAAAATGACATGATTATCAAGCGACCTCTTAGTAAACTATGACTCGGTGAAGCTCTCCTAAATTTCAAACACAAACAAATGAAGGTCATTTATCCGTAACTTAATTGATACACAACTTACTCTTTTTCTTGAGTGATTTCATAAAATTGAAGAAGGATGAAATACAACTTAAATCTTGGAAAGGACGTCGTGAATAAAGTTAGGAGTAGCCTTACTCCATTCAAAAGCTTGGTAATTACAATATATTTTCCCTCATTAATGTTTATGTATAGATTCAACAATGTGCCATAAGACCTCGTTTTGCCACGTCGAACTCTCATGGACTATATTATATCTTTACTTGCTTTGGGTGAATTCTCTCTCGGATTGGCTTAAAGCTGAACTAAATATTAACCTATATTTGGTGTTGCATTGGTAGAAAGGCCCGGAGCTATAAAAATTGTGATAACGTATATTTGGTGCTTTGTGTTGGATTAAAAACAAAAGTTTAATCAGAATATGTAATAATAATCATTCAAAAGACATTTTAATAAATTAAATTAAGATCAATACTAAAAACAAAAAATAAAATGTGAAAGGATAGAAAAGGGTGGAATTGGTGAATGTGGGTCACTCTACAAATATTCCTCATTCTTATCGGGAAAAACCACCATGAATCCTCGTGAAATAAAATGTAAGCAGAACCAATATTTACAGCAATGATTTTCAATAGATAGATACTAGGCTTGAGGTGGTTTTAATGGCAGGTATGGATTTAAAAATGAGTGGTGTTAGGGGTCAGATTGGTTGTTCCGGTGGTTGCTCATGGTTGACCCCATCACTTCACATTGGACGAGGTTAACTTCTGGTAGATCCATCAATGTGTGAATGAATCAGATGATGGTTTGCCGATAAATGTTGCAGATCTTGTGAGATTTGAAGCAGGGTTCCAACGATGCTCTTTCACAGATTCTAGAACCAGAAGGCGTGAGGAACTCGCCTCGTTTGTGTTACAAAGATTCTTATTTCGACCTCCTTTCACACGCCGCTCACGCAAGGCGACTTAGCTAGGTGTTTTGAAAAATACGAGGGCTAGTATAGTCCCATTTAATTGAGTCGTTTGACAACAAACACCGGTTACAAATCTTATTTAAGACAATCCAACTAAAACTACCCTTAAGGCCTTGTTTGGCGGCTGGAGTGGATGATTATTTGAGTCGGATAGGATAATTGTCATCGGACAGTGCGGCTAAATTAGTCGGGCGTTTGGTGCGGTATGGAATTTGTATCGACTATTTATCTTGTGTTGGCCAGGGCCTAAATGTGTGTGAAGAACACAATTTGTTCTTCCTTACAAGCTCCTCAAATCCTCATCAAATGCAAGAACTACGAAAGTTTGATCTTCATAGGAGATGAAGTACGTAGGTAACCTTCAATTTGATTCAAGATGCAACCATAACTCACTCCAGGAGCAAAAGTATTCATTGAGATGAGATTGAAAACCCTCTTAGGTATTTAGCCTTTGCTCATACAAAAAAATTCTACAAAGGTATAGGATGCTACAACTTACTAATGTGATTTCGAGTTGTGTGCTTAGTTCACAACATTTAGGCTTCAAAGTCATGACCAAAGTTTTATTTTTAGTACTAATATACTAGCTAAAAGAGCCTTTACTTTGTTAATAGCATGCTTAAGTGTTGCTCAAATGAACTTGTAATTCAAATATTTTTTCCTTCAAACTAGGCAAGAGAGTGAGAGGACGGATAGACTAATTATACGGAGGTTTTGAGTATAATTAGTCGGGTGTGAATGGCGAATGGTGGGCCCGGTTTAAATAGTCGCGACAATTTAGTATTGCTCCGTCTTGCTATCACGTACCAAACGAGGCCTAAGAGGTATACCAATCTAGCCCTAGTACTCTTCTTACCATAAAATTGAAGTAGGTGAAGGAAAAATAGACAAAACATTTCTATTACAACCTCCACTTGTCAATTCCTATGTGTGCACCATGACGACATAATCACGTCTACTTTAGCACCCTAGTACTTGTTACGGATAATATTAGGAAACCATATAATTTGAACTATCTCATGCGTCAACAGACTTGAACATGCCACATTATTTAATAAATTAACATTATTTTAAATTTTATTATTTATAATTAATTAAAATCATTTATTAATTCCAACCTTTTCAACTTCATCTTCCATCCCTCTCTCCAACATGAGGGTGATCTTCGACCTCACCCTCAGACCACAGCCCGCAACCCACCACACCTCTTCTTCCTCCATTAATAGCCACTACCAAAAACCCCCGGCCGCAACCCATCGCCACCGTCAGCCACCACCACCTTTTAATCTCTTTCTCCAATGATAATCCAGATCTCTCTCTCTCGATCTCTGTCTCTCTTCCCCCACAATATTAGGATCTCAACCTCCTAATACAAAGAAGAAACTACAATTTTCAAATTGGAAGAAATTACCCACAACCAACAACACCATCATCCACCACGACATCATATCACCTCACAATTTCTTTCTCCACCGACACTCACCATCATCTCTCTCCTAAAATCCCGATCTCACTCACTCTGCCCCCCAAAGGGTGAGTTCTGAAGTCGATTTCAGACCCAAAATTTGCTTTAATTCTTGGGATGCCGACGGTGACTGAAGCGATTAGTGGAATGGGTTTTGGTTTGGCCGGCGGGTGAGTAAAGAAAAGCAAAGGCTTCTTCTACAAGATTGTATTTCATTTTCTTAGATAGAAGCAATTACATGGATGTGTATATATAGTCTTGGGCTCTTTACATTTATACCCTTGACTTCCTTAACTAAACTTTTACAATTCTAACTAACCACAACTAATAACAAAACTAGCCACATTTAGTTTTGTTCAAATATTTTTTCCTCACAAAGAAATAGATGACTTATCATGCAGTCTAATACCCCTCAAGCGAGAGGTGGAATCGGGTGATGCCCCGAGAGAGCTTGGAACTGAGTAAGCGGAACTGGTTTGGACAAGAGACTTGGTGTGTAGATCGACGGTGCAGTCGGCCTTCACAAACAAGCACTTTAAGCGGATAGGCTAAAACCGGTTCGCGCGAATGCTTAGTGGTAGTCAAGTTCGATATGTTTCGTACGAGCATGAAAGACGAGTTGGAAAATTTAAGGAGATGGCGGAGAGGTTATCACGCAAAAGAGTAGGCGGTGTAGGAAGAGCATTTGAGTGAAGATCACGCGAAATTTTGCAAACCCGGGTAAGTTACTGCATTGTGTGAGCCGGGCCTATATTCGGCTTCGGTGGAGGAACGAGCAAGCGTGCTGTTTCTTAGCACTGCAGTGAGGATTTGAACCAAAGAAACACCACGATAGCCCTTGAGTGGATCGCTATGACGTGCGTGACCCAATCGGCATCAGTATGCGAGAGAGATCATGAGAACTTTGGTAAACCGAGAGACCTTGTGGAAACGGATCCACTTGAGAAAGCGAAGAACTCGTTTAGCGGCTTGAAAATGTTGATCTCCGGAGCATGCATGAATTGACATAAGCGATTTACGGCCAAAAAGCTAGGTCAGGTCGAGTCAGTGAGATATTGAAGTCTTGACAAGAGACCTATATTCGGTCGGATTGGAGAGAAAGACCCATTGTGATCCAGTTTTGAAGCCAAGAGGTGTGCGGCAAGGCTTTGCACCCTCCCATATTGTCCTCTTGAGAAGCTCAAGCAAATATTTTGTTTGATGAAGAAAGATCCCTTTGGTAGACCTGCGGAACTTCCAGACCAATCAGTGTAAAAGGGCCAGAGATCCTTCACGGAAATCTCTGTCACTAAAGTTTTGTGTAATAGCGATTACAGTAGAGTTAGGGCCGTGACAAGTATGGCGTCGACATACACGAGGCGATAACCAGCGAGACCATTCAGGTACAAATAAAGAGGCATCGAGAGGAGGATTGAGTGAAACCAATAGCATGTAATGCTTGAAACGATTTGTCAAACCAAGCTCGAGGCGCTGTTTTAAGCCATACAAGGATTTTAAGGCTTACTTAGAGACATGGTAGGAAGAGAGGATCAATGAAACCGAGGGGGTTGTGCATGTAAACATCCTCTTTTAAATCACCATGAAGAAAGCGTTGCTAATATCTAATTGGTTTAAAAACCAATTGTGTTGACGACAAGGAGTTAGCGGAATTCGAATAATGCTTAGGTTTAGCAATAGGACTAAAGGTTTCTGAAAATCGATTCCTTGCTGGCGATGAAAACCTTGTAGCTCTGAGAGTCGGGCTTTGTAGCGTCGGCCCATGCCATCGGCTTTTGTCTTGATACGGAACACCCACTTGCGGCCGCGACGTTGTGAGTAGAATGAGGAAGGAACTAAAGACCAAGTTCTGAAGCGGTAATACGTATATTCATCTTGCATAGCATTCTCAGGTGAGCATGCTTGGAGGCTTGTAAATAGGATATGGAACAAAATCAAGAGGAATGGGAGTGGATGTTTGGTTAGGCATAGCTGGTGGTTTGTAAATGCTGCCTTAGATCTAGTGGCCATAGGATGAACATTAACGAAATGGGAAGATGACAGCACGAGATGAGGCCTAGCAATTTACATTAGGATGAGAAGCACTGTAGGTGGAGACATCAACGGTGACAACATCGGGGACTGGTGAATGCGGTCGAGGGAAGATGAAGCGGCGAGCGGGGATAAGGAGTTGAGTATACTTGGTAAATCTGAGATCCATTGAAGATGAGAAGCGGAGGCTCTTATCACATGGAGATTGATGAGAGTGCGAGGCCCGAAAAGGATATGTGTCTTCATTAAAAATCACATGTGCGGAGATGTAGACTCGGAATTGTCATGAGGATCAAAACATCGATAGCCTTTGTGTTGAAGACTATAGCCCAAGACTTACACAAACTCTTGCTCTTTGCATCGGTTTACACTATGGACATAAGGTTTAAGCCATGGGAAACATTGACATCCAAAAACTTGAGTTTAGAATAATCCCGGATCTTGATGGACGAGAATTTCCCAAGAGACGGTGTAATACCGAAGATGACGAGACGATTTATAAGGTATATGACGTAGAAAACTGACCCAAAACACACCAGAGGTACATGAGAAGCAACAAGTAAAAGTTCGAGCTGTTTCAACAAGATGCATGCTTTCTCGGCCACCGGCCATTTTGTTCGAGGAGTATCTCGGCTTGACTAAATTGATGAAGTATACCATGTGTACGAGAAAAATGCAAAAGAATGACCGGTGAATTCACCCCACACGAATCGAGCCTTGAGGACTTGTATTTTATTGCCAAGTAAATTTTCATAGTTTTTGAAGACAACAAATGTAGAGAATACATCCAGTTTGGCCTTCAAAGGAAAAACCGGCTATATTTACTAAAATCATCAACAATGAGGATAAGTATCTTTGGAAACCAGCGAGTGGACTTAACGAAGCTTGAGTCCCCACAAATCAGTGCAACGGTTGAAAATTTGCGAGTTGTAGTTGAAGAAGCCACTCCAAAGGGAAGCTTGTGGTTCTTAGCTAAAACACTGATCACGAGAGCAGGAAAATCCCTCAAGTAGATTTGCCATGCCTTGCATAAGCTTATTAGTAGAGATGACTCTGCCCCGAAATATTGAAGAAGAGGATGACCTAAAACGCCGTGCCGGACGTTGTGAGACTTTAACAGCGAGGGAGACGGAATGTAAAGTAGGAGAAGAATGTTGGAGACTGCGGTGGATAGAAACCGTAGCTACTTAGGTCCTAGCAAAGCATCCTCACAGAAATACGATCCTTGACGGAGTGGATCCATAAGGGTCAAGAGTTAAAGAACAATCATTATCCTTAAGAAATTGATAGCCGAGATAAAAGGTATGTGCCATGGAAGGAACATGAAGAACGTGCAGTTTAAAAAGAATGATGAGAGTGTGCGAGTAGAAGAACCAACATATGAATGGATAAACTTTTACCATTGCCAATATACACTTTGTCTCTCCGGTGTAGGGAGTGGGAGAGAGAAATATTAGCAGCATCATTGGTGATATGAGATGTAGCACGAGAATCAATTAGCCATAGTGAGAGGATTTGGCGAGTGAGTGCGCTACGTAGCGTAGGTTGGCCCGGGAGGAATGCGACCACGGATCTCGGGATTCATGCGATCGAAACGATCGATAGCCTCATAATTTGGTAGAACCACAAATTTGACAAGGGGTTTATAGGTAGAAGAACCTTGATGATTTGTGAGCCTTGATATAGCAGGTGCCACGATTAGGAGTGAAATTACCACGATAATTAGAATTTAGATTAGAAACAAATTGACCACAGGAGGCTTGCCAGCGATTGGAGTTAATATCGAAGCGGATTGAAGAGGTGGTGACGGCAAAGGCGAGAGGGAGTAGTAAGTAGAGGCTGAGATTGCGCGAGAATGCCTGAAAAGGTTCAACCACGGAAACATTGTCTTCCGTCGAGCCATAGAAAGTTCCTTGTAAGTAAGAGACCGTGAAGTTAAATCAAGGACGTAGAGACGAGACGAAGCATGATAGAGTCGATGAAGGACTCAAACTCATCGGAGTAAACCCATGTAAAGTGGCGGCAATGAGATCACGATCGGATACGGGGGGAAGAACCCGCGGCATGTAAAGAATCCATGATTTCCTTGATTCTTGGAGATAGGCAGATAAATTGGAGCCTTTACGACCGTTGAAGGCGTATTCGCGATTGATGAATGTTAGCCTCGAAACACCACCAAAAAGCGGTTTGTTCAGCTTCACCCAAAGCCATGAAGAGCGAAACTAGCGTGAGCGGAATGATCTCTTCGGGAAAGTGTGGAAATTCAACGGATAGGAGGTCAGTCTTTTTCATACCATTCCTCAAAGCAAGATTATTTGACGATCGGACAAGAGAGGCGGTGGACAGATCTCGGTTCCATCAATCACACCAAGAAGCTTGTATCGCGGAAAATGGAGCAAACCTTTCGCCATGGAAGATAGTTGGAGCTTTTAGGTTTGATCGGCACCGTACGCCAATGTTGTTGTGAATCGTAAAGAGAAGTATACGAATTCGAGGAAAGGAGGATTAGAAGGCAAATTAGGGTTTGGACTCGGAAGGCGTCAATTGGGGACGATTCGGATAGGTGCATGATCCCAAATCAAGAAGCAATCAACGAACGGAAGAGAGATCGGAAGAAAACCGAAGAATCGAGTGGAAAACAACAGAGAAACGATCAAGAGCGTCGATCGTGCGGAAAGAGTGGAAACGATCTTTGTGAAGCGATAGCAGACGAGATACCATAAAAGAAAAGCAAAGCTTCTTCTACAAGATTGTATTTCATTTCTTGAATAAACAATTACATGGATGTGTATATATATAGTCTTGGAGCTCTTTACATTTATACCCTTAAACTTCCTTAACTAAGCTTTTTACAATTCTAACTAACCTGACTAATAACAAAACTAACCACATTTAGTTTTGTTCAGGCTATTTTCCTCACAAAAATAGATGACATCATCTTGTCCTAATAGTGAGGAGGAGGGACGGAAATGGAGGATGGTGGATGAGAACATTGAGTTCTTGTAAGTTTAGTGTTACTTTTGGGAGAACTAATTATAAAAAGAATAAAAGTAAAAATCTTGAATTAGTACGTAACATTGAATAATACGATTTATTGAATGGTTCGAGATTAATTGCGGGGATTTTCAAATGAATTTTAAATAATTCAACGGTACGTACCATTGAAATTTGATTCGAATAAACAATACGGAAAAAATTGTTATGATTCGTTTGGTAAGTGCTTTAGCGGTAGTGTTTTAGATAATATATTTTTGGCTCCAAAAATACTTCAAGTGTTTTTTTAGAATTAATTTGAATTTTTATTAATATTGGTTTCAAAATATTTTTCTAAAAGCACTTTCGAGTCATTTAAAAGTATTTTTCAAGCAGTACATAATTTGAAAATGATGTGGCATGTATAAATAAATTTGCCACATGTGAGATGGATTCAAATTATATAGTCTTCCTAGCATTTATATATTACAAAAGACGTGTTCTATTATTTTTAGGGTAATTCTTATTTTTGCTACATTCAAGTATCGTGAAATTCGCATTTTAGTACACTTACTTTTTTCGTCTTACTATCATAACTAAAGTTTAATTTTCTTGACATTTTTATACATCCGTTAGTTTGCTCAAATCCAAGTTTTTAGTTGGGCGATGACGTGGCGGGATTTTGGTCCACTAAAAAAATTATTAAGCAAAGGAAACAAATAATAAAACAATATTCTCAAACAACCAACTTCTTGGGCACCAAATCCAAATCAAACACAATAAATTCAAAAAAGCGAAAAAAGATGCCGACTTAGATCCTTGTGGTTCAATAGGTGCGAAAAGGGGCTTAAAGTGGAAGGAGTGGGGGAGGATGTCTAGTGGAGTTAGGCGGGAGAGATAGAAAAGAAATGATTTTCTTTTTTATTTATTTATTTTTATAGTTAATTAATTTTAATATTTATTATCAAGCTTGTGCAAAATTTGGTGAAAGTCTGTCGCGTCGTCGGTTAACGGGCATTTATCGAATAGACTAAGGAAATATAAAGTGTCGGGAAAATCGAAACTTTAAATATAAAAATGAGGCGAAAAAAATAATAGCAATGCAATTTCTTATACTTCTAAAATAATAAAATGAGAATTCCTTTTATTTTATATATTTTATACTTTTGGAAACAAAAAAGACGTTGTAACATGAAAAGCTACGTAGCATATTATTGCATTTTTCAAACGTGAAAGTAGCCAAAGTACACATGCAGCCACACATTTCACAATCTTCTTTCGTTGCTTCATTTTTTGTCCTTAATTATTAAAAGATAATAATTCTGGACTCTAGTGCTCTCTTTGTCGTGGATGGCTATTAGAACATAAGTTATATAATTTAAACAAATTAAACGTGCTATATATATGCTTACATTTTTTTTTCTTTGGAAGCATGTATTGTTTCAGATCACAGAACATTTGTAGCTAAAACCCTCCAGGCTTGTACAGCTGTCTCTTTTCTTAACGTGTCAATTATTATTAGGTACAATTAAGGCATGCATACGCATATATATTTTGCTTATGTTATGACATGTATAAAATTAAAAACGATAGATAAAAAGAGACGTCAACGTAACTAATAAGGACATATACTTTCAAGTCTTAATTTAGCTTTATTTAATTTTGGTATTAGATAATGCGTTAAGTAATCTTCAACTAATAAGCCCAATTAAGCAAAGTCCTTGAATTGGATTGAGTAGCTTCGCTATAGTTGAGCTCATGTGATTGGTTGTGGTAGTAGGACGTTTTTGGATGATTTCTTGGAATTCAGGTACAGGGAGTTCCGATGGCATACTAGTGTACGGAAATCATGTTTAAAGTGTGTTTTTTTATTTAGAAAAGAGTGATGTTGTTTGGATTCGATTACTAAGTAATCTTGTTGATCACTTTTCTAATACAAATTAATCTCATATACATAATTGATATCCACCTCTACTAAAGAGGTGGTATATAAATGGAGTTCAAATACCATTATCCTTTAGTAAATTCGATTGTCGTTTTTAAATAAGATGGTTTTTTTTTTTCAACAAAGCTAGGTGTTAAATTGAATTCTTACTTCAGTCCTTTCATTTTGGGTATGTTATATTATTTTATACAATAATATTCTTTAAGGGGCGGAATAAAAATAATATTATACTTTAAACCAATCTAAAGTGTGGGAAAAAAATTCGAACTTGAGTGCATAGAGAAGAGCACATATACAAGTTTTCACAAACTTGTATGTATAATATATTCGTAAGTATATATATGTTGTTTCCCTCTATCTTATTCGCCTATGAATATAAATATGTACAAATTTTTTGTGGCTTATTTACGAATGTATTGAAAATGATATACCTGTATTTAAAATATAATATACCTAGAAAAATAACTTCGAATCTAACACCAGAGGTTTTAACCCCAAATTTTTATTTTATTTTAGTGGAATGAAAATCTAACACTTTTAACGCTTTGTTTTTGTGTTGTTCATACATGGATTTGAATAGTATTAGATTAACACAATCTACTTTCTTGTGCTAAAATATAACATAATCTGCTTGAAACACTCAACTATACTATATAAATATATGTGTGAGATCTATTTTTTATATAGATTGGTCATGTTATCACTGACTTTTCTGGATTTTT
>CM031081.1:18898851-19035272 GCA_018257905.1 Gillenia trifoliata | reverse complement strand
TTATATGAGACTACTATAAACAATAATCTATGCCCTTTATATTAAACTAAATTAGTTTAACATTTGAAATGTCCGTAAAGTATCATCATATGATTGGTTTTAGGGCACATTTCCAACAGAAGGGGCCGAGTATTGTGTGGCAAGATGTCGTTAAGGTAACGAAAATCGATGCCTCAAGGGTTAAAATGACAATAGCAATTTGCAATCTTTGCAAAGCGGAGGTACCCACCGATTCCCGAAGAAATGGGACAAAGGGTATAAGGGATCACCTAATGAAATGTGAGGGTTCTCACCTCTATAGGCCTCCCGATTCGACCCAACCCATGTTGACTCAAGAAAGGATGGGTAGTACAATGGTCCCTCACACCTTCAATAAAAAAAGGCTTGATTTGAAGTGTGTGCAATGGATTATTAAGGTGGAGATGCCTTTTAGGGTAGTGGATCAAGAAGATTTTCGAGAATAGATCCGTGATCTTAATCCTACGTACAAAATGCCTAATAGGAAGAAAATTGCAGAGGTGGTTTGAGACTTGTTTTTTATGGAGAAGGCTAAAATTATGAGTGTGCTAAGTGGTGTGAGGGTAAGTCTCACTACCGATACTTGGACCTCGATCCAAAAAATTAATTACATGGTAGTTACCACTCATTTTTTGGACAATGATTGGCATTTGCACAAGAGGATCATAAGCTTTATGAAGATCACTTCTCACAAAGGTGATGACATAGGTAGGTGTCTAGAATTGTGTTTGAGTGAATGGGGAATTGATAAGGTGTTTAGCATTACCGTTGATAATGCTACTTCAAATGACACCGCGGTTGAATACATGAAGAGGAGGCTTACATCACTTGGGACACTTTTGCTTGATGGCGCACACTTGCACATGAGGTGTGCTTGTCACATCCTTAATTTGATTGTTAAGGATGGATGATAGAGCTTGGTAGGGAGATTTAGGGGATACGAAATTGTGTGAAGTTCATTCACTCTTCCCCCGCGAGGTTGGATAAGTGTAGGGACTTTGCTGTTTTTGTCACATCCCGAACCGACTCCGTCGTAGCACGATATTGTCCGCTTTGGGCCACGCCCTCACGGTTTTGTTTCTGGGAACTCACGAGCAACTTCCCAGTGGGTCACCCATCCTGGGATTGCTCCCAAAACTCCGCTTAACCGGAGTTCCGATGGAATCAGAAGCAGTGAGCTCAGGCCTCGTGCAAATTGGAGGTGGGCATGTACATATAAGGCACATCACCCCCTCTCCGTTGGTCGATGTGGGATATAACAATCCACCCCACTTAAGGGGAACCCGAGGCGTCCTCGCCGGCCATCCCATGCCGAGAACGGCGAGTGGCTCACGTGCCATTTGTCACATCCCGGACAGCCTCCGCGCAGCACGTGTTGTCCGCTTTTGGCACGCCATCACGGTTTTTGTTTACGAGAACTCACGAGCAACACCAGTGGGTCACCCATCTGGGATTGCTCTAGCCCAAACTCAGCAACCGGAGTTGGATGGAATCGAGCAGTGAGCTTTCAAAGAGCCTGGAGTGCAAAATTGGAGGTGGGCATGTACATATAAGGCACATCACCCCCTCTCCGTTGGTCGATGTGGGATATAACAGTTTTAGAGAGAATGGATAAGATGTCAACGGTTCCCTGTGATATTCCTACAAGGTGGAATGCCACTTATACCATGCTTAACAGTGCTTTCAAGTACAAGCGTGTGTTCTCTAGAATGGCGGAGGAGTGTAGCCAATTTATCGCCTATTTTGATGAGGATGTTTCTAGAGAGATAAATGGGGTGATGGAAAGGTGCAAGCGGGTGGGACCTCTGGTGGAAGAAGATTGGAGGAATGTGATGAGCTTTGCTCATTTCCTTAAAAGATTTTATGATTCCACCGTTAAACTAAGTGCCACCAAAACTCCTACTTCAAATTTAATTTTGGGGACGGTGATCTCATTGCAAGTGGAGATTGAAGAAAAAATCCAAGACTTCTCTAATCCAACTTTGCAAAATGTAGCAAGTTCCATGAAAGCCAAGTTTGACAAGTATTGGGGTGAATTCAAAAAGATTAAGCCTATAATATTTGTTACACAAGCTCTTGATCCGAGGTACAAATTTCAAATGATGGAGACAAATCTAGATGAACTCAGGTATTCATGGGATGAGATAGAGGATGTTAAGAGAGTAGTTAAAAAGACAATGAACGATTTGTACAATGCCTATAAAGTGCCTTCTACCTCTCAAACCAAAGTGTCCCAAACATCGATTGTGGAGGCTTCTCCAAATGTGAGTGGTGTGAGTGGTGGTGTTAGAGACATGGATTATGGGGATGATGTGGAAGTAAGGATGGAAAAGCGGGTTATGGAGAAAAGAAAAGCAGCTCAACAAAGGGAAATAGCAAATGAAGTTGATAAGTATTTTAACGATCCCTATGAGAGCCTACGCAATCAAGACTTCAAGCTTTTGGATTGATGGAGATTGAATTGTTCTATATATCCAATACTTGCTAAGGTTGCTAAGGATGTTTTGGCTCTCCCAAGTAGCACCGTTGCTAGTGAGAATGCTTTTTCACTTGGTGGGAGGATTGTGGATCATTTAGGGCTTCCCTAACCCCTAGAACAGTTGAGGCGTTAGTGTGTATTAGTGATTGGCTAAAAGGCGAACAAATGAATTTGTACAAAGAGCCAACGGAAGATGACCTCACATTCTACAAGGAACTTGAAGAATTGGAATCGCATAAGTGGAAATGCAATTCATATTTTCTTTTATTATACATCTTATCTTAGCACTCAATACATTTACTTTCTATTTCTAATATGAATATTCTATTATTTATTCTTTTATGTAGGTACACTTAATGTTCAAGGCCAAAGTCAAGGGGAAATGCCACCACCTTCTCCTACACCACAACCACCTCGTACAACGTCTCAACCACGTCCACCTCCACATCCTCTTTCAACTTCAAGTGGAAGGCGAGGTCAAACTTCTACAACAACTACACAGGGAAGGGTTCAAGCTTCTACTTCTACTAGGGGAAAGGGCCGAAAGAGAGGAAGGGTTGAACCTTAGGTCCTTAACTAAACTAATCATTTCTTTTGGATTTGGAACTTATTTGTACTATAACTTATTTGGATTTGGATTAGTTTATTTCTTTTGGGTTGTATAATGGATTGAATGTATTGAATTTGAATGGATTGAATGGATTAGAATTTAGAGTTAATATGTGTGTATGTATGAATATGTGAATGGATTGAATAAAATGGGCCAAAAAATTGGACTCAAAATATGTTGGGCTTTTGTCCATTTCGGGGAGGCCCAATGTCGAAACCGAACCGGAATTTTCGATATACCCAAAATTTCAATTCGGTTTCGGTATTGAAAATTTTCTCCCCGAACTACGGTTTCAGTATTCGGTAGAAGGGTTTTGGTTAGGTTACCGAACCAAACCCAGCCCTACACACCCCTGCCTTCCCAAGGCCACAGACCGAGCATCATCTTCCACAACCAGAAAACAAGATCAAGCGAAAGCTGAGAAGAACCATACTGTAATTTTAGTTATTTTTTAAACAAAATAATAAAAACCGAACTCCTACACTCAGAGATGGAGAGGAACGGCTAGGTTGGGGTTTGGTTAGTTTTTTTTTTTTTTTAATTTTAATTTTATATCAATTAACTTGATTTTCTATTAGAGCATCTCCACCCGTTCGTGGAGGGCAAGGGCAAGGGCAAGGAAAAAAAAATTTTTTTTTTTTTGTTGGCCTTATCCGGGGCTTGTGATTATTCCCAGATATTTCCCACCGACATTTTCAACCACTCTCGTCACGACACGTGTCATTATCTTTAAAAAAATAATTGAACAGATTTTTTATGAGATTTTCAACCAATCATGGCATGCCTTGCATCTTCTCCACGAAAAATGCATGAATCTTCTTCCACATTTTGTCGACCCTCATCTCATTTCCGTTGATCGGGTCATGAGTCACAAGCACCCAAGCCTCCAGTAATGCAAGATCTTCGGCGATCGACAAATTTGCCTTCTCACTCATAACTTTTTTTTTTAGTAAAACAAGGATTTGGAAGAGAGAAAGCAAAAATAATTGATGTACGAAAAAAATATTGAGTTGTAGTGAGGAATGAAGAAGAGAATTGAGGGTATTTATAAAAAATTTTAAAAAAAATATTTTTGAACTCGGATTAATCATGGCCGTACGTTAAAAAAAAATTTGATCCAACGCACCCCGTTGTGCCACGTGGCCAACGGTAAGAATTTTTTTTTTTTTTTTACTGTTGGAAATCCAACGGTCCAGATTAAATAGCCGTTGGAGATCCAACAGCCAGCATCGCGCCACGTCACAGAGCCGTTGGCTCTGGCTGGCATCAGCAACTGCAAGTGGGGCCCACCGACTGTATTATGTCGGCCACTCTCCCCCACGCGCGCGTGCAATGCACGCGCCTGATAAAAAAAAATTAAAACAATTTGTTGACATCACCAAGCTGGAGGAGCCTGCTCGGGCGAAAATTGCTCGGGCTTGAGGTTGGGCTTGGTTGGGCCCACCTCTTGCCCTTGTAGATTAAGCCCGCTGGAGGATGGTTTTGTGCATGGTAGGGCAATTGGCCCCAATTGCCCTTGCAATTGGGTAACCGATGGAGATGCTCTTATGCTGATTTTTTTTTAATAATCAGCATATAAAAAAGTTAGGGTTTTTAGAGATAGACTTACAATTTTTATTTCATAGACAAAAACCCACCTATATTTAAACATCCAATTAAAACCCAAAATTCAAACTCATTGACATGTAGACAAAGAATTAACCTATTATTACAAACTATTTACAACATATGCCACAACACCCTAATCATGTCAACAAATTTTAATATCTACAATAATGATAAAATCCTAATTTCATCTATTTTCTTTCCTTCTTTTTTTTTTCAAGCATTTACAATTCAACTCATAGGTGCATTATGCTTTATAATTGTTTTAGTTAACGCTTGTTCAAAATTTCAGTTTTATAGGCTATAATTAAAACAATATACATATGTATTCTCCTTATAACAAATATATTAATGTATAAATATATTTCCTTATAAAGTAGTTACACTTTAATCTTTGTAAAAATAATTTACATATATTTGTTTTTGAACAAATGACATATGACATACTTTCTCTTGAACCAAATGACATCATTTATCTTCAAGTAGATTCTTTAATCTACATAAAATAATTTACCCACATCTATATTAGAATATAGGTAAATTAAATCTTGAACCAAATTACATCCTTTATGTTGTAGGTAAATTATTTTGTAGGTAAATTATAGAACCAAATTACATCTTTTATATTAGAATATAGGTAAATTAAATCTTCAACCAAATTACATCATTTATCTTGAACCAAATTAGCACACTATTTATTTTTGTAGGTAAATTATTTTGTAGGTAAATTATTTTTCTTGTATTATAATTTTATATGCAAATAATTGACCTATATTTTTATGTAAAATATAGGTAAATTAATTTTGAATAAAATAACATTTATTTTGACACATCTCGATCCCGGACACGCCAGGTGTCGGGAAGTGCTGGCCGACACGTATTAGGTGACGAAAGCCATTTAGAAAAATTGACGAATAATTAAGGAAAATTGAATTAAATAAGGGTCAGAGTGCACGGAGTGTGCGGGCGGAAGAATAGTAATAAAATAATAAGTTGCGAACTGAGCAGTGGATACAAAATAATTACAAGAGTAGAGAACCCCTACATTGTCATACCACCGAGTCTCGACGTCACAAGCTCCAAGCCAACTAATCCTAGAGGGGCGCAAAACATAAAATGGTGAGTGGGTCAAAAAGCAATGTTTGATAAAACCGTTGTTTTCAAAAGTCTACTAACCCCTCGCTGAAAACAAGTATAGTTTGAGAAAATACGTCATACCCTCAGGCATGAACCTCAAAATACTATAAGAAAATACACGGGTACTCTCCGATAATGATTTACTGACATGCTCACCCATATGTAAACACACAAGTCCAAGTAGCTAAACTACAAGGAACAGGCTAGGTATAAAAGTAATACACTGAGTACTACAATGACGCGAGTCTAACGCTAAGCGCTGTGCACAAAGTGCGTCACACAAGTTCGAGTCGCCTAGTGCAACCTAGAACAGGCTAGTACCTACAATGGATCCAAAGCTGCGTAGCGGTACTGGTAGTGACTACTCCAAACGTTAAGGCTAGTCCTGGCCACAAGACTGAGTACTAATACCTGGGGTGTTATACATCTACTGATGAGCAACAGTATAAAAACATGTATGGCAATATAATACGAATGTTCTACCTCCAACAAACGTATATGATATGAGTTATGCTAACAGTTTGAAGAAAGCATTGAAAAAAACCATACGTACATATACATTTATCAAAACAAAGACACACTCACTCACCTGTAGGTAGTCGGGTCGTAGCCCCCTATCCTGGGTAGCCCCGGTAGTCCTCTGGATAAGTCTCACCTATATGAGATATCACCGTAATAATGATTAAACTCATAAAGGTTACTAATTAACTAATTAATTACACCTATCACTTGTTTGCTCAACACGGAGGTCCACAACACCTCGAAAAATATCGTGCGTACTGCCCCTAGGTAGTACGCGTCGTCACGAGTCACCTCGCGAAGACGAAATCGAAAAAGGAAGCTCCACGTGCCCCCACACGCGGCTCAAAAGCGGGAAGCCGCGGCTCCACTCGCAGCTCCACGCGCTGCTCACGCGCGAGTCAGCCGAGCCGGTCAGTGCAGTCTGAGCCGGTTTGCTGACGTCATTGCTGACGTCACCCAGGCCGGTCTGGACCGGTTTGCTGACGTCATCGCTGACGTCAGCGCCGGTCACCCCTGCCGATTTTTCGGCCGCCGTCGCCATCGCCGGACACTGGGAATTTTGGCCGGAATTCTGGGTAATTTTCAAAGCTTCATAACTTCTTCATTTCAAGGCCAAATTGCACGATTAAAGTACCAAAATGAAGCTAGGAACAAGGAGAATAATAATTTACCATTTTGGGGGCCAAAAACTGGCCAGAAGTGGTCTGAAAATGGGGAAGAACCCACAGTGCAAAACCAGCCGATTTCCCGATCGTCGTTTCACGTCCAAAACAGGCCATCCAAGGCTCGAGCAAGGTACAAGGGACTTCAAGGAGTTGAATGGTGCAGGTTTTGACAAGTTTTGGGCTTGGTTTCACCGAGTAACTCGACGAACAAGGCACGGGGCCTTGCCGGAGTTTCTGAGAAATCGAGCCCGAGGCTCGAGCTGGGTTTGTAGGGTCCAAGTTTGTGTGGCTGGGCTCAGTTTGTGATAATGGTTTGATTTGCAAAGGTTGGTTTGCCATGAAAATGGCTTGGGGAGAGGGAGAGGAGCCACGGGAGAAAGAGAGAGGGAAAGTGAGTTGTAGAGAGTGAGGGAGAGACAGTGAGGCTTGGGTCAAACAGACAGGGAACAAGGCCACATGGGCCAACAGGGATTTGGGCCCCAGCCCAACAACCAGACAGTCCCAAAATTAAAAAATACGGGTAACGTCGGTAATCCAACGCCCGTAAAATATTCGTTCGGACTCCGAACGATGTCCCGCTCACGTCTACGCGTTCGTAACGACGAGCACGACAAGAAAATAAAAAGGGAACCAAATGGTCAACCAAAAAGTCAACTGAGGACATTTTCGTCATTTCCCACTTTCGGGAATAAAATAATTCTAATTTTCGAAATGGACTGTAACATATTTATTTTGTAGGTAAATTATTTTGCATGAATTTTTACATATATTAGACATGTTTTTTTTAATTATATATGTGTATGTGTAAAATAATTTACCTACATTTATATGTAAAATATAATCTTCGTGACATTAATTAAGCATGTATTATTACATATTTTATGCATGTTTTATTGTTATTATATATAAGGCAATGAATTTATAATGTGAATGTTTTTTTTTTTTTGTAAAATCATTAATTCTCCCTTACAATCCGTATAGAATTAATTGTGTACATCAAACATTCAAATATGGGTATTTTAGGCATCTAAAAAAATTTAAAATGTGTAAAGTCAAACATAATTAATGAATTTGCTTATGTGGAGTCTAGTCAATGGGTTATAATTGAGTAAAATACTTATGTCAGGTTTTATGTAGAGAAAATTAAATTTCAGAGACTAAACTCACATTTTCAAAAAAAATTATTTAGAATAAGGGGTATTCTAGTAATCATATTGATTTTCATTCCGATTCAAGTCAATTAGTAAACAACTGATATTGAATTAATACTATTTCTAGTACTCCGATTCTAGAAAACTTTAGTAAACAGCTTTAATGAAAATCTGAATTTCAATTCTCCTCAGTTGAATTCCCCATCAATTTAATTCATCATCAATCCAATTCCGCCTATTTTGATTACGCATTAGTAAATGAGCCATAAGCGTATTATACTTTTAATGAATATAAAATTCATGCTACTTATATTTTTAATTTCATCCTGGTGAGCATGTTTAATGGACTCTCTAAATAAACCCCTAGCTAAATTTTAAGAAGAAAAAGGAAAATTTCATGTCCAATCGCACTCCCTATCCAACTTCTAAATAACAAAAAATTTAGGAAATTTCTATGTCGTAAAATTTATGGAATGTGTCTAATCCTTTCAAGTATGTGAATAATGAATGAACTGCTAAACATTTGATCAACTACCAGCTTTAATTTCTTAATCTATAAAAAGTTTTTCATGGTTGTTTATAAATTCTGCTATGTGTGATATACAGTTTTCTACAAATATTGAGGAAGTTTTGAGGAGTCTCCAACTAGTCCTTTGCAGTTGCAAGTGCAAGAAGAAGGGCCCAAAAAAAGGGGCACCAATTTCAGGCTAACATACTTCTTGGGGGTGGTTCAGAAGTGAATGGGTTATATTCGGCGTTAAGCATTAAAATACAGGTATTGGGGTTTAATCCCAAAAGATTCGTCACAAGACTCGTCAATGCCTAAAGACCCAAAACGACTCTGGCTAGACTTGAAGTCTACATCTGATGTTAGCGTTCCTAAAACCTCCTGCACATGAATTCAATTGACACAACTTCACAAGAATTTCATGCCGATTCATTAGTAATTACTGGCCAATCGATTGGCGTCGCGCTCAAAACCGGAGAAAGAACGAACGTCACGCACAGAGAATTGGACCACAACAAAATTACTGAGATAGCCAGAATTGTGGAAATTTAGATTGAAGTACAGAAATATGGCAAGAACAAGATAAAGATTAAAGAAAAAGTCAGAAATGCATTGAGCATTAAAATTTCTCTGTTCTACATAACAAAATCTTGATGAACAGCTACAAGTTCCCTAATTATTCAAAACTAAAACCAAAAAAATCACACTCCGATTAGACCGTGACCTTTCATCAGAGCCCGTGATTTCTCCGGCTGAAGGCTGAAGGCTGAAGGCGGCACCGCCACCGTCACCGCCCCAAAAACTAAAACCCAAAATTCCCAACAGAGCCATTAATCTTATACATCTCTTTCTTCGCGTGGAGTAGAAGAACTCGAACCAATCTCGAAATTGCAATTCAAACCCAGATAATCCTTGGTACAAATTTCTCTCCTATTCATCTCGTCCAACTTAATCGCCGCATTCTCCCTCAAACGCTCTAACAAAGACTTGTACTTTTTAAGCTCCGGCAGTGCCAATCCGTCGTCAATAGGCTCCTCCCACCACAAATTCCCCTTCTCCTCGTCCATCACATCGCCCCCTTCATCTCGACTCGATTCCAATCCTTCGCGCTCACCGCCGGCACTACCGGACCGAAGAACCTCCTCTTCGCGATCGTCACTTCCACACCTCGCTTGTTCACCAAGAAATCGATCAATAACAGAGTCTGCGGAGGGGTGGCCGAAGAGGAACGGCTTGTTACCGGGCGAAAAGGCGATGACTGCGGCGGTGGCGCCAGTCAAACAGCATAGATCAGTGGCCTTTCGGAACAAACCCTTGCGCCGCTTTGAGAACGTGGCCTTGAGGTAGTTCTTGTTGTTTATTTTCTTGATGTCGATCTTGTTCTTCCCCATGATGATGATTCTTATATCATCTGCACATATATATGTACGCGTATATAAACGTATATATACGTCGTCTTCTTCCTCTGAATCTTCTTCTGAATTGGTGGAGGGGGAGTTGTGGGTGCCCAAAAGAAACGACGCGGTATTGTATTTATATGAGGGTTAGGGTTTCCAATCAAGAATTGGGTTGCCGTTTTTCTCTAGAGTGTTTCCCAAGTTAACACGGCATCCCTAATCCCAATGATGACCAATTAAATAGGATTTTGCCACGTGTCAAATATAAGTTTCTCTTTTAAATCTATCCCAATGATCACGATGATAGGAAAACAATTAAATAGAATTTTGCCATGTGTTCATTGTTCATAATCTAAGACACACTCTGAAGCATCGTAAAATGTTTCGACATAGAGTGCTTGACTTTTAAATTTTAAGTTTTTACTTTTAGTTCAACAATTTGTACATTTCTATTCCATTAGCTCTCATCGTATGTGTTCATCACCACTCATCGTGCTCGTTATGCCTATAATTTTTTATTTGACTTTTACTGTTTTTTATTTTCCAAAATTTGGCTTTTATTTCTTCATTTGGTAAATTCTTTTGATTGATGAATTCTTTTATTTCTATTTTAATCTTTGGGAGAGTCAACAAGTAGAAAGGTAAGATTGTGTTCGGCCCCATTGGTAATTTGGTAGAGTGGCAGGTTTTGGATTCCAACCAAACTTTTTGGAAAAATCTTGAGTGGTACGTACCATTCAATGGTACGACTATTGAATGGTTCAGATTAATTTGTAGTGGACCCCAAATGAATCTTAGTCATTTAACAGTACGTACCATTCAATGGTACGTACCACTGAAGTTGGACCCAAAGTTTTTGCTTTAAAAGTATATTCTCAAAATGCCCTTTGCATTGTTTGATATTCCACTGTTCCCGGAAAATTCTGCATCTCTGTGATTATTTTTGGGAGTTTATTCCCAACTATAAATTGATTGGTTTATAATTTGAATAATTTTTCAGAAGGTTTTTGCATCAAGTCAATTGAATTTGTAACATCAATAAAGTCAATGCACCACTTTGTTAGCAAATCAGGAAACCCGAGATATCTTGCTACTCATTAGTTTCAAAAACAAAATATTAGATCCGGGAACCCTAAACCCTAACCCCTAAACAACCCCCAACTCTCCCACAGAAAATCCACGACGGCAGGGCAGGAAAGCAGCCTGAAAGCTCTGAACTGAGCATGCATGGTACCAAGCAATCCTTCGAGAGAGATCGCTGTGCGCAAACAAAAAGAAAACTGAAAACCGAATACCAAATATGCATCCAAATCATCAAATTGACTCCGGCACATAGGGGCATTCCCAATCCACGCAAAAAAGTGCGTTGTTAGAGGGAGCGGAGTTATAAGCTTAATCAATCAGAATTGTCTGGTATTTCGAGAACATATCTGTAAACTACATAAAAGAAAGTAAAACATTCCGACATTCGCGGATATTTTTGTTTCCATTGAGAATCCGACATTCGTGGAAGTAGCCGTCTAGCTGATCAAGGAAAACAAAACCGAAACAACAAACGAAAAAACATATACATGGAGCTCACTTGACAGCATGAAAAAGGTCCCCACCTGATATTTCCAATGACTCAAAACTACATACATTAATCTAAGATTACAACAAAACCAGATCCTCTGGTTCCTCAAATGTACACCAATATCTCTATAAGACCTATGAGCCTAACAAGTCGCAACTCCGTTCGTGCAGGAAAAAAGAGTTTCCAGACCAATAATTGAGAGCATGTGCCCCCAACTTACATTTAGAATCACAGTACAGTACAATCCTCACCTGCAAATGGCTGCTGGAAAAGCTTGAACTTCTGACTAATGCCAACACCAACCACAAAATTCTGTCAAAGGCCAACCCATTTCACCCATCTGAAAACCCGGCTAATTCTGAAGGGGAGCTCATAGTCCTTGGCAACAGCAGGCTCCCTCTTAGCAACCTCGGCTTCAGACCACACATACACCCCGCGTTCTTGACGACTGCCAGGTACAGTGTTGTCCAGGATAACAGCCACTAGGAATGAAACCATCATGTGTAATGAGAATAACGTGTTCAGCACATAGTTCACCTGCAAAAATAACATCTTAAGTGTAGTTTATTGGTTTGAAAAATCAACTACGCATGCAGGCCCAGCATGTTAATGATACATTAAATTGACTATGCCACCGATAAGTCCAGTGTTCGGCACATAGTTCACCTGCAAAGAGAACATCTTAAGTAGATCTTATTACGTATGCAGGCCCAGCATGTGTAATGATACATTAGATAGACTATGCCACCGATATAGGCATATGCTAGGGAAATGGTGTGACAAACATTCCGGTTTCTATAGGGTTGATATGCAGAGATATAACAACTAATAATTGAAACCAACCATCTGCCATGCTATTCAAAACAAATACCTCTTTCTATAGGGTTGATTAATTTCTAAGTGTTACAGCATGTTAAGGGAGAAAGTTGTGGTATGAGTATCGAATCTTAGATAAGTAAACATGTTAGGGGCAAAAGTTGTTGTATTAGTCTCAAGTCTTACATCAGTTCACTAGAACTAGTAGAGTAAAAATGGGACATTGAATCGGTATAAGATGATTCCACCACTGTCTTCAAATAGTTTTGGAATACGGGAAGCTCAACTTGTTCATGGGATTGTATGAACTCTATATAAACAGTAGAATGAATAAAGAAAGGCAGCTGATTATCTTATGTACTATTATGTGCAAAGGACTTGGATTCTCTTGTAGTATGCCAGTTATTTATCTTGGTTTCCTTTTTTTCCTCTAGTAGTCCAAATAGGTCAGTTGGCCACAAAGCTGTTCTTTTCCTACTATTCAACAAGGAAACACAAAAACCAACACAGAACACGTTCTTCTTATCGCAGAAGGTCAAGTAGAAGCATACCCCTCCATATTTGCTGCGGAAGGGCCCGTGAGAAGCTATAATGTATGGCTGAAAATAACTTGGAACAGATAAGTTGGAGTTTGGAGAGATGCCATACTGCTGAAAGTAGGCCGGTACTGAAAGTGAGAAAAACAAAGATAACCCGACTATGATAATATTCCTAGAGCTTCCAGCCTCACTATAACGTAGATTTGACAGGCCTAATGCAGCAAGCATTGCCCACATGAAGCACAGCAGTGCGGCAACCATGACTTGGGGAATAGATGCTAGAAAGCCTCCAACTTTACCTGCAAGTATAATAACTGTGATTAGTTGCACTGAGAAACATGCCCTTGATTCTACATATAACTTGCATCTTTTAAGTTCTACCAGGGGTAATGGATATCAAATCACCATGATGAGGTGATATGAAGTAGCATGAGATACAGAGGAAACATTCAAAACAAATGTTGATGATGAGTTTCTAATACAGATAACGATGGTCAGGATCAAATAGCCAATTTCTACAGCAGAAAGATCTGTTCGGTCCAATATCAAAAAATACAAACATTTTACATTGTAATCTTTGCAAGTCCAATAATGTAACGTATACAGAACACTGTTTGCGCTTCACTGCTTTATTTTGAGACCAACCCCAAACCCTTTGATAGCTCAATCAGCCCATAAAGCAAACAGACCAGAATTACAGTCAGCAATGAGAGAGAGTTTATCTAAAAATGCTTGGAGAGTAGTATTTCACGAAAATCACAATCCCCAACCATTATATGCCTGCAACTATTCTTATATGAGCAGACAAGATTTGTTCATATCTTTTAAACAGTGGAGGACAACAATATGTTAACAATTTAATTGCACAGAAAAAATCAGTGGCGGTGAATAACTGCAGAATAAGAAAATGGTAATCCTGAAAAGTGTATAAAGAAGATTGAGAAGGATGTGTAACCAAATTGGGTTACAAACATATAATCTGAGCAATTATAATCCACTACAAATCCAAATAGATAACCTGCTGTTATAGATATTCAAACTACGCACTTGATATTTAAATTCTACAATGCCCAACCAAAATAGAAACTGACTGGTAGTCATACAGATTCTTGTTCAAGTACAGGCTTATTGTTACAATTGAAAACAGAAGTTTAACAAACACTTACCGACAAGGGATAAGATGATCAAAACGCATGCACCCAATTCAACAGCTCTACGACTTCCCATCTTAGTGACAGCTATTGTGTGCACATTTTCAGTTAAGCTCGTGGATCCTGTTCCAGTGCCCCATAAACCAGCCAAGACACTAGAAAGACCTTCCAGACCAATCCCTCGACTAAGAACACCAGGAGTAGGAGGTCTGGATGCCACCAATAATGAAGATGCATGATATGAGCCAATCTAGGAAGTTCATACACAAAGCAAAGGTCAGAAACCAAACTAATCAGACAGTATGACATGACAAATTAAATTAGCAGCTTGATGGGGAAAAAAAAAAGAATAATACCTAATGTTGTAAATAGTTTTCATTGTAACCAGTAATTTAGTAGTTCTTTAATATTTCCACAACGCAAGTACAGAGGGCATTTTCAGGAGGCAATCCCATACACTGATGTAACCGGGATCTTTAAAGACCAATGCAATGTAATCAGACTGGTGTTTTCCTAAAGTGAACAAGTAAGACCATGGGACAGTAGGCTTTCACCTAGCGACAAAGAAAGTATGAGTTGCTCTCTGTTTATTATCCTACCAACTACATTGTTACAATCTCCAACATCTTCAATCTCAAAAGTTCTAAGGGACCAAGAAAAATGAAAAGAAAAATTTGTCAAGCATTAGTCCAGGACGTCAAACCTTCCATTCAGGAAGCCAGCAGAGTTAAGAACTAATTTATCAAACTGGGTTAAAGCCAACTCATTTCATACTAATCTACTAAATGGAATTAGACTTCTAATGGCATATATAAATTTGGAATTCTCATATAAATACTATTGCCATGTCCATTAAAATCACGAGTCCAGCGTGTGCTTAACAATGGAACTAGAAAAAAAAAATGAAAATATAAAAGTTCATGTTATAAAGAAACTATAACTCCAAGAAGTTTATATCCAAAACAAATGACGAGAAAACTAACCGAATCAACTGATGCAATAATTGATACCACACACATGACAAGGGCCATTTTCCAGTGGAAGACGGGAGTTCCCCATTGCAATGGATAGGGAAACCTAAACCAGGGGGAAGATCTTAGCGCACGAGAAGTATCAACTCGACAGCTCTTCATCCTCAAAACATGCTTTCTGCAATGTTCAGATACTATGTTTGATGCAGGTACATTTATATCACAACCTTTATAGCTATATGCTCCAGCTTCAGTTAGTAGGAAAGCAGCCGACCATGTAATTGCCAGACCCAATGGAACCTGGCAATTCAGACAGAACCACATCATTTTACAGAAGGCATGCATACAAGTATGGCATGCATGCTGAGATTAATAAGCGTAAACAGTATGAATATAATACAAATCTGAATCTTTCTAACTTACAGCGTATATCTTTTTTATTTTGTTACATGGCAGAACTTACCGCATATATCAGAAATACACGATGACCAAAAACGGATATCTTTCGTAGGTACTGCAGAAAGTAAAATAATAGTGTGTTAGGTGTTTTGGAACAGAAAAAAAAAAAAAACAGTTTACATGAAGAATCTATAATATTCCAATAAAAGAAATGACCGAACACAATCAAAAGGGTAGCTTCATATACTTACAAGAGAAAATAGAATGACCACTAATATCTGCACCGCACCAATCTCGAGACAATTGCCAACTAACGGGAAACCATAACTATAGAAAGAAAGTCCAACAGCAGCAATTGTTGGTGACACAACCACTGGATTGATCAACCTGAATAGGAAAGGCAAACGAACTGACGTTGAGTTATTGATTTTGCAGTACAAGACCCAATTATTGCAAGTGTTGTACAAAAAGCTAGGAACCAAATCCAATAGAAATATTTTAAATATAAGATGTCATACTTGGCAAACATATAGGGAAAAGTGATTCAGTGAAAAACCAGTACTGAAAGACCCTATGAATTGTGTGGTATAGCATGCATAATAATGAACTCAAAAAAAATTTTATTGAAGTTTCTTCTCAATCTTACATCATTAAAATCAAACAAACCCTCTTCCTCACTCCTGCAACCCCCAAGACCAAAATGAAATACTCCAACCTCTCATGCACTGCAGCCTCCTATTTTAGATACATATGAATCCGGATTTGTCTTGAGCAGCATGACAAGGAAATCAAATTAGGACAAAGTACACCAAATACTTGTGGATGCTATTATTATAGCCTTGAGCATAACAAGATCAACTCTTAGTATCTCTCTAAGATCAACTCTTAGTATCTCATTAATTACACCAGGAATAAACTAGAGAGGACTTAACTAATCACCAATTACAATAATTACAATAGGTGAATTGGCACAAGAGATTTCTTTCGCCACATCCCATGACTATTGCAAACATCATTCACAAGTGGTGAGGGTGGTGTCCTCACAATGCCCTGGTCTTAGTAACAACAACAGTTCCTTATAAGTGGCAAAAACACAGCCAAAGCACATGGGCTGGTGGTAGCAGTAGGCTGGTGGAACGAACATGACATGCTCATAAGTGGGAACAACCATTTTCACTAAATTCCATAGACTGATCCATGAGCTCCAGCGCACCAAGTCTGACTAAGAAAGCATAAGAAACCTACGTTTGAAAAGACATCTCAGTGCTCCTAACTTTTTTCTATCTCCCACTACGCAGTACTCAATCTCCTTCGTGTCTTTTCAAGGTACCCACTTGGGGTTGATTGACAGTGTACTGTTACACTTTCTTAGTTTAGGATGATGATTTATAATCTGGGCTATTCTCAAATATAGGAAGATGCAGAAATCACTCTGTAATGTGTTGCGTATGTGATTAAGATTGTTGCTCTTCCCACCCTAAGGGACTATGTGGCCAAGGTGCGAGCTTGAATTCCCTCTTTCTCCAAAACACCAGACATTAGATAGAACTCTCAGCTGGCTTAATAATTAACCAAGCAACCCACCTAACCATTCCAGACCAATAAGCTGACTAAATTGTTAAGCATATGAGGCCAGCATCCACTAGATGAGTCAAGTATTAAATTAATTTAGGAAATTTTTGCTACTCCCCCCCGTACTCTATACAAAATCTCACTTTACCCCCCTACACTATTATGTCTCATTTTACCCGATACTCATCTTGTGTTCTACTTTACCCTATTTCGTCAACTGGTAGTTTCGGTGACGTGGAAAAGGACCTTTGGTCTTTTCAGCTTGTTTGCACATTCAGAACATCTGAAACCGCAAAAATCACCCTGGCACAAAGAACAAAACACTCGCCAAAAACACCCCAATTTCTTTCCTTGGCAACCCTAAATGACTCAATTTCCCAAAACTGCCTTTAAACTCACAATTTCTTAACCTGTCCCTATAATTCACAGCTGAAAACACCAAAGAAACAGTCACATCAGCACATCAGAAAAACTAAAGCTTCTCTCAACCCAGCTGACAAAATGGGGTAATATGGGGCATAAAAATGAGTGCAGGGGGTAAAGTGAAACAGAATAGAGTGTATGGGTAAAGTGAAATTTTTTTTTCTAGAGTACAGGGGGCATAGCAAAAAATAAGCCTTTAATTTAATCAGTTCAAGCAACAACCAAGATTAAATGATCTATCAATTGGTTTAAACATGAGGCTAGTTTACAATATCACCATGCACCTCTACATCATTCATGTGATTGCGTACCTGCACTCTTCACAAATACTTGATCCCTTTCTATATATTAAAACTCAGTATATACTATTATCACATAATCGTCACACAGTTCACTCCCCCTTTTCATGTATAATAATGATGGAATATCAAATCAACCACAGCCAAGACCAAACCCCATGGAATAGTTTGATCACTGCCAACGAACCTGCATCAAATGGTTCAATCCCAAATACCCAGCCTGAAATAACTTGACTTGAAAATCAAATTGGTGGTTTCCGGGAAGCATCCTATATCACTTTTTTCTCCCACTACACTAAAAACATTGTATGTTTTCAACATTTTTTTTTTCCATATTCGAGAACCCCTTACCTATCTTGCCAGAATTGAAAAGTAATTATTACAACTTACAAGCCACAGATCTCACAAAGAAGAAGAAGCTGCAATCTACTAAAGATCATTACATTAGTAACATATATTAAATAAACATGTCAACTATCAGCATAAACACCAACAAACATTCGAAACCACTACCTCTATAACAAATGAAACTTATATCTATCTAGTATCTACTCAAGCTCCGATTAGGCAATCCCGGTTGGTAGGTATGGCAAGTATTTCAAAGTAAACTATCAAATACTAGGCATTCTGATTTTTCCCAATTAGCAAAAAGAAAAGAAATAATATAAACAACCAAACATGAAGGGGATGTGGTAAAAATGCTGGAATCAAACCTCAAAAATATTGACATTAGTCCACTATATCCAAGTATTGCTTGAAAAGCTGAACCTATTATTACAGCCCCCTGTAGCTCCTTCATGATATGCTTAAAATTCTGCAATGACAAAGGATTACCATCAGTTGTTGATAAGAATTCACCAGTAGTGAAACAGCTATTCCATTTCAAAGGGAATGTAAAAGATGAATGAAACTAATAAAAGAAAGAAAACAGCAACTCCGAGGCACTCATAGTAATAGCACAGTTTATTTCATATAAAGTATAACTGATGTTTATATGTGAGAATGACCTCTAGTTTACTACTTAATTGCAGTTACTGAATATCATGAAAAAAAAATAGATATATATATATCAATTGGAGGCTGCACTAATTTCCCAACATTTATTTTGTAATGTTGAGATTTCCTTCCAAAATTTAGGAAAAGCTCTATTTCAAGATTGAGATTATTCAAGCCAAATATATGCCAATTATTATTTAGTTGAAAATGACCTTTCTTTAAGTACATAATTATGCTTTATATACAAAGGACTACCCAATGTATATTCAGCACTCTTTGGAACCGAATAATTAAGAAACCTTACGAAATCTTCTTTTCATTTAGCACATGGCATGTAATTTGGAAGTCTCAAGTACTGTCTAGGTAATATACAGGTGCAAAACTAGGATAAGTTCATGGGTGGCTGAATACTTGTGACATGGTCTAGAGGAGCCGATATTCTTCTTGTCCATCTCCTCATTGGTGTGCTATGTGTAAAAGTGGGGCTGAAAGCTTGGAGCATTTGCTTCTTTACCGTCCAATTGTGTTGTCTTTGTGGTCAAGGCTGTTTAGGGTTGGCCTGTGTTGGGTGATTCCAGTCTCATGTGCTTCTTTGTTATGGGAGAGGTTTCTGTTTTTGAGATAAGAAGGGAGTGGTAATGGGGAGTTGTGCCGTGATGGCTGGTTATTGGGTAGTTTAGGGGGATAGAAATAGAAGGACAATTAATGACATTAGGGGGCAGAAGGTCGACAAAATGTGAGAGAGTCCAATTTCAGGCATCCTCATGGGCTTCGGTTTCTCCAGAGTTCAGGGAGTATCCTTTTTCGGTTAAACTATCTTACTGGAAAGCTGTAGTGTCTTAACGTTTTGGTATTGTTATCTTTTCTATTCTGTAATTCTGCTGGTGCCTGATTTTATGTCTTAGAATTGCTAGTCGGGTCTTAAAGGTTAGTAGGCTGGAGGAGAGTGGAAGGAAGGGAGAGTATAAATTTATACATACGTGCATAAATGTGTGTGCATCTTTATTTACAGTTTAAGATGAACATTAATTTTCGCAAGCAAGCTGAATGAACTAACCTACAAGAATAAAAAGGCATCTCAATAAAGTAGAGGTGAAAAAGAAAAATACAACTGATATGATCCACTGAAAGACAGCTTTCTAATCAGTGAGTCTTTTTTCTTCAGAATTAGGATAAAGTAATAGTTCATAGAATATACAAAATAAACTATAAAATAGAATTTCTTCCTTGCACGTAAAGTAGTCCTGATAACTTCCATGAACCCTAGTGAAATGCAAATTTCATAATGAAGCAACAAAACGCAACTTTTAATAATATAACTGTTCTGGATAACTAACAAGGACAGAAAGTAAGAAAAGCAAACAATATTATTAGATGGCAGACATCACGCCTGTAGCCATCACTAAGATGTGCGTGATTTAAAGCATTCAGAAATTTTATCAGACAACACTACAAAAATTCACTTTGTTTTGGCTGCACACTTAACTGTTGATTGGGCTGTGATAAATACAAAAGGATATTCACTAAGCTCCCAATCAAACTAAACAAAAGAGAGAACAGAAACATACATTTCCATTGAGTCCTTGAAATTCCGGGGAGTTGATTATCGCCAATGCAGGAGCTAGGTAAACAAATGACGGGCCCTGAATCAAGGGCAATCTGGATCCAAACGATGTCTGCAAGAGAGTGGTCACTCCCGAAACAAAAAGCACTGTGGAGACAACATTTGCAGTATCCTCCTACATACACTAAATCCAGTCAAATCAAACTATCCAGCACTGTATCATCCAGTAAACAAATGCATAACATAAAATAATTATATGTGCATAACTACTCACATAAGTACCACCCATTGCCGGAACTATGACGAGTGGAACTAGAATTATCGAACCCAACATGGAAAGATAATGCTGGAACCCATAGAGACCAATGGGAACTGCAACATTGTACCAACAAACACAAACCATATCAATCACATAAAAAATTGACTTTACAAAAGTAAAATCCATTACATTTACAGTGCTTAATCAAGACAAATGCACGATAAACCACCAAACAATCACAAAGAAACATCATACATTTTGAATTATCAATAAAACCTACCGAATTAAGCCATATACAAGAATACAAACACACCCAGCTCAAAATTTACCAATTAAATTTATCCAAAGATAGCACATTTGCATTGCAAACTGACAAAAAAATTCGGGAAAATAGACACTCACCGAGACCAGGTGTATCCCTGAGCTCATACTTCATATGGGAGTGCCTAGCCACATACCCATCATCATCAACCCCATGTGGCAAAACATCAACCACCTCCTCACTCCTCGCCACCCTCCGCGGTTGCGAATTGGGCTCCGTGGGCGTAGCCGCAGCCTGCCCATTAGCCCCACTGGGCCCATTGGCCGCACTCTTCGACCCTCCATCAGAATCCTTCCTCCTCTTCACCTTACTGTCCTTATCCGAAGGCACCGCTGCAGCTGGCGGCGGTGTAGCCATCTCGCGCTCGGGTACACCATTAGGCGCCGGTTGGGGGCGGGCCCGACCAGCCTCGAGATCGGGCTGGGCTTCCGGCTCACGGGGCCGGGGCGGCGGCAGCGATATCTGGCCAGAATCACTGGCATTGGTCTCGCCGGAGAACTTCGGCCGGAACCCGGTTTTCTTAGCCCAGGAAGAAGGGGGCATTGGGGAGGACTCCGGGACCGGAGGCCATGGACCCGGACGGGGTCGGGTTTTCGGGTCGGAGTTTGACATTTTCAAAGGGTCAGTGAACTAGTGGAGCATGGCTTGAATTGAATGAATGTCAGCGCAGATCTGGTGTTGTACGCCAAGGTTAGGGCTTTCTGAGAAATGCACGAAGTACAACACCAATCAAAACCCAGAGAGAGGGAGAGAGAGAGAGATGGAGGAGGGTTTTGGAGTGTGAGAGTGAGTGCAGAAGGGGAAGTGAAGTGAGAGAGAGAGAGAGAGAGAGAGACGCCAAAAGGGAAGACAACTAAGATGGAGTTGGAGAAGCTAAAACCGCGTTTCTTTTATTTCTTTCGTAATAAATTTGTTTCCCGAGTTTGAAGGATAGATATACTTGGGTTTGGTCAAACAAATACTAGTTAACATTACAGCAATTCCACCCGTTGGGCGAGGGCGAGGGCAAGGGCGAGGGCGAGGGCAAGGGCGAGGGCGAGGGCAAGGGCGAGGGCAAGGGCAAGGGCAAGGGCAAGGGCAAGGGCAAGGGCAAGGGCAAAGGTAAGGGCAGTGATTGTCCTCCGTGAACAGTGATTGTCTTTGTGTAACTCCACCCGTTCGTGGAGGACAAGGGCAAGAGCAAGGATTTTTTTTTTTTTTTTGGTTTGGTTGGCCTTAAATATCCCATCGACAATTTCCACCTCAAAAAAAAAGAATTTTAAATCTGACGGCCTTAACTATCCCACCGACACACTGCACCACCAACAAATTTGTTATTATCTTTTAAAAAATAAATTTTTATTTTTTGTAAAATAAGGATTTGAAGGGTGAAAAACAAATATATAGTTGATATAGAAGCAAAAATATTGAGTTGTAATGTGATTGGGGGTATAAAAAAAATATTGAGGAATGAAGAAGATGATTGGAGGTATTTATAAAAAAAATTTTAAAAAAATTAAAATTAAAAAAAAAAAAAAAAAAGGCCGCTGACGTCAGCACCTGTGGGCAGCTGCTCGAGCGAAAATCGCTCGGGCTTGAGGTAGGGCTTGGTTGGGCCCACCTCTTGCCCTTACAGATTTGGCCCGCTGGAGGACTGATTTGAGCTTGGTAGGGCAATTGGCCCCAATTGCCCTTGCAATTGGGCTATGGGTGGAATTGCTCTTAGGGAGCAACTAACTTGAGTTTGGTCAATCTAAATCTCTTCATGCTTAATTTGGTTTTAAATTGATCGAGCGGGTTAAAATATTTGTCTCAAGGAGGTTCTTAAGGGTGGCTGGAATTGTACATCAATTAAGAATCATACCTCGTGGTGGTAAAGCAAAAACAGTTTTAAATCTCAGCAATAGTGCACAAGGTTTGCTTCAAATGAAGGCTTTTGTTTGATGCTGAAATGCAGTTTTTGAATTGATTGAAGAATCACTCAAGGGATCGTTTAGATGAGGAAATTGGTGGCTCTAAGGCCTCGTTTGTTTAACCTCTTAGCTAGAATGGTACTAGCTTCAAAGATTAAATGTGATTAAAATTATAAAGTGTTTGGTTGATTGCCAGACTAATCCACAGACTAAAATACTTATATGACTCAAAATTTCTTTTATCATTTTTTTATTCACTTTTCCTTTAAAAAAATTAAAAAATTAAATCTCACCACCGTCTATCACATTTTTGCATCTCCACAGAATCCCAATTAATCAAATTTTTCCATCGTGACCCAATTAATCAATTTTATGCATATGTAGCAGATGTCCAGGTTGGATGCTTGTGAATTTGAGGATATCTGGGTTTTGTCGATGTGTTTTTTAGTAAACCCCTGTTTTATCGCCTGATCTAATCTAATGTCTTTTAGATCCCTCCTTAGAATTACCCAAACAGAGTGTTTAAAAATTGGAACATTTTAGTTCCTGACACACCTCCGCTCTCGATACCCACTGGGATACCGGCTCACACTAGGAAGTGACGAAGTCATTTTATGCATGACAACCAACACTTAAATTATACAATTTAAACTTTCAAATAGTTTGTAGAACTTATTACAAATATGCACAAAGTTCAGAGTGTAACTAATGTAAGGTAACAAAAATAATAATAGAGTTAAGCTCTTAAAATTTCTATCCATAACAAGGATGGATATTATTAAAGAAATTGTATGAAAGATAAACTTCCTACATTATCGGGAGAAAATCAGAGCCGTCACGCTATGTCTCAACGTCACTGGAACACACTGCTACTAGGTCTTGAAGGGGGCGCATAAACATAAAGGTGTGAGTGGATAAAAAAGAAAATTTTTCTAAGCTCTTTTCTTTTTTGTGAATATAGTAACCTCATGTTTGAAAACAAGTATATATATAAAATCATACTACATATACAGTGGTCAAGTAAAACTCATCGAGTAAAAACATAAATTCAAAATATTTTCTTGTACGAGATAAATTCATGGTAAAACACAAAAATTCAGCTTATCACGATATAAACTATATTTTCAAGATATCACGATATGTATATACAACAAAATATCACAAGGTAGCAATCACTCATGTACATGCTGAGGGACCTCCCTCCAACCATGTACAAACTCTTTACGTTATAATCACTTTGTACTCTTAGTACCACACCCATGTAAGTTCTTGCACGATCAGCGCGTCACACCCAAGTCTTTACAATGAGGGACCTTCCCCAAATAATAAAAACAAATGTAAAGACAAGCTTGTACTAAGGTATTTACCGGACAATACACTGCGTGCGACCCATACATGTGAGACTTGTCCTACGACCGTGAGATGGTACTAAAACGTAGTGAAAGCACACCAAGCGTGTGAAAGCATATACATTTGTCGGTGTAAAATGTATGATCATGCCCAAGTAAGAAATTTATATCTCAAATATCACATTTTTGTAAATATTCAAGTGTTGTATCAAAATACGTAATCATGAAAAGTAAATCTCAAATATCAAACATGTATAGACATGATCAAATCAATGTTTCAAAATCATAAGTAACTATATATTTATATATATACTAGGATATAGAACCATTATGTAAAACAAATGTCTACTCACAGATACTCGAGAGTATAATCCTCGTGGGTGTTGTGCTCCTCGAAGCGTCTACACGAGTGTTGCCCTAAATATTAGTAAGAAAATAAATTAAAAACATTTCTCAAAAATAAAATAATCTCCCCTAACCAAAAGAATATAAAAATACTATTTTTATAGAAAAAACGGGCTCGAAAAATGCTTCTCGTAGTCCGAAATTGTGTTTCCACGTGCTGTCACGCGCCGGTTAAGTGTGGGGCTCAAAAAACTGCACACCCCGCCAAAAGGCCACACGCGCCCTCACGCGCCTCCACGTGCCGTCACGCTCCGGTTAAGTGTCAGTTACACGCACCGTTAAAGTGTCGTTAACTTTAATGGAAGATTCGGAATCTTCTAACAGAATATTCTAGCGGCGTTAATGCTAACGTCGTTAGTTAGTTAACGAAATATACCTGGGACTAACTCTAACTCTGTTCTACCTCAAAAATGCACCAAACATCACGTATTTTATATCGATTTGAACCTACTCAACAATATAAAGTTAATGGTAATAGTCTCAAGCCTTACTTAGGGCGAAATCGACGTGCAACTTGCCAGAAAATCATCATTTCGATGCTGGTCTCGGTTTGGTCGATTTGAGTTTGAGTTTGACAATTCCAGATGTAGGGTTATGTTCAGGATGATGAGCCGATCGTTCTGGTTGTGGTTATGGGTTGTGATTCGACGAAATTTCAATATTCCACAAATTAGGCTCACGGTACATTTCCGCTGAGAGAGATCTGTCAGGGAGAGAGAAAGAGTAAGGAAGAGAGAGAGAGAGAGAGAGAGAGAGAGAGTGATGAATGCAGGGGAATTGAGTTGGTCAGACTTGAAATTACTAAATTGCCCTAGTAAATACTGACTTGAAATTACTAAATTGCCCTTGGACTTTAAAGTTTCGTAGAATATTCATTTTAACTTCAAATTACAGTCCGCTTGCGCCCACGCATTCGTATCGACAAGTACTATAAGAATATGCCAAGAGAATAATTGATACGTGTCATGACGACAAAGTCAACACTTACCCGCTAGGTTTGTTTTAGAAATTTCACAATTGTGAGTGAAAATTTATATGAAAAAATTAGGGACGGGTTGTAACAATCTACCCCTCTTAAGAAATTTGTAAAACAAAACTACTAGACCAACTGCGGATACTGAGCTTGCATATGTTCCTCAGTCTCCCAAGCAGCTTCCCTAATCTCATGATTACTCCATAGAATGCTGGTGAATAAAACATTCACCAATGGTATCGCCTTGTTCCTCAGAACCTTCTTTTTTGTGTTCAGATATCGGCTCGTCATCATAACTCAAATCTTTCTTCAGTGGCAAAGGTTGAGGCTGTAGTATGTGTGACTCATGCAGTAAATACTTCCTCAACATAGAAACATGGAAAACATCATGTACCCGGGATAACTCTGGTGGCAAAGCTAGTCTATAAGCAACTGCGCCTACATGTGCAACGACCTCATAAGGACCAATGTATCGGGGACAGTTTACCCCATTTGTCGAATCTCACCACACCCTTCCAGGGCAACAATTTCAAAAACACAAAATTGCCAACTTCATACTCGCAGTCCTTAGAGTGTCTGTCTGCTATACTTTTCATGATCGCTAACTTCATACGCTAACTTCAAACTAGCTTACATATTCGGCGATATCTCTTTTCATCCATGACCAATAGTAGTAAGGTCGCAGAATATTCATTTTAACTAAAAATTACGCTCCACTTGCGCTCACGCATTCATATCGAGGAGTACTATAAGAATATGCCAAGAGAATAATTGATACGTGTCATGACGACAAAGTCAACAAAGTCAACACTTACCCGCTAAGGGTATTTTAGAAATTTCACAATTGGACGTGAAAATTTATATGAAAAAATTAGGGATGGGTTGTAACAATCCCTCATCCAAATACCCCAAGGGTCCGTTTGGATGGGAGTTTTGGTGGATCCAAAGGTTTACTAATGATGGGAGTGAGAGGTGTAGGGATTAAAGATGATAGGACCGATAAGTTCCTTGTTTGGGAATAAGTGGAATCTAGTAATGATGAGATTAGAATGCAGTTTTTTTATTTATATTTATTAGCAATTTGAAAATGGAAAAAAAATGTAAATTATAACTGTAAAAAAAGAAAGTCCAGATAAATCCAAAATGCCAACCCGCATGCTAACAACAAACACAAATAAATCCAAATTTTATTTTAAAAATTGTAAATTGGTACCAAGTGAAATATCTTGCACTTAAAAAATTAACTTTGCACAATAGACTAGTCAAATGAGCTCGTCAACTAGTACGACCAACTAGTCAAAGTCTACTCAGATATATAAAACAACATGCACAACACAATTTGTACTCTAACATATATTACACTCTGGCATGCACGTAAAACACAACTTATACCAACAATATCAACATATGAAGGCAAATTAAAAGAGCATGCACACAACAAGTTTTGTGCCTGAAAAAACTCCTAATTCGGTTAAAAAAACCGGGGGACTCCAAGGAGTCTGATCCACTAGTGTAAAACAAATATTCATACAAAGTGAACAACACAAGCTCAATTCCTAGCCCTATTCTATGCAGCTTATGCATTTGTGCAACCTTCAATCACGCCTAGGAGCATTAAACTCAATCTTCACAAACATGGCAGCTTCATCTTCTGAGCTCATCATCTTGTGGCACCGGGAACACAATCAACTCTATGCAAGTGATATGGAAATGTGAGATGCAACTTTGGATTCTAAAAACACAAAGTCAGCTTCTTCAAACAAACATATGGAGGAAGAAACCAACTGAGAATCCCTCACAAATATTTATATGAAGATTTGAAAATATACTTGAGATCAACACACTATGCAAACATTCTCATGAAAAATGGTTTGCAGGTCTGGGTTTTCATTAATGAACACAGAGATGAGGTTTTGGGCTCGTAAAACACTATCTTGGTTTTTGATAATGTTTCAACCTTACAACAAATGAGTTTGGAATCAAAGATTTAAGCAAGCAGGTCTTTTTATGGATAATTTTATAGATTTTCAATGAAGAATTTTATACATGAAAATGCTTGCAGCTTCTAGGATTCCCAAACTGGAGAGGAAAGAAAAAAAGAACACTCTCACTTGAAGATGGTATCCGAACCCTCAAAAATAAAATGAAGACCACCCAACCCACTAAGCCAAAGGAATGTTTTCTTTGGATCAACCAAGTATAATACACAAAGACACTTGTCGAATGCACATTTAATCTGAAAAACTCACTCTCGCATGAAAGAAGTCAGACAAGCCCACATGAGTTTTCTTAAAATGTGTGCTAGATTCACATGCAAATCAGATGCAGTTTTTTACTAGACAAGGGCACTAATTAGAATGCATGAAAACTCAATGCATATGTATAAATAAATCATCCGTAGGTTCACAAACACTTCCACTTCAACCTTCACGCTTGCAAGATCCCAAATAACTAAATCATCTAATCTAATTAAGCTTTGAGCTTTAGAAATACTAAGAAAATGCAATTTTTGGACAAGGAAACCAATAAGCACTAAGCCTAGATTTAACAATCTCCCTTTGGTTTTCTTTTGACAAAACACCCCACTCGAAGGATATGATCGTACCCCACAATTACTTGAACTATTGGCATCGAGACCTCGCTCAAAATTTCCTTTTAACAAACAACAAGTAAGATATATCATGAATATTCAAATACTTTGCCTTAACTCAAGACAATAGCAATGGCATATTTTAAGTTATTGACAACGTACATTATCGCATATAGACGCTCCTCAAGCAGTAAGACTAGAAAGGTCTAATTGCTCAAGAAAGACAATAAATGCCTTGATAGTCTCGCAACTCATGAGAAAGGGGAACCAACATGGGCCGAAAGACGCTCATTTCAAAGATTGAGTTATCGTATGAAAGGATGGTGAATAAGGCATATCAACCAAAAGGTACATAAGGCAAGCTTCCCACATACATACACATGACCATCATTAGAAAGTTTGACACTCGCCGACATAAAAATTCTTCAATTATTGACAAGGTATTTAAGATGGAGAATTGATTATGAATAATATTCCAAAAATTCATCTTGAGAAATTTCGAAATGAGACTCGATGAACAAGGGAAAATATAAATCCATTGATTGTAGGAGGAAATGTTGCCATGACATTGAAGCGAATAGTGATTCGTGCAACTTTAATCGAGTAAGTGACCAAAATACCTCGTACACCATGACTCGTTCGACTAGAAAATTGACTAGGCGTAAACATAGCATGTTCCATATTTCACGCGTGGTTAAATACAAAATCATTTAACCAAGAGTCATTAAGGTGAAGGGAAAATTGTGGATTAACCGAGTTCATTAAGCAACATCATTAAGCATGCATTTAACAATTAAAGGCATGAAAACATGCTTCTTATGCACTTAAAACTAAACTTTACCCAAGAAATTCAAAGCCTAGTAGATAGGAACCATGACTCAAATCAAAACAATTTTGAGTTGAGAAATTTTATATCTTTGTTGATTCCTCTTTGCATAAGCAAAGGCTAATCACCCATGGATAGGGCCTTCATTCCTAGCTTCTTTGCTCCATGAACATTTTCAAAGGATGATCAAAGAATAGGTTTCTCCAAGTACCCAAAGTAGGACCTCTAAGTCTCACACCAAGGAAAGCCTTGATGAGAAGATGAGTGCCCTAGAGGAAGAGAGATTGCTAGCTATGTTCCTCTAGGGAGTCGGCCTCTTTGAGAGAAGAGAGCATTTTCATGCTCAACCATTCTCCCAAAAGAAAAACCTCTAAGTGTTGAAATGTTATAAACTTCCTTATAGCATTTCATTGTTTTAGTGTAAACTTGCAATTAAAGCAAGTTTGCTACACATTCTCAAATGGCCGTCATATTGGGTTCTTTGGGCTATTGGGCCCTAATCATTATTAGCCATTAAGTTACTCATACAACTTAAGTCAATGGGGCTTGACGCTCGAATCCCATTGGGCCTTGGAAGCCCAAAACCAACCCGAGGTCTTTAACGAACTTATTCGTTTGATTAATTAACATATTACTAATCTTGCCATAAATAATTAAACCATTTAATTATTCTTACTCATCTCCATTCTTTGCATCAAACTCTACCTTACACGGTGCATCCATTAGGTTCCTTTTAGCGAGGCAAAGGAGGATTAGAACTCTTTCAATCATTTGTGAATTGAAACTTACTTTCACCTCCTCCCTTTAGTGATCATACACTTTGGGGGGGGCTACCACAAACCATGAGTGACACCCCACGCATGTCATGGCTACCTGGCCAATCGAAGATATGGAGAAACCTATTCAATTAGGATTGCAAATGCACACGGTCCTTCTTAATACAATACTCTCGACCACATTGTTTGGTTTGATAGTTATTCATGTCTACTATCCAATGTGATTCCATTACTTATATGATTACCTTGAATATGATTTGGAACGACTTCCTAAATCTCATTCATACTCCGGGGTGCTAGATTCTTAATCATAATACAGAGTATTCTCCCTCAAACCGTTCAAGGTTAGGAGATCCCTTGCTGCGCATTCACTTGCCTCCATGGCTAAGCAGTTTAACCCCAACGATGTCGTGGGACACTCCTGATGGGGTGCCTTTGACTAATCAAAGATTAAGGACCTCACCACAAGACAACTGTGGATGCCTCGTGTCAAAGGACTAATTTGCATTATCCCAACTATGAGTTCTCATGTGACATGAACATGAAACTCATCGTTGATCGCGTTCGCTGAACTCATTCCATAACAGCACCTACATGCTTGTCTTGGTGTCACACCAATGACTCGAGACTAGTCACTCTCCCCCGAGAGAAGACATAACATGTAACTGGTCGATCTTAACGGACTCGTCAATGCCCAATTGGCAATCCCATTCATCGTGAAACGCGAGATATGTCTATGATCGAGAATGGTCTCATGGAACCTAACTTGTTTAGACATCTACTAAGCACATATTCCTTGGACTTATTGTTTAACATATAACATTTATATGAGACTACTATAAACAATAATCTATGCCCTTTATATTAAACCAAAATTAGTTTAACATGTGAAATGCCTTAAAGTATCATCATATGATTGGTTTTAGGGCACATTTCCAACATAAGGTTCACAACATGCAAGCATAGTAACCAAGGCAAAGATGGAGCAATGAAACTTAGTACCAGTTGAACAACAAATAGTAGGACAATAAGTAAGAAATGCTAAATCATATAAGTTTCAATACATATGCTTCCATTGAAAATTTATAAACACTTAACAACACAATAAATAAAAATCGATATGAAACCTTCAAAAACAAATCTTCACAGTCATACAAAAGAAGAACAATACTAAGATTAATGTCTTCATAATGCAACAATGATGTGTCAAGGCATGGGAATAATATGCACCGCTAATATGCGGTAGCCAAATATCAAGGTTAAACAAGGAAAGGCATGTCAACCTAAATGATACCGCATATGTAGTAAAACAAAAGCACAAGCAAATCATTTGAAACATACCATTAACAATCAAATCATGATAAACATACCATAGAAAGACGAGGACGACGCCTGAGGAGATGTTGCGCGATGACGATGGCGTCGAAGGTGTTCGAAGGCGACGCCGCAACACAAACGAGAGAGAGAGAGAGAGATAGAATAGTGCGAGGGAGTTTTATTCATTCATGAGTTTGGCTTTATACTATAGAGATAATAAACTATGACTAAGTCCATAGAACATAAGGTATGAAAGCAATGTCTTAAATGAGATTAGAGCATGGAGACTTGGATTTCGTAGTCACTTAGTCCTTCAATAAAGTTCCTAGCCATTTAAAAAGTCAATTGATATTAATAATCCGGAAAGGTCAAATATAGCATTAAGGTTAGTATAGGCTCATGCAACGTGTGCTGGGACATGTATGATATACGGGTGATTGTCTCGTTGAACAAGTTCAATTTAACATTGATCGTCCAAGAATCTTAAACGATGGATGCTACCATATGTTAAACGTTACAAAGCTTCCGCCGTAGTATGTAAATAGTTCTTAGACCCGAGGCATCATAAGTATCTTATATTTGTAGTTATGAACTTTTGATTTCACCTTAAAGCCCTAAATGAGATCATCACCCGAGGCCAGGATATTCGGGTTTATATGTATGAGTATGAAGATACATGAATGCTAATAAGGAATTTATTAATTTATGGTAATTTTCAATGTATGAGATATCCTTTTGAAGCCACTTGAAAATCCATCTAAAAAAATCTCTAGCCAAAGAAATCGTTGATCAAGCTATGTTTGTAAGAACCGCTTCAACATGAGATGCATCATGGTGATCAAAGATGACTACATGTGATTTATAATTTCATATCACATAAACCTTGATCAGATATGGATGATAGAATAACTTAATTGCATTGTAACTACAATCGAGGTTTGAAAGAGTATCATGATTAGTTCGCATATACTTCTACTAATCAGCCATGACATGCCGATAGGTTTTACTTTATGGCTTGTGAAATTAAATTAATTACTTTTCACCTGTCAAATTTAGTTGTGAATCTAAGAAGTCACACACATATGATAAATTCTAGTTATGTTATAGATGATGAAAAGATATAAATCAAAATGTTAATTATATTGGATTAATTGTTTGGGCTTATTGACATGGTTTTGATTAAATAGGCATTGAACTTATTTAATTAAAAGGGGTCTAAGTCACAAACCTAATGTGGGTAAGTGATTGGGCTAGGCGCATGGAACAAGTCCATGCCGCCTAACCTTATAGTGAGGTGTGGCTTAAAGAGGTGCGACTTAAGAGGGTGCGGCAAGGAGTGTATAAATACCCTTGTGTTTGATGATGAAAGTTAAACACTCAAATTAAACCCTTATGACAATCGTAGTAAAGTATGTAAGTTGAGATCGTTATGAACCTGTGGATTAGTATTTACACAACTCCTAAACCGACTCAAAACATAAAAACAAAGTTAAAACGTTCAAATAGACTCAAGAGACTCAAAACAAAGTTAAAAACACTCAAAACAGCCTAAAACACCAACTAGGCAATTTCCACTTCTAAAACACAACTTTGGACGAAATTAGGTTTTTGCTTTACTCAAAACACTTAAAACACAAACGAAACAAATTTTTAAACACTTAACACAAGAAAGTAAAAGGGGTTTTGATTTGGACGAATTTAAAAAAAAAATAAACAAGTTCTAAAACTAGGTAGATTGTAAAACAAATTTAGAAAATAAGATGATGGATGGATTAGTTAGAGGTCCGTTTCTCCACACATGACACACTTGTACACGAATCGATTTACAATTGCTTTTCAATAAATTATGATGCTCAACACCAGATTAACCGTGATGCACAAATCACCTCGATTTTCCTTTTACTCATTGAATTGGATGAATGCATGTGACAACCCAAATCATTCTCTAAAATTCCCCTACATGAATGCATAATAGAGATACAATCAAAGATCATTACGTTTCATGAAAATCATATGTTGACGAGGCAATTGTAACTATGAATGCATGATACGTTTGCCAAGAATTCAATTAACATGATTGTGACAAGCAACCTTCACTACTCTTGAATATAAACTTGTAACGATTAGGTGAAACTCATTTATATTCTGTATCTAATTCATGCATGAAAACTATGTATGCATCCTTAAACATACACAAATTAGTTATGAATAAAGCGTATAATTGAATTGCAATCACAACTTAACAAATCACAATTGGAAGAAATCAATTCATATTCAAACATGTTCATGGTTTCAAAACTTCCCTAACTAAATAGGGGTTTAGCCACCATGATTACAAAAAGAAAATCGTAAAGTAATAACAAAGTAAAACATTGAAAACAAGAACAAGGTACATGACACACCCCACCTCGATACCCACGTGATGTCGAGTGCGAGCGTGCCGGCCGACACTGTAAGTGACGAAGCCATTAAATGCATGACAGCACTTAGTGTAACCAAAATTAAATTGTATTAAAGTTGCAAAAATCCAATGTCAATATGCATATGGTTCAAGAGCGTACTAATGATGAAACAAATGGAAAACAATAATGAAAAGAGTTCCTAGAATCTCTATCCATAATGTATTTATTATTATAGAAACAGAAAGTAAAAGATAAATCCCTACATGGCCTGGATGGATGATCGTAGCCGCCACGCAAAATCCCGACCGCGCCGGATGCACTATCACTATGTCCCGAAGGGGGGCGCAAAAACAAAAGTGTGAGTGGACAAAAATAAAAGTTTTCGCAAACCTTTCTTTTCAACATACTAACCCCCGTTTGAAATCCAAAAGATAGCCGCAGAAATATACTATCATAGTATAGTTCAAAAGATACTTTTTAAAAGTATACCGAAAATAATTCCAAAAAGGTATAACATTCATAAATCACATACCTCATAATTCCAATATAATAAGGGAAAACCAACACGTGGTATATGCGCGATCACCCATGTAACGGTTTGAGGAACAAACTTCAATCACCACAAGCTCAACACGCTATCCAATAATTTGTACTCCTAGTACCACACACATGTAAGCTTGCGCCGCAACGCGTCACACCCGAGTCCTTACGTAGGGGCCTTTTCCCCATAAACAACAATAATCGTAAGACAAGCTTGCACTAAGGTATTTACCTGACAATACCCCGAGTATAGTGCGTGTGACCCAAACATGTGAGAACCGGCCCCACGTCATGAGAATGGTGAACACAACGTAGTGAAAGCATACTGGGTGTGTTTGAAAATATGAGTATGAAGATACATGAATGCGCAATAAGGAATTTATTAACTTATGGTAATTTTCAATAGAAGGAGATATCCTTTGAAGCCACTTGAAAATCCATCTAAAAAATCTCTAGCCAAAGAAACTGTTGATCAAGCTATGTTTGTAAGAACTGCTTCAACATGAGATGCATCATGGTGATCAAAGATGACTACATGTGATTTATAATTTCATATCACATAAACCTTGATCAGGATATGGATGATAGAATAACTTAATTGCATTGTAACTACAATCGAGGTTTGAAAGAGTATCATGATTAGTTCGCATATACTTCTACTAATCTGGGTAGCCATGACATGCTGATAGGTTTTACTTATGGCTTGTGAAATTAAATTGATTAATTTTCACTGTCAAATTTAGTTAGAATCTAAGAAGTCACACACATATGATAAATTCTAGTAATGTTATATAGATGATGAAAAGATATAATCAAAATGTTAATTATATTGGATTAATTGTTTGGGCTTATTGGACATGGTTTTAATTAAATAGGCATTGAACTTTATTTAATTAAAAGGGTTCTAAGTCACAAACCCAATGTGGGTAAGTGATTGGGCTAGGCGCATGGAACGAGTCCATGCCGCCTAACCTTATAGTGAGGTGTGGCTTAAAGAGGTGCGACTTAAGAGGGTGCGGCAAGGAGTGTATAAATACTCCTTGTGTTTGATGTGATGAAAGTTAAACACTCAAATTAAGCCCTCTTATGACAATTGTAGTAAAGTATGTAAGTTGGGATCGTTCTGAACCGGGGATTAGGAGGGCTTGCTAATAACCTCTAAACTGACTCGAAAACATAAAAACAAAGTAAAAAACGTTCAAATAGACTCAAGAGACTCAAAACAGGCTAAAATCACTCAAAACTGCCTAAAAACACCAACTAGGCAATTTCTGACTCTAAACACAAATTTGGACGAAATTAGGGTTTTTGCTTTTCTCAAAACACTTTAAAACACAAACGAAACAAATTTTAAACACTTTAACACAAGAAAGTAAAAGGGGGTTTTGATTTGGACGAATTTAAAAAAAAATAAACAAGTTCTAAAACTAGGTAGATTGTAAAACAAATTTAGAAAATAAGATGATGGATGGATTAGTTAGAGGTCCGTTCTCCACACATGACACACTTGTACACGAATCGATTTCCAATTGCTTTTCAATAAATTATGATGCTCAACACCCCAGATTAACCGTGATGCACAAATCAACCCTCAGATTTTCCTTTACTCATTGAATTGGATGAATGCATGTGACAACCCAAATCATTCTCTAAAATTCCCCTACATGAATGCATAATAGAGATACAATCAGAGATCATTACGTTTCATGAAAATCATAAGTGTTGACGAGGCAATTGTAACTATGAATGCATGATACGTTTGCCAAGAATTCAATTAACATGATTGTGACAAGCAACCTTCACTACTCTTGAATATAAACTTGTAACGATTAGGTGAAACTCATTTATATTCTAGCATCTAATTCATGCATGAAAACTATGTATGCATCCTTAATAAACATACACAAATTAGTTATGAATAAAGCAGATAATTGAATTGCAATCACAACTTAACAAATCACAATTGGAAGAAATCAATTCATATCTCAAACATGTTCATGGCTTCAAACTTCCCCCTAACTAAATAGGGGTTTAGCCACTCATGATTATAGTAAAATCAGAAAGTAATAACAAAGTAAACATTGAAAACAAGAACAAGGTACACCTAAAACGCTCCAATCTGCAAGCATGAAACGCCAAGGTTCTTCTTCTTCCCCACTTTGCTGCGGCACAAGAGTCTAAGGATGTGTATGGATGAATGAAAAGGTCATGGATAGGTTTTGGTTGAATGGAGGCTGCAGCCAAGTAGAAAAATGGCTAGGATTGTGTTTTTGGGATCTCTTCTGTGTAGAATGGTGTGGCTGGATCCTCCTACGAAAATTGGTTGATTTCCTATGTATATTCAGCGTCTCCGAGTGATTCCATTCTTAAGGGATTCTAAGGCACGGTCTTTTTTAGAGAATTTAGACTCCCTTAGAACTCCTTAATCCATCTGAATTAAGTCCAACAACACAAACAAACAGCTATCCCGTTCTCTTCCTTAAATCCCAATCTGACTAGGACTCACCTTTTTGTTTCGACCTTCAGTTACTCAAACAGCGATAACTATTTCTAGAAGTATCAGAATCATGATCTGTAAAATCCTGTGGAAACTAGACATCTAGAGCTTTCCAACCATATATGGCTCGACACGTAGTTCATTCTGAGGATATCTGGGTTCTCTGTAGACGTTATCAGTTATGCACAGCACTGTCCACTTTTCACTCGGATTCAACTTTTGCAATTTCCTTGTCATCCAAACTTCTAGCTTCACTCTTTAGGATAAATTAAGGTGCTCTAAAAATTAGGCTCTCCAATGTTCTCATATGAAAATGAATCCCCCTTTTGCAGCTGGAATTAAGGTAGAAAATGATGTTGATAAGGTTAGGATAAGATAAGATAAGGTGTGGATAATGTTTTGGATAATGTTCCACATTTCTTGCTCTTTCCTTATCTTCTTTGTCTTGAACTTATTTCTTCATCTTCAAAATAGGTTCCTAGCCTTCTTTGAACTCACAATTCGTCTATTCCTTGTGCTCCATATGCATGCACTCCATTTAAGCTCACTTTTGCTCTAAAATGCGCCAAAATGCACTTTCTTGCTTCATCTACCATTTGAACCTACAAACACACGAAAATAGCTTAAATTACTATAATAAACAATAACTAACTACGTAAATGCAAGAAAACAAGCTAACTAAGTCGCATAGATATGCTTCTATCAGTGTTTCTCTCATAACCCTAATGCAAGAAGTCATTTAGTTTTGTCCCTTAGAGAAAAAGAGAAAAATCCTAAGCCAAAACACCTTGTGTCGCCCATTCTATATTGATCCAAGTGAGAGATATTGTTTCTGGGTAGGGGTGGGTGCGGTCTGGTTCGGTGCGAATTGGGCTTAAAACTATGGACCGGACCGAATGAACAGTGTCGGTTCGGTTCGGTTTGGGCTTGTTTTGGGCCTGTTTTGGGCCTTGCAATTTTGGGCCCAATTAATGTAAATTTTAAAAAAAAAAATCAAATTATGTTTTGGGCCTTACGGTTTTGGCCTTATAATGCATAAAAAAATACTATAGTATAAATTCAAATAAATCTAGTTATAACTTATAAGTTCAAATAAGTCCAAATAAATTTAAGCAACAATCACCAAATTAATTATCTTCTTACATACCCAAAATAAAAAAAAATTGTTGAGTGACCCAATCCAAAAATATCAGGCAAAGTACCAAAAACCATGCCCCTCGTAGATGCTATTCCTTCCTTTATACCATTGTGAATGAGCTCCAAGATGCAAGTAAGCACAGCCGCAATGGCTAACAACAGACTAACCAGTGCATAATTAGGCTTATTTGGGGAGGATACCTGATCAAAACTGGCTGACAACATTTCTAGGCCAAGGGCATTGAGCATAAAGATCCACTGTAATATGGTAACCTACAAGGAAGTTAAAGTAAGTTATAAATCACCAAACAAACCTCCCGAGAGATTAAAAAAGGCTGGTTTAATATGGTTACGAGTTTTGAGCAGCAGCAACTACCATGCTTTATAACTTTTGAATACAATGCAAAAGCTTCAAAACATGTTACATACTGGAAGGTTAATATTACTAGGCATGTGAGTTGCTCAACTTGCTTTCATTCTACATCGGATAGAAAAGCATTTTCCAACATGAATAAAAACTACGATATAGGATAAGTTACAATGTAACTGCAACAAAAATTATACTTAGACATGATGTGTCCTACAACTAAGTTGGTTCGTATGAAGTGTATGCTAAAGAGAGGAACAATAAGAGTCACTCATAAGGATATACGCAATATATCTTAAACAACACAATAAGCTCAGAAGGATCATTGTAGCCTAGACACTTAATATAAATCTGGCAACGAGGCCTGCCATAAAAAGGTGTATGAACTGCTAAGACAGACCATCACAATAGTGAAATAAGAACGGATAGAAGCAAGGAAAAACTCTATCCATTTTTTTTCATTGCATCTGTTACCGCAATATTAAACACAATAAACTTGATTGAATTAATAATGATAATGCTTTCAAATACCCAAAAATAGGACAACAACTGCACTACTTACATGTTCGAAATCATTGAAATGTAGCAGGAGATACTTTGTTCGATGCACTTTGAATTTCTGCAAATAAAATATTAAACAAGATTATAAATGCAAGAAACCATAAAATGAAAAATATAAAAATCAAGCAAACAAAAATTCAAATGCTATGCATAGGTAAAAAAGAAATGTACCTAATTCGATGTCTTCATAAAACTCCATCTCTTGAATTGTTGGTGCATTTTCCAAAGAGGAGATGTCATCAGACCTTAACCAATTTTGAGTACAAATTAAGGCCTCCACCATCTTAGGAGTCAATGAAGCACGAAATGCATTGACTACTCGCCCTCTAGTGCTAAAGCATGTTTTCGAAGCTACTGTTGATACCGGAATTGCAAGGATATCTTTTGCAATTTTCCCCAATACCGAATATTTTACCCCATTCAATTTCCACCAATTCAAAATATCCAACTTCTCTACTTCAGGATCTACAAGAGGGTCATTCAAATACTCATCAATTTCATGCACCAATATGACATGCTTTTGTGATGCCGCTTGTTTTGCCCAAGAGCTTCGAATATCATCCCCCGCAGAACCTATATTTCTACAAGTAGTAATAATAGAAGTAGTAGAAGTAGTGGCACTAATATTGCTACTAGTGGTAGAACTAGAACCTTCGGACGGTGGTGGAGTATCATACTCGTCATAAAGCTTCATTAAAAAAGCTTTGACTTCCGCTTGCTTCTTAGCAATACGCTCATCATCTACACCAATGAGATGCATGACATGGGAAAGGTATCCCATCTTGTTTCGTGGATCAAGCACAAGCGCCACCAACAACAATTGATTTATTTTGTCAAGATCCCCCCAATACTTATCAAACTTACCCTTCATGCCACATGCCATCGCACTCAAGGCCACTTGCGCCTCGGTTTCATACATCTCCATATCTTCTTCAAGTGCAATCATACGGTTTATCTCTCTATTAGTGGTGGCCAAATCATGAAAATTTTCATGAACCGCCGGATGCAAAAAGAGACTCATTTTCAATGTCATATCATAAAACACCTTCAAAAAGTGGACAAAGACATTGGCATTAAGCCAATCTTCTTGATTTTGAGGGCCAATCTTCTTGATTTTGAGGGCCAACCCTCTTGTTCGACATCTCTCCGATTTGCTTCCGGGTCATCGTCACCAAACCAAGCAACAAATGAGTTATCTACCTCATCATTCGCCATTTCCATAAACGCCTTTTCAAACTTCATTGTGGCATCCAACATCAAATAGGTGGAATTCCACCTAGTTGGGACATCTAACACCACAAGACCCTTACACTTAATTTTCTCTCTTTTAATAACACTCTTGAAATACTCCAACCTTTGAGTAGATGATCTCACAAACTTGATCGCATTCCTAATTGCCAAAATTGAATTTCCTGAAACTTTCAAGCCGTCTCCAACTATCAAATTCACAATATGAGCGCAACACCTAACATGCATGTACTTACCCCCCAAGAAAAGTTTGGCATTTGTCCAATGCTTCATCTTAATCCTCAAGTAGTCAATTGCTCAAGTAGTAAGAATCTTCTCCAAACCCCACTCATGCAAACATTGTTCAAGGAGTTTTCCAATTGAATTGCCTTTGTAGTTAGCTATGACACAAAAGTTTAAGACTCTTTTGTGCAACTTCCAGTCATCGTCTATGAAGTGTGCGGTGACGACCATGTAGTTAATTTGTTGACAACTTGTCCATGTGTCCGTTGTGAGGCAAATTCTATGTGATGCTAATTGACCTTTTAAGTTGGTTTTCATTTCATCATACACACTCATAAAATGTCTCACAATTGTCCTACGAGATGACATTTGGAAAAAGGGACAAGCAACTTCACAAAAACGCCTAAATCCTCTACCTTCCACAAAGCTAAATGGCAACTCATCAAGCACTACCATTTCAACACAAGCTTTGATACAATCATCCTTATTACACCTCTAGATTGTAGACGAGTTTGGTCCCAAGACAAAGTCTTTTGCCTTTTATCTTGTATTCTCGCCGGGTTAGAGGGACAAGCATCAATGTGTTTCTTCATGCTAGTTGTCCCATTTGAACTAGGATCCACCGCATAGGTTTGGCCGCAATGAATGCACCTACCTCTTTTTTTTTTTGGACTACAAACTTGTTCCCATCTTTGTCCACCACCTCTTCATCTTGTAAATATTTTTCAAAATGGCTCCACACAATTGATTTCTCCTTTGTTAAAACCCATTGACCCGAAGCCAAAGGTGTCCAACTATCACCCGAAGGCAAAGGTAGACGACCTTTACTCGAAACTAATGGTGGACGACTACTTGTGGTTGTGAGGGTAGGGGCCTTAATGGGGACTTGTGGTAAGGGTGAGGGTGAGGGTGAAGGTGAGGGCGATGATGTCGATCCGCAACAAGAAGATGCATTAATAGGGACCTCTTGTGATCATTTTCCATCTACCTAATAGAAAATAAAACATATTTAACATAGGCGCATACACACATACACATGCATTCTATGATAAAAAGTTTAAGCATGAATAAATAGCATGAATAAAAATTGAGAAAGAGGAATACCTTGAATAAAAATTAACCACTTTGACAATCGATTTAGTTCCTTCAACCTCTGCAATCTTACTGAAAAATGAGAAAACCAACAAGCTAATAAGTAACAGCCATATTACATATTACAATACACACATATTACATATTGGAGGTGAAAGATAAAGTCAATTAAGCGGGCAGGTGGCTTATTCATAAATATAGACCTCCATCTAATAATTAAGCATATAAATTTCTATCCCATATGTACTTATCGTGTTTAAAATGCAACTGCAAAGTGCAAACAGATCACAAGGCAGAAGAAGAACCAAAAACAAGAAAAAAGTGGTATGGATACCTTCCTCCTGGAACAAAGCTGGATATTATCAGTATGCTAGCATGTATGTAGTGATTAAGAAGATATTGTAAAATAAAAAAAGGCACCTTGAAATTTATTTTAAATTGCAAATTTGTAAAATTTGGGGAGTTTCCTGGTAAATGTTAAACAGCCACCATCAAATGGAACATCATCAACTAACTCTGTTAATCAAAGAACCTACTTACATATCCACTGAGCAACTCCTTTGCTCAAAATCCGTTCTATATATAGCACAAATAAAAACTAAGTTCGTCATTAAAATACCCACACAACACCAAATAAATCAAACAAGCCAACCCCCAGACTCGGAAATCGTCGTACACGAGTTAAGACGAGTGACAAATCACACCGGCGGTGAACAACAAAGAAACACACTCGCTCGTGTAAAACTTAGAGACGAAAAGTATGAAAAAAACTGCACACAGATGCAGGCACATTACTGATAGCTCACCTAAAGACTAGTTGATCTCAATGACCAAAAGCGCCTAAATATTTCAACCTTTTCTAGTTACACTAGAATAAAACATAGTATTTGCAACAGCGCTGACGAGGTTTACCAAAAAACCAAACCACCGAGAACTTGAAGCTTTTGCTAGATCCTAGATTAGTCACCTGCAACGACTCCCTCTAGATTTCAACTGCTCACTACTTCTGAAGGAAAAGAGAAAAAAAAACCCAAATCAGATTCCCCACGACAGATTAATGAAAACCCAGATCTTGCAAAAAATTAAGATATGAGAGGAGGCACTGTAAGAATTAGAACATAGGGTATGTTCAACCTCCTCTCCATATATGCCCCCTCCAATCCTTTTGTTTGTTCTTTCAATGGTGATTAACAAATGAAAATTCAGTTATCAAACGGATGAGGATTACTTTTTTAGAAAACTGATCTAACTGCTGCTGATTCGAAGGTGATTGAACGAAGAAGGTGCTTGCTGCTAATTCAAAACTGGAACGGGACAGAGTCGCTGGCAGCGTCGGGAAAGTTGGAAACAAAGTTACAGAGGAGAATTGGAGAAGATAGAGGCGGAGAGATTCGAGAGAAAAACTGGAAAGAGTGAGGGAATTGGCTAATTCACCTAAAGGCTTGGGGCTGATTCTGTGCACCAAGCTCTACTCTAGCAAATTAGAACTTACATTTTAACCAATTAAAACATGACACGTAATTAAAATAAATAAATAAATAATATATATAATTCTCGGTTCAGTTTGGTTTCCTGGGGCATGAAAATCGAAACCGAAACCGAAACCGGCATGTTGGTTTCCTTCGGTTTTCGGTTCGGTTTTCTTCGATTTTGGTCAACTTGGTTTTCTTCGATTTTTTGGGCCTCGGTTCAGTGTGGTTTCTTGGTTCTTCGGTTTTTTTTGCCCACCCCTATTTCTGGGAACTCACGAGCAACTTTCCAGTTGGTCACCCATCTTGGGATTGCTCTAGTTCAAACTCGCTTAACTTCGGAGTTCCGATGAAATCCGAAGTTAGTGAGCACCCAAAAGGCCTCGTGCTAATTGGAGGTAGGCATGTATATATAAAAACACATCACTCCCTATTCGTTGGTCGATGTGGGATATTACAATATAAAAGGGCCGAATACCCCTTATAAGCGGTCAAATCCAAAAGAGAAAAATTACATTACATTACATTGTCTTGAGAGTTATTGTAATCCACATCAAATATAAACCATACCACCATAGTGGATGTTACAACCTGTCCCAAAATTTTATGTAAAATTACCAAAATACCCCTAGAGATCAAATGTTGACTTTCGTTGACTTTTTCAGGATGACATGTGAAAATTAATTTCTTTACGTATTCAAATAGTACTCGTCGATACGAACACGTGGACGCAAGCAGAACTCAATTTGGAGTTAAAACGAGAGTCATTGTATGAAATTGAAAATTTTAAAAGATGTTGTATGATATTAAAAAAAGACTAAAAATTGAGAAGATTTTTTGTAATTTACACAAAATAAATCCGGTTTTGTCTCGCAAGTTACATTATACTATGATTTAATAATAATATATCTTCTACTAAATAAGATTTTTTTAATTATTATGTAATCAAATTTCAATAATACGTATTATTTAATCTTAAGAACAGTTAAATAATTTAAAATTCATTTGAAATCCATTATAAATTAATATGGAACTAGTAATAACCATATTATCAAATAATACGCACCCTTCAGTATTTTTCTTTATTGTGGATTTCTGTAAAAAACCCAATTGCCCAGCCCAACTCTTAGTAAAACCCTAAACCCGACTTCTTGTATCTTCTTTCCCACCTCCTCACCTCTCGTCCCCTGCGACGCCTCTTGCAGGCGATTGACCTTCTCCCACCCTCGTCTTCCTCTCTCTCTCTTCTCGGTCGGTGAGTTCTCTCTCTCTCCTCTCTTTCTCTCTCAATAGGTAATCTCAATCGATTCTTTAATTTCACTTCTAAATTTTGCTATGTTTTGCTTTCGTGATTCCGCTGTTGGAAACTGCTTGATATTAGTTGATAGGCTAAATCCTGACCTGTATGTTCAAATTTATGTCGAAAATTTTTCTTGTTCTTGCCCCCTCATATTTTTTTTGGGGAAAAAGATGGAAAACTGGCTACGAATTGAGTTATCTGATTTTAGAATAATAACAAATAATACCCAAATTAATATTTATTCAGTTTTTCCCTTTCAATTTGGAATATTGTAAATTATATTTCTGATTGATGTATCCATGCCGTACGTATATTCTGAATTGTTGGGGTTTCCCGAATCGCTGTATTGTGTTGTATTGTATCGCTGTAGCTGTACGCATTTCCGTGTGTCATGGTTGGGACTTGGGATTAGATTTTTTGGCCACTATGTTGTTGGGTCCTTTCTTTTAACTTTTTCCTAGCTGTGGGACTTTAGAAGAATAATGTTGGAGGTAACATTGAGATTTGAGAATGTGTGCTCTTTTGATATACAAATTGATCTAATGCCTGTTAGATTAATGTGGATGGCGAGTATATATTGTGATACTGCTTGGCGGGATCATTGTAATCATTTAGGTTGTAATTGATGGATGAATTTGGATAGACGAATAGAAGGGGTTCCATGTACTTTTATAATAATTGATGTTGTTGGTCATGAATTCTTAATGACGGTGTCCTTATTTTTTTCTCAGAAAGTAAGACTGTATAATCAAAGGACGCAATGAGGTTGGAAAAGTGCTGGTTTTGTTCTTCTACCGTGTACCCTGGACATGGGATTCAGTTTGTTCGCAACGATGCAAAGGTAAAGTTATATACTCTCTACAAAAGTAGTTGTATTCTAATTGTCCTATTCTCAACATGTACCATGGCATAGCCATATGGTGATGTGCTCGTGAACTCTAAGCAAGATGTATTAACTTGGGATGCTTTGTTCTGGTCATCAAACTTGACTTTACCTTTGACAACATGTAACAGCTGAATTTATATGGTTTCCCAGTCCTATAACCAATCGGTACCTGATTTACTGTTGGCTGGGTTGATAGGGAACTATAAGGCAGCTTAGTTTAGTTTGGTTTACATGTTTATATCAAGGATGCTATTTGTATTCATTCCATGCATACATACGGGGTTAATGCTAGGATGAGTCAATTTATTTGGCACTCAGGTTGGGCTTTTTTTGGGGTTTTGTTTTGAACTGAGGTCTTCACGTTGAGTTAATTTCATCAAGATTTACTCAAGATATAGTTTGCATTTTCTTTACTCCTTACGGATTGACTGTGAAATGGATGATGCTTATTTAGTATTGCATGGAATTTTCTAGTTGAGCAATGTATAAGTGCCATTATGGATCCTGGTCATCTTCACATTATCTCCTTTAGAGGTTATATGATGTGTGACTGGATTGCCTGACATCCATTCCTCTTCTAGATTTTTCGATTCTGTAGATCCAAATGTCACAAGAACTTTAAAATGAAGAGGAATCCTCGTAAGGTGAAATGGACCAAGGCCTATAGGCGGTTGCGTGGAAAGGACATGACACAGGTAAACAAACTGTTATCTCTCTTAAACCAATCTTGGTTATTTTATTGTTACAGACATTTCACTAAGATTGTTTAAATGCTTGGGTAATATCCTATTAGTTATGTTACTTCTTTGCTTTCTTCTCTGCAGGACTCGACCTTTGAGTTTGAGAGAAAGCGGAATAGGCCTGAGAGATACGACAGGAGTCTTACAGAAAACACTCTGAAGGCAATTAAGAAGATCGATAAAGTTAGAGTGGAGAGAGAGGCCAGACACCATAAGAATAGGTACTTTCCTCTTCCCTTTTAACATTGTGTAGAAAACAGTAAAACCTGCTTTTGGTTTTCTTCATCTTACGAAACTTGTTGAAAAACTTGTGCAGGATGAAGGGCAAGAATGCCAAGGAGCACTATGAGGCAATAAAAGAGATTGATGATAGCATCATCTTGGTCAAAGCTCCGAGTGTGCTACAGAAAGAGCCATCACTCGTCAAGGTTTCCCAACTGCAACTCGACAAAAACGTTGCCATGGAGGAGTAACTTTATTGTTTCAGCCATCATGGTTTTATCTGTCTATTTTGCGTCCACAGTTCCATCAAGTAGCAAGACGGTTGTTTCTGTGTGGATTGAAGTTTTGGATCCCGTTTTCCTTTTCATGAATTTGTAGCTACTGATTTAATCTAAATTATGTTTGTTGAGTCCCAGATTTGTTGTAAACATTTATAACAAGATATGATATATGTAGGTTATTAAATTTATGCTCCAAAAGTTTTGGACTTTATACATTTGATTTGAGTAGTTATTTGTGCTTAGGGATTGTGTTAGGTGAATTTGAAGAATTCTTGTCAGCCATGCCCCAGTCAATGCATCTTGATATGGGAAAAGCTTGGGTGCTACTGTGACACCAACACGCTCAATTTTGTAAAAGAATCGTTTTAATGCCTTGTTTAGTTACAAGCTACGCCATTTGCCGCTAGCAACCTATTGGTGTTTCTCTCAACTTGTTCGTGACAGTTGAACTCAAACATACACCATAACGAAGATTAAGTGCCACTAGATCAAATAAGCAAAAAAAGTAAACGAAACCCATAGTATAGTACTTTTTCTCCAAAATCCATCTCCAATGGAGGACTAAAAAGAATCTACCCAAAAAGATTCAGGGGTCAATTTTTTGGGGGCTTGCTACATTTGGCCCCTTTTATAGAAATGGACTACTACTATTCATGGGTCCCATGAAGTAGAAAAACTGTATGAGACATCACATGACAGTAATTCTGTGCTACGGGTTGCATGTTTTATCATGCACCTGCAGTTTTTTGCCCATAAGATGACATGGTTGTTTAAATCCAAAGACTAGGATCATTTTTTTATAATTTTAAAAATGGTAAAACAGATTTTTAACTAAAAAAATGTATTAAATATTGTTAAATGATTCTCAATCTTACACGGGTCATATTCGAAATATTTGTCTCTAAAAATAGATATTTTCAATATAAATCTTCTTAAAAGAATAATGTGTTCCAAAAATTATATTTAAATAGGTACAAATAATAGTTTAATTGATTTAAACAATACATAATAGTTGATGTGAGAATGATGTACCATAATATTTTTCAATATGCTAAAAAATAATAAAATATTGAGAGAAATAAATTATAGTCCATGCACCATTCTTTAAAAATGATATTTTAAATGTGTTATATTTAAAAATGGTGACTAAATATGGTCAAACCATTAGAGATGATCTTACTGGCCGAATTTTTTGCCCGATAGGACCTCATTGGACATGGGAGCATAGGGAGCATTTTGGTTTAATACCCTTAATTGGTGGCGAGCATCATCATCATATTAATTATCGTTTGACAAGTTTAAATTTTCAAATTTGTATAGTAGAAATATCAAATCACTCTTATCCAACTATAATCAATGCGGTGCCGATGCTTACAAAGACGCAAAAATGCACCCTTGAGCATGAAGCAAGATAACTTCGAGAGTGCCACGTGTAGTCGTATTACCTTCTCCCTCCTCTCCCTGACCCACAGAAGCAACGGTAACCATACAAAAACCCCTCCAACTGATTTTTCCAACTCTTTAGCGCCAAACAACCAAACACACAAAGAAACAAACACTTCCACACCCAAATTCCAGATTATGATCTCACTCACTCCCACTCCCTCTCCCGTCCACCGCACAAGCTCCGCCATCTTCTTCGTCTTCCCGATCCTGAACCCTTCGAGAGCGAGCCCTAGCAGTGGCAGCAGCCCCTTCAGGATCCGATGCTCTTCGGCCGGCTCGGGCGTGCAGGAGGTCCCCAAGTCTTCGGAGGAGAGAGAGCTGACCTCCGAGCTCTATGCGTCAGTGCCATTCCCGGCGGTGAAGGGGGCGAAGAGGGTGGTTCTGGTGAGGCACGGGCAGAGCACGTGGAACGAGGAAGGTCGGATCCAGGGTAGCTCCAATTTCTCTGTGCTCACCAAGAAAGGCGAGGCTCAGGCCGAGACTTCCCGCCTGATGCTCATCAATGATGCTTTCGATGTCTGCTTCACCAGGTTCGGCTTGTTGCATTTCGATTTGTTTTGTAGCTTATGTAGTGCTCGGGAAACAATTGAATTGGGAGTCCCATTGAATTGTTAGGAATATGGTCTCATTGTTTTAACAAATTATTAATGTTTAAAGGATTTGGTTGGGGTTTTAGATTTCAAATAGAAGAAAATTTATGAGATTTTGAGTACGCATCATATAAGTTGTGTGAAATTTAGAGTGGGATTTCAGCATTAATTAAATCACCTAAGCAAAAGACTTGGCTCGGTAAATGTAAGGAGTCATTCCTATTTGCAAACAAATCATAGTCCGCCATGTCAGGCATTTTTTCGTTGGCGTGATTTTAATGAGTTGCTTTTGCGTATGTGTCACTGTCAACTATGATTTGCAAGCTCCTTACATGTAAGGAGCTAAACAATGTTCATTGCGTAATACATTTTACCATGATTCTGAAAATCCAATAGGAAAAGGGAGCATTTGGAGGGATATCCAATCGAATTGTTATGTCAGGCTTTAACAAAATAGATTTCGTACTGGTTCCAAAGTCGTCCGAGCCAAATAAGCTGTCTTGTTAATCATCCTATTTGAGTATGTATAATTGTTGTTCCACATTTTAAATCATAAGTTTTTGGGAAAATTGGTAACTCAAGAAAACCTTAGCAAATTGTATTAGTTTATTCTCGGTAACTGACCCTTGTTTTTGCATTTGATCTCTGCTGACATTGCGTTGTACGTTGCAGTCCCCTGACGAGGTCCAAGAGAACAGCTGAAATTATATGGGGCCCTCGTGAAGAGGAAATGATTATGGACTCTGATTTGAGGGAAATTGACTTGTATGCATTCCAAGTGAGTTCTATTTTCTATGTTTCTTCATCAGCAGGAGTTAGACAAAACAAATGAGGTGAAGATAATCCAATGATTGTTAAAATACTTTTTCTGATTTTAGGGCCTCTTGAAGCATGAGGGAAAAGCAAAGTTTGGTGAAGCTTTTCATCAATGGCAGGTAGATGCTGCAAACTTTATTGTTGACGGTCATTATCCCGTGAGAGAGTTATGGGCGCGTGCTAGGAGCTGCTGGAACCGAATACTATTGCATGAAAGCAGGTCTGTTCTTGTGGTGGCTCATAATGCTGTCAATCAGGCTCTCGTTGCAACTGCTATTGGTACCTTTCCTTTCTCAATTATATGAAATTTCTTTCCAAACATACTTTTATCCCTTTCATTTATTACTTTTTTAAACTTTCCTTTCAACAAATCAGGATTGGGAACGGAGTACTTTAGGGTTTTAGTTCAGAGCAATTGTGGTGTAAGTGTGCTGGATTTCATCCCACGAGCTGAGGGTGGATCACCGTATATTTGCCTCAATCGCCTAAACCAGGTATAGGGCATCTTTACTGATAAAAAAGGAAGTTGATTACTTTCTCCATTATGTTAATTACTTGGGAGTATGCTGCTGGTATGAGCTAGAAGCCTAGAAGTACGGAGACAAAGATCTTCAGATCTCTCTCTCTCTTGCTTGAATTTATGCGTGCCGTTCATGAAGGTTTCATTGTTATGTAGGTTGTGTAACTGGATATGCTGTCCTCTAAATGGTATTGCAATATTATTGCAGACCCCAAGTTCACCGGTTGCTGGTGGAAGTTCAGGAGGAAGGAAAACAAGTAAGCGGATCATACTTGTTTGTCATGGATCCACACAGAGCGACGCAGAGGTATGAGGAGATAATATGAGAGTTCCTTCTGATTTTTTCGTTGATATATTCTAACTTCTTCCATTCAATGGTTTGGTTGAATATAAATTTATGGTTGGACTGTCAAGGGAAACCACCAAGCTAAGGGAAACCACCAAGCTATATGTTCATCAAGTTTTTTGTTTCTAAACTATCACTTTCAATAATAAACAGACTGCGTTTCCTTCGACCGGGGATCAACAAATGGACATGCTTGGGGTTATAAAGGTAAAGCATCTACATTGTATCTATTTTTACATTTTCATATAACTTTGTCATATGATCTGAATTCGATGTACTTTTGGCGGATACATCACAGTCCCAGAAAACTGCAGAGCTACTTCTGGATTTGAAAGTGAGTTCTATAGTTAGCAGTCCGAAGAAAGCTTGTGTTGAAACAGCAATTGCCATCTCCAAAGTAAGCTCCTCCTAGATGTTCTCAAGTCAGTTTGTAAAATAATGTATTCTCTCTCATTTCTTCCTTATTCGACAAAACTAAAATATCTACTGATTGCTTTTTGGAAGGAACTTTATTGAAGAATCGGAGATTTAAATCCTCTGTTAAAAAGAGTTGTAAGTTTTTCTCAATAGCTAATTAAGCGCTAAAGAAATTGTAGGTGCAAGAAGCTGCAGACTGCTTAGGTGTTGATTGTGTACTGCGCGATGTGGAGATGAAACAGATGGAGAACCTTGATGTTGAAGACATCCTTCAGCGCTCATCTAAGGCAAGACATCTGAACTTGATCACAGAAGTTCTTGCTTCTTGTTTACACCGCAGGAATAATCCCACTTGTTATTCATCAAATTGAGCTTCACTGAGAGACAACCGAGTAATTTGAACCCAACACAATAAAACAGCACAGCACTAGCTAGTCTTTTAACTTTGCGGTTCGTTGATTTCATCAAGTAGTTATTTTCTGATCTCTTTCTGCAGGGTGAAACGAAGACACCACCTCTTCGGACTGGCTGGCTGAATGGATATGATGATACAGTCATGGGAGATGTGTGGGATCAATCTGAGAAGGCCTGGCAATCGCTCATAAACGAACTAGCTGCTGAAGCCGAACCAGAAAGAGTCGTTGTAGCAGTTGGCCATCCTGCATTGCACATAGCATTGATGGGGCACTGCCTGAATTTGACAGAAGAATGGCTGGGATCATTTCATCTCGATGCAGGAAGCATCAGCGTCATTGACTTCCCTGACGGCCCTACCGGAAGAGGGGTTATTCGGTGCATAAACTATACTGCTCATCTGGGGAGATGGTCAATCCCCATCACCAGATCAACACCCGACGACGAAGAGTTTTACATGTGAATATTTGTAAGTATTAATCAACTGGAAATGATGACAAGTATATAGGTGTATTGATCTTCTGAGTTTTTATAGGCTCCTCAAATCATGAGAGTATGAGGTTAAATTGTACTGCACGGAAGTTTTACCTTTCATTTCCTGGTAAAATTTTCAAAAACTACCAACATATAATCTTCTTTACAAATTTTTTAAAGAGAAAAGAATCCAATATAATAAAGGTAAGGTAGTAATATTCAAAACCAATAATGATTTGAAGACTGCACGAGAAAGTCAATTGGTATGTTAGGCGCGTGTTGAGAGGCTAGATGATTATAAAAAAGAGTAGTGTTCTCCTTCTAGATAATAACATTGATAGATAATGGTCGAGCATCATGATGTCACGGATGAGCATGTCACATCCCAATCGGCTTCTTTGGGGAGTTCCCTACTTTACTAACGCTATCATTAGGTTAAAGGCGAATAGACCTAGTTTTTTCACCGTTTCACGAGTAAACTACCTTCATTTATATGTTAATATGTCCCATACATTCAAATGTAAACTAGATACTTCATAATTTTTTTTACTCATGCATAATTAATAGTTTAGATAGAGCTTAGCAACATAGTATATCAAACTGTGTAGTAACACGTGTCTCTATAAATAAATCGCCACAACGCAGATGTGGGATATGCTAGTTGGTCATAAAAGTATGCCGCTCCTTTGCTATCTTTCACCCGAGTTCGAATATCCCCCTCCTTTAGAATATCGGTTTGTAAAACAAAAAATTTCCACAACTACCCACTTTATTTCTTGGCATGTTGGTTAGAACTTCAAACTAAAGCCCACACTCATGGGCCCAAATACGATACGATTTGATCCTGCCCAACCCAATACGAACCAGGAAGTGAAATTGAGCTGTGCCCGTCACTCTGCGTCTCCGAAATGGGGTTTTACAGAGGTTTTAGGGTTTCGAAATGAAATACACAGACAAACAGAGAACAAAAATGTCAGCTTCCATCGCTGGAAGATCGACAATTCTGCGCGCGTTTTGCCGAGCAGCAACATCAACAACAAGAACAAGAATTTCGGCAGCGCCATGCCGTTCGATTCCGTCCAATTTCAGGGCTTGTCGCTCCCCTTCCCCTTCCTCAAGGTAGTTTCTTTCTTTGACAGAGATGCAATATATATATACATTTGAAATGTATATGAATGTAATAGTTTTGTTTATATTTGCATCGAAAGGCTGTTGCGCCGAGAATTGAGCTCTCTTCAACCGCTCCACAGCGCCATTGCGTCCGCTTGCCTGATCTCCAAGCTTCCGGCCCTAGCCACCTCCTCCGAAGGTCTCACTGTTCCTCAATTTTGCTTAATTTGGTGTTTTTGCAACGTCTTCCCATTGTTTTACGGGCGCTTCGTTTGCTAATTGTCATTCAGTGTTCTGTAATCTTGTTATATGATGTCCATTCCTCGAGATAAGGCAATTAGCAAACGACACGCCCGTACAATTTTGCCACTGTTTTTTTTCTTAATTTCGTCATAAATGCTGATATAATTTGTTAAATTAAGAAGTTAAGCTCTAACCAGAAAAGAAAACTGACAAGGTTAAATTTCTTTGAATGCAATAATCATAAATTAGCACCATTTCTCATTGATTGGTTAAATTGTCAGTATTGTTATATGCACCGAGTTTAATGACTATACATCTCGCAGAGGTGAGACGTACTTGCACAGGTGGGTCTCAGCTCTGTGAGAGATATGTGGTCAGAAATGTCGTTGGTGAATATGTTACAACTTACAAGTAGTTTTGTTCAAAAGTTAGAAATTAAGGCCTTAACGTAGGATGAGGAAATTAAGGGGAAAACTAAGCATAAACAAAATTTCTTGGGAAATATTTGTGGTTTATGCTGTCAAGCATCTGTTGTCAAAATCAAATGAAAAAACAAAAGGAAAGAATCATATAGCAATGATACCTAATTTATGTGCTGAGATGGGAGTTTGATCTTTCGGATTTCTTCTTTTACAAATTTATTAGTTGTTATTGGGAATTACCTGATGGTATTGTTTTCCTTTCCCCCCTGGTCAACAGGTAGATTTGTGAACTATGTCAGTCCTATCTAGGAGCTGAGTGCATGCTGAGATCAAGAGTTCTTCTACTGTTCTTGAATTTGCTGATAAGTTACTTTCGAAAGTCGAAATTCTTGTCTTTCGAGGTTAACTGCTGAACATTCTTGTTTTGAATTAAATAGAAAATCTTTGGCATCTCCTGAAATTCCTCTAGTTTGCTACATGGTGAGTTCAATTTAACATTCATGAGTTAGATGATGTACTTGTATTGATTTGAAGTAATGTCGTGCTATCAGAGTGACAAATAAAATACGAGATGAGGTGTCTTTGGACAGTTCATTTTTGAGAACAGAAATTACTAGAAGGGATCCTGATTGTGGAATGGTAGGGCCTGAAATCTAGGTTCGAATTGTTTTCTTTTTGGGTCACAATGTATGGATTGTTATGATAGTTTAGTTTTGGTGAATTAAAACTTTGTTGAGTTTTAAGTTTTGATTTATAGTACAATTTGGTCAGATACTTGTTAGCATGCCTTAAATCATAAGTGTTACAACAACCAAAGTCCTTAAAAAGACTTTTGGGAATCCTGAGAGTCCGGATATTTGACTTGACAGGCTTGTTTGGGACGTTGGATTGGATGGGATTCGATAATTCACTTACAAATGAAGCGTCCAAATTGAAGGTAGAAGATGGATTACTCATGAAGAAAACTTATCATTTCCAATATCCACAAAATGGTAGGATATCTACACCGTATAACTTATCCCCTTTATTTTCCCCAAAAGTGATATCCTTCATCCCTACCTTCATTTCTCATTTCAACATATCTTGAATCATACTTTTTATCCAACCCAATCCAATCTTAGGCACCAAACGGAAAACTTGATATGTCAAATTGAACTAGAAGTATAAATAGAGCTAAACGATATTGGTAGATAAACAATTACGTAGATTTGGTACGTTCGAGTCTTTTGACTTGGAAAATGATTCGTCTTTTTAACGATTATTTACGTAGTCTGGGATTCTTAAAAGTATGCAGAAAGAGGGAGTATCTGTAAACCAAGGAGACATGTCACTTGTACCTTCATGTTCCTAATAGGCAAGTAGATTAGTATCCATTGAACTGGAGGCTTGCAGCTGTATGTAGTAGCTACTAGCAAGATGAAAAGAAGGCATCATTTGGATCCTAACGATAGTTGTTTTGGCTTGTTGGAGACAGTGTGGTTGGATGATGTAAGTTTGTTAAGCAACTTTTTATGCACAAGACAGAAGGGTCGTTTCGGAGTTAAAAACTAATTTTGTTTTCTGGGGTAATTAGATTGACTTGTTTTTTTTGATCTGAATGATCTTTCATTGTGTTAATATACTACTAGTTGTTGAGTTCATAGATTTGATTAAAGGTCCCTTTACGCCCCTACTGCTACTGTTCAATAACAATCGATCATTCATTTGCGTTATCTTGTTTCGCTTGGTTCCTTAAATGATCGTATAGCTCCTGTTGGAACTTCGTTGATTTGTGCATCCGGATGAGTCATTTACTTGGAGATGAACTTTGATTTCAAAGCTAATGAGCCTAGATCTCAGTTAATTTTTGCCAGTAAATGTATGTAAACACAGTTGGCCTGTCGCGATGTTGTAACCTGGCTGGACAACAAACTCAGGATTGTGAGTAGTTTTGCCTGATTGCCATTCTGGTTTGTAAAATTCCAGTCAGCAATGCACTATGTCTACTAAGGGTCCGTTTGATAATCATTTCAGTGTAGATTTTTATTTGTTTATTGAAAACTCATATGGTAACTATTTTCAAAACCAAAATCAAGCCAAATTTCGAAAAAAAAGTAGCTTTCAGTTTTTGGTATGAGAATCGAAAACAATTACTAAACAAGTTTTCAGTTTTCAAATCAAAAATCGAAAACTGAAAACTAAAGGATTATCAAACGGTCTCTAACTAATTCCTCTATGGCTCTTGCTTACTCTTGTCTCCAAGGATTGAATTTTGGAAATCTAGCTACAGTAGGTTTGGAAAATCAAATCTTCCACAATCCTTCTTTGCGATGCAAGGCAGAGTAGAAGAGGAGTGAGCTGGATCGGCCCAATTGCATTACTTTTTCTCAATTTTGGTAAAACTTCAATGGGCCTGTAAGGTTGCAGCTAAAATTTCACTTTCGGAATTTGTTCACATGAGGAATTCTTTGGTGGAATTGTCAATGTCATACATTCATGTGTTGTTACAATGTATTCATGTTATAACACGTATTTTATTTATTATTGTAGGCTAAAACATACACTTGTTGCTCATGTGGTTGTGTTATGGTTAGCTCAAATATTTTTGGACAACTGACCAAAATAATAAGAAATTAAATTTTGATTGTCAAACTAATTGGTCGCATTCATTTCCATCCCATCATTTTATCTTTATAGACCTATCATTATTTTTGAGATTAGTTGTTTCCGCACCTGGATGTTGTAGAATCATTAAAACAACCAATTGATCCAAATATTTTTCCACCTATTGAACACTTATGCATGGGGTTTATTTATAGTTCATGAGATTAGAACTTAGAACCTCCTTCAACCGTTTAACGTGGAATGAGAATATACCCAGAGGCTAAATGATAATTAGCAAGATGGATTATGATACACTATGGTAACAATATGCGACAAGTATCGAGTGAAGTGATAATACTGCACTATGATTAAAGGTGGTGAGCCAAAATTGTTTTCTAAGTTCTTCACATTCTCTACATTTGTTTAAAAGGCATGTAAATTCAACACCAAAACACGTACACTTCAACATAAAAATGTGGTTTGGTTAGAAACATATTCATATGAAAGATTCGTTTTTGCCATGATTTTACATCTTGTCTCTACAACCTTCCTAAAGACAGCACAAATTGACCAAAAACATCTTCTTCCTCCAAATAGAAAGGCTTACTACAATTACGATATAACTACGTTTGGTATTTGCAGTTTATATAAAAATAGTAATACAAATGTGCCGACAATTGGAGCCAATTATATTATTGTATTTTGCTGAAATATATATTATTCTGATGGTGCAGGAATTGAATGGGAACTTCGAAGTCAGTTTTCACTTGTTAATCTTCATTTAACAAACAAAATGGCCTTTTAACAACTTCCAAGAAGCAACAAATGCATCAGGTTTTAATGGATGCTTACATGCAATATCTTTGACTTAATTGGCAGAGACACTGCATGATTATTTTAATCATATATTTTAATACATAGACTAACTTTGAAGCCTAAGTTTTCACATGGCTTTTTTAATTAATTAGTAGATGAGGATGTCATATTAAATTTGGTTGATAAATTAATTGGCCAAATATTCAACTAGGCCACTGGTTGTGACTTGTAATTGTGAAAAGACTGGAGTGGAGAGAGAAGATAGACAGGGGAACTCATACGTATAGTTATTATCATGCATGTGAGGGGTTTGTTGTATAGAAAGACTTCGGTGTCACACAGAAATTTTCATGTGAACGTAGTATTGTCACATGATTTAGTCACACGATGACTGAGATTAGATATATTTTTATATGAGTGTTTGGTCACATAACGAATGAGACACTCACACGATCACACGAAGATATAATCACGTTGTGCGGTCTAGATCAAACAATTGGTGCTTTCCAATTTGTTGTACAAATTAATAGAATGGAGCCATTTCCGCCAAGTGTAGGTTAGTTTCTATGACATGTTTTGATTTGATCATTTGAGTAGTTGACTTTCAAAGGCTAATGGTAATGAGTTTTAAGACGTGATTATTTGAAAAATTCTTTACCCACCTTCTATCTAATTTAAAATTAGTTCCTCCCCTTGACTCCTAAACAACAATACAACATATATGTGTTTATATATTTATATATATATATGTATAATGTATGTCACTTCATGATTCTTACAAAAATTTTTAACATTAATTATTAATTGAAAATGTATTTCATTTGGTACAAACTCACCTTCAAATTATGTTTTGCCCCCTGTCAGCACTCATAACAACCAATACCATACTTAAAAAAATCCATGTGCGCAATTGATACACGCAAGACACAAATTTATTAAATCCTAAACGATATGCAAATGGTGAGTTGCTTTAGTGGTTAGAGAATTCTTCTTTAATCTGCTGTGTCTCGAGTTCAACCTTTCTCTATCCCTTTAGCGTAAATTAGTGTAAAATATCGCTTATAATAAACAAAAAACTATTTCTAACTTTATGAGCATTTTTCTTGAATGAAAAAAAAATTAACTTCATGTCATGGATGTGTTTTGTAAATGAAGCACATCCAATTCTCATGTATATATGATTAATGTATAAACTAAAATTAATTCCAAAGCTTTGTGTCTGTTGATGAACCTGAAAACATGATTAATTAGCACTCTTAAAAAATCATTAGAGATGAAATTTAAGAAACTAAGGTTCATTAGCGGTTGATCTCTATCTTGTCGGTGTAAAGCTATCTGTCTCTCTGTCTTTTGTCCATTTCTCACACATGCCTGCTTACACGCACACAATATTATATTAAGAGAGGGAGGGAGAGAGCTTTTTATTATTCAGAAGAAAATTTCATTGCCCATCATCATAAACCCACAGAACACGACAAAATTGATTGAGATCAGCAGAATTTTTATGCACTTAAACAAAGGAGGAAACCCTAGCCATTTTATTGTACTTGATTTTTTTAATTTTTTTGTTATTTATTTATTTTCTTTCATTCCTCAATACCAACCTAGGCCTGCAACTTCCCTATAATATTGAAAACAGTTGGCTCCGACACTTTTTTCATGTATTTCAGTTGAATATCCAATTGCGAATGGCAACATGCATGACATAATACTGCCTTCCAATTTCCAAACAATTTCCAAACAAGTATAATTTTATGTAGACCCTCCTCAGAAAGAAAGGCCATAAGTGTTGAGTGAAGGTTAATCCATGACCTGGCCAAGGGGTCTATATATCTTGTTCCAATATTTCCTCTAAATTGCCTAATTATTCCTTTGAACAAAACAAGTGGTCCACATTCAAAACTCTGCAGATTTGGCATATGTCATGAGAAAATATTCCAGTGTGGGATCTTTTCTTTTGCAAATTATTATCTATGGTAATTTGTGTCAATTGTAAGATTTTCAATGCTTTCATGGTCCACTATATAAGCTGGTAGAGTTATTTGTTGTTAGGTAATGCCAAAATAGAAAGATCCTTTTCCTGAGAACTGTTTTCTTTTTCATCGTTGCTCACACGTTGGCGGCCGCTGATTTAGGTGTTGATGTTTGAACTTAAAAAGCGGCGTACCCATTCCTAAACTATATTGCTTCTCGATCTCTGAATTGTTTTAACATGTCTTAGATGGGAGAATATAAGATGAGATTTGGAATTTTGGAGGCTTCGTTCCAGCAATGTTGTTAGATATGGATACAAACTTAGATGCTCTACACATGAAACTAATATATTTGTTGACATATTCTAGCTCTGAATACAAATCAATCTCACAACAGAAAGGTAAAGTCACCATTATTAAAATTGTGTTTCAGCAAGTGTGTCAATTTTGTGCAGTCAAATAAAACTACGGTACGATAAACTTTAATAAAAGGTTACCAGTACTCATTATGTTGAACAATGATTTGGTAATACAAACACGTCCACACATATATTATAGGCTACCTTGACAATATAACAGAACATCCACAAAATAAACATCAACCTTGTTACGGTAATAATAATGTTATTTTATGCTATTATCTTGAACCTTTCTTACTATGTAACATTAGTTTGTAAACTTTGACAATTATCGTGTAACCTCATATTTCTTGTGTATTTCAAACGTTGAATATTAATCTCATGTTGTAACAGTGTTAAACATGCCCAAAAATAAATAACAATGATGAATAATTCTAGGGAAATTAGCTATAATAGACAAATTGCAAATGATGGTTACTAAAATAGACGGAACTACATGAAAGACACGAACGATACGGAACAGAAGTAGTGAGGTTTCTAAATTACCACTGCATATATACTGAATTGAGATAGCGTCGATATTGTTGGTACGATATCTATATACTATTGAGAAAGTATTGATATTGTTGATACAATGTCTATATAGTGTATATTATTATTGATACAATTTTTATATAGTATTGAGATAGTGTAAATAGTTGTCAATACATAATTGTTATTTCGTTGATATGTCATGGATAATTTCCTTTTGAGCGAGGCACTACTAAATCCAGTCGCATAAGTCGGTGGAGTTGCCTGATCTGATAGCACAAGGTAACAAAGTCGTCTGATTTGGTAGCACAAGGCATAAGATCGTCGAATCTGAGCTTGCAAGGCAGTGCAGCTGTTACAACCCGTCCCAAAACTTTATGTGAAAATACCAAAATACCCCTAGTGGTCAATGTTGACTTTTGTTGACTTTTCGTGACGACTTGTGAAAATTTATTTCTTTACATATTCATGATGTACTTGTCGATACGAACGCGTGGACGCAAGCGGAACTCAATTCGGAGTTAAAACGAACGTTTTACGAAGCTTTAAAGTGTAGGGGCATTTTAGTAGTTTTCACTCCGTAAGTTGGAATTAGGGTTTTTGGTTGGCTGCACAGCCATTCATTCTGCACGTTTCATACAGCCTCCCTCTCTTTCTCTCTCACTTCTCTCTCTCTTTCTCTGCCAAAACCACCCAAACCATCCAAACCCTAGTTTGTGGACGAATCACAAAACCATCAAACCGAGACACGAGACTATAGCCATTACAATCGTCTCGTCATTCTGGACGAGACTGAGATTTCAGAATCCCTAAACTCGAGCCCAATCGTCCAAACCGACGCCGGAACGAAAACGACAAACTGCCATTCAAGTTTCTGTACAATCTCGACATAGGTAAGCCTCGAAACCATTACCATTGGTTTTATTATGTTGAGTAGGTTCAAATCAGTATAAAGAACGTCGAATTTGGTGCAGTTTTGAAGGAGAACGGAATTAGGGTTTCCCAAAGATTTCCGGCCAATTTCAGGCCATCTCCGGCCATTTTTCCGGCCCCAAGTCGGTAAGAAAATATTCTACTCGTCAATACCTTCATTTTGATATATAGCACGTTAAATTTGGCCAAAGAACGAAGAAGTTATGAATTTTTGGAATTAATTCGGAAAATTTCCCAGAATTCTGGCGAACCAGACGGCAGAAGACGGCGGCGCCGGTGGCGGCTCCGGCGACCGGCGAGGGGAAGAAGACAGAGGAATATTTCGTCAACGGTAACGGAATATTCCTGACGGCGTCAGAATATTCCCTCAGAAAGGTATATTCCGTTAACTTTGATTGACGTCGTTGACTTTAACGGCGCTGACGTCAGCAGGCGCGTGGCTGACGTCAGCATGCGCGTGGGGGTGACGTCAGCAGGCGCGTGGCGGTGCGTGGCCGGTGCGTGGTGACTCCTCCTGACGCGTGGCTGCGAGTGCGGCGGCGCCGGCGGCGGTGGACGGCGGCTGTACTGTTTTCGGGCTCCGGAAATCGTTTTTCGAGCTCGTTTTCGCTAAAATAGTATTTTTTTTGGAATATTTTTCTATAGGGCCTATATTAAGTTATATTAGGGAGGTTCTAATTTTTCCCCTAATATTAAATAGGTAATTCTTCGGCGCCACACTTCGAGGAGGGCAACACCGAGGGAGATTTCACTCCCGATCACCTGTGAGTGGACTTTTGGTTTATTAAATGATTTCTATGCTTTGAAATGATTACGGTTTTGATATATTAAATGATTTTAAATGTTTTTGAGGCATGCTTATATATATATATGGCTATATATATAGTATGAAATGATTTTGAGATTTGAATATATATGGATATATATTATTAAATGGTTTTAGCCTATGATTTCGGGTATGCATAAATATTGGTATTTGATATATGACTCCAATGAGAATGTTATTTATGCAACGTTTAAATATTTGGGAAATTATGAAGTATATGATATTCTTCACTTCTACACATGATATATGTATGTATGTTTTCAAACACATTTGGTATGCTTTCACTACGTTGTAATACCGTCTCACTGCCGTAGGACAAGTCTCACATGTTTGGGTCACACGCACTATACTCTAGAGGTATTGTCCGGTAAATACCTTAGTGCAAGCTTGTCTTACGTTTATGTTTATTTTGGGGAAAATGCCCCACTACGTAAGGACTCGGGTGTGACGCGCTTAGGTGCAAGTGCTTACATGTGTGTGGTACTAGGAGTACAATTTAATTGAATAACGTAAAGTGCTTGTACGGGGATTGAGAGGCTGTTCCTCAACACGTACATGGGTGATTGCTTATATACCCTGTGTTGGTTTTCCTATATTATATTATTGGTATATATGATGAAAGGATTATTGGAAATATGATTTGTTATCTACGGATTTTATATTGATATATGTTTCCAGTTATACCTATAAACTACATTTTGACGTATACTACGGTAGTACGATTTTTCAATTATACTGGATTTCAAATAGGGGGTTATTATGTTGAAAAGAGAAAGGTATTTCGAAAACTTTTATTTTTCGTCCACTCACACCTTTTGTTTTTACGCCCCCTTCAAGACCTAGTGATAGAGCATCTGGTGAAGTCGAGGCATCTGAGTGGCAGCTCTGATTCTATTTTCCGACCATGTAGGGATTTACTAATTTCTTATTCAGTTTCTTAAATAATATCCATCCGGGTTATGGATAGGAATTTTAGAAACTTGTTTCATTATTTTGTTTCCGCTGATTCAAATTAGTACGCTTTGAACCTTATGCATGTTGACATTAATTTCCGCAACTTTATGATAATTTAATTTACTTAAACTAAGTGTTGTCATGCATTTAATGGCTTCGTCACTTACGAGTGGCTGCCAACATGCCCAAACTCGGTATCCAAGTGGGTATCGAGGGTGGGGTGTGTCAGCAGCCACCAAAACGATCGATGAGAGCATCTCTATCTTGTAAACAAGATGACGAAAGTGGAACTAACCCACCAACAACTATGAAACCTACCCTAACCCCGAATCAAACCCCAAATCAAGGAATAAACCTTGAGAGGGGCAAGGAATAAACCTTGAGAGGGGCAAGGCACTGATCTGGAAGGTATAGCAGAAAATTAGGAGGGGAGAGAGGCTAGGAGGGTATAACAAAGGGTTAAAAGGGAAGATAGAGGCTAGGAGGATGATGGAGAGTGGTTGTCGCTGACCCCAAGTTGGAGCAAGGGGCCGGCGACTGAGATTGCAGAACCTAGGGTTTGGGTTTGGGAGGAGGAGTCAGAGAGAGAGCAATAGAGATTTGCGAAGTGCGCATGCAAGGAAGGGAGCTTGAGCACTGCAAAGGACTATATAGAGGGGTATCTTAGTCTTTTCAATGTCTAAAATTGCTTATATTAGCAATGAGCCTTAAGATTGTTTTTGGCACCCCCAGTTTGAAATCTGACTATTTTGGCTAAATTTCCATAATTCTATGACGTCTACTAATAATTTTATTAAAACAAAGGGTACTAGTACCTATTTTTATAGAGTACCGTAGAACTTTCTTAATTTTTTTTTTTGATACAACAATATTCTCCTCTAAGGGGGAGAGGGATATTCTACCCTAAGGGAGAGAGAATGTACGTACCAGGTTCACACAATAGACCAACCACTAGCTAGAAATCGAACTCAAGACAAATATAATACGTCATTGCCATTTATGTGAGTACCTGACACCTCTCACTTACAAATGATTTGGATATTGCTATGCTTATATCCAAGGGAGTTTTAATGAAAAGGGCTTCACACAACAAATTTTTAATGAAAAACACTTAATAAAAAAATTATTAATAATCAAGACAAAAACAAGGGAGCGGTGTCAATATCGTAAATAAGTTTAAGTTTAGGTATAGTGGCAGTATCATAATTAAGTTGAAATTTGGTGGCACCGGCAATAGTTTCTTCATAAATTTTCAATTATGAATAAACAGTTTCCGGTGCCACCAAATTTTAACTTAATTACGATACTACCATTGTGCCCAAAGTTCAACGTAATTACGATACTACCACCGCCTCTTATCCTTATAATCAAAGATAGTTTATTAGGTATTTTTGGATAAAAAGAAGTTATGAGGTACTTTGCATTAGTTTTCTACATATCCAAAGCTACGTTGTTTAGAATCTTTCTTTAATTGTGTTTTCTACTGTAAAAGCTATGCGGTGATAAAAAAACTCTAAACCTAAAGCTGACAAAGTCACAAATCAAAGAATAATACTTGCATTTTCCTTTTAAGGGGATGAGCTCATTCCCCCACTTACAAATTTTTGTATCTTTACTGTAGAAATTTCATAATCGGAACTGTTCAATGTCTTCATCTTCATTTGAAGATCATTCATACAAACAATAATTTGAATCAAAAATCGTTTAGTCATTCAAATATATCAAATAAATCAATGGTGTAGGTACCAAGTAACATATTAATAGTGAACCGTCCATTTATTTGATACATTTGGATAACTAAACGATCTTCGAATCGAACGATTTTTTGTAAGGATAATATTCAAATGAAGATTAAAATATTGAACGTTCTGATTATGAAATTTTTATGGTGAAGATACGTTATTTACAAGTGGAGGAATGAGCTCATCCCCCAAGAGGGGTATGCAAGTGTTATTCCAAATCAAATATTACCACAGAAAATAGAAGTAGATGAATTATTTTAGAATTATGTGGATTGTCATGGAATTTACCAATGATGTGGTGCAAGTGTCACGTGGTGACTGTCAGCAAGATGGTGATAGCAAATTTGGTGTCTTTGGTGGTGGTGATAATAGTAGGGGTTGATGGAGGAGTAAGGATGGGGGTAGTGGTGATTATGGTAGTAGAGGTGTGTTGGCTTTCCGGGCATATTATTGGGATAAATTTTATTCGAATAATTAAATACGCAACGGAAAAATAAATAAATAAATAACATACAATATGTTATCCCAATTATATATCCAGTTGGTTGTAATTAATAATGTGATAAAGAAGATGGCAAATAGATTAAATTACTTTAATCCTTAGCCACGCACGCACCGCTTTGTAGGATCATCCTTGTGCTTATGTTCTTCCTCTTCATGATGAACTACGAGAAAGCTCCCCAAGTGTTGAACCTCTAGGAGTATCCACATTGATACACCAACTACGGATGATGGAGTGAGGGACTCGATTGTGCTAGCAAGATCACTCACTTGGAACAATTAGGTTGGACGACACACTCTAGGGTTTATGCGGCTAGGATATTTTTTCTCTTTTCTATGTGGGACAAATCTTAGCATTAAGCATTAGTGACATATGAGAAAACACATGGGTATTTATGTTACCACTTGCCACACCTCCCTATAGGATTTGGCAACATGGATTTGTTCCATGCGCTAAGCCCACTTCAATTGCCCTTTTTCAGGCTTGTGATTTGGAACCCTTTTAATTAAATAAAGTCCAAAGCCCTTTTAATTAAAACATGTCCAATTGGCACAAATAATTGATCCAATATAATTAATAATTACTTATATCTTATCATTATCCATGTAACGTTCTTAGTACTATCATAGGTGTGTGACCTCTTGTTGGAAGTATGCCCACAAAGCCACTCATTTGACGTAATAGCTTTTGGAATACTTGTTGTATTAAACTATTTTGTTTAATGAAAGGGCAAATCTTATTTTTAATCACTATTTATTGTATCATGTGTTTAAGCAATAAGGGAATCCAAGGAATGTATTTAATCTAAGAGAGAAGTGATCTAAGTAAGTTAGATTAACGAGACCTCTCTCTTATGTTCATTCCTAAAACGTTCCTAGCCATAGGATTGCCAATTGGGCATTGACAATGCGCTAAGGTTAGTATGTGTTATGTTAACTCAAGCTTGAGTAAGACTAGTCTCAAGTCATTTAGTGTTAGACACTGAGACAAACACATAGGTGCTCAAAAGGTAATTGAGTACACTGAACTACGATCAAAACGAGTTCGTACATACATGTCATGTAAGAACTTGTAAGTTGCAATATGCAAAGTAGTCCTTTGACCTGAGGCATCATAGATGTCTAATGATTGGGTCCTTGATCTTTGATCATGTCAAAGGCATTCTATTGAGGGTGTCCACGGCATTGTTGGGATCAAGCTATCTAGTCATGTAGGCATATGAATGCACAACAAGGGATCTCTAACCTTCCATGGTGGAAGGAGAATACTCTGAGATATGATTCGAGAGTCTTTGGCCAAAGCATATGAATATGACTTAGGAAGTTTGTTTCAAATCATATTCAATTGAATCATATAGAAAAGTATCACATTGGATAGTAGACATGAAAAATAACTATCACTCAAACAATGTGATTAGGAGTATTGTATTAGAGAAGGACCGTATTGCATTGTAATTGTAACTGGATAGGTTCTCCAACCACTTCTACTTAGCTTGGGTAGCCATGACATACTGCTAGGTGTCACTCATGGTTTGTGGAAGCCCTGAGGATTAGCAAACACTAATCATCATCAAAGGGAGAATTGAAATGTGGTTTCAATTCACAATCGATCGTTAAGAGTAACAATCGCCCATTGCCTCGCTAATTGGAACCTAATGGATCGTACACCGAGTAAGGATGAAAGTGAAGACATAAAGGAAACTTTATAGCCATTTTTCATTAAGGGGTTTTTCTTGAGGAAATTGAGTTGAACTCCTCTCTTTTCTTCAAGGGAGGCCGGCTATTTAGAGAGCAATTAGCTAGCAATCTTTTGCTCATAAATCATCCATTTCATCTTCACACATAATCCTTGGCGTGGAGACTTAGAGACACCAAACCTTTGGTGTTTAGGAGATCCTTTCCCTACATCCTCAAGGAGCAAAGGAGGTGACTTGAAGGCCCCCCACTTGGGTGAATCCCTTGTGCAAACAAGGATGAGCTTCAAGGGTAATGAATCTCCAAACTTCACTCTCTTTAATATTGTTAAAGAGTTTATGGTTCACCATTCTCTAGGCTTTGAAAGTCATGGGTTTTATGAATTGTTTTTGAATGCATGCCTACTTTAATTGTTATTAGTTTGCATATGTGTTCAAATGTTCTTCAATTGTTCTTAGCTAGGACAAAATTTTTCCTTCACCTCTTTGGTTCTAACTAAAGCCGGCAGTGAAATTAATTAATAAATTAATTTAATTCCACAAGTCATGAGTGACACCTAGCAGCATGTCATGGCTACTCGGATTAGATAGAAGTATTTGTGATATAATCATGATACTCTTTCAAACCTTGATTGTAGTTACAATGCAATTTGGTTCTTCTATCATCTATATCCCCATCAAGATTTATGTGATATGAATTTATGTCAAATCACATATAGTCATCTATGATTGCCATGATGCATCTCATGTTGAAGTTGTTCTTACAAACATAGCTTGATCAACAAGTACTTTGTGCAAAGATTTCTCAGATGAATCTTCAAGTGGCTTTGAAGGATATCTCCTTCTATTGAACAATTACCAGAAGGTGATAAATTCTTTATTGTGCATTCATATATCTCTATACTCATATACATGAACCCAAACAACACACTATCTGGCACTGCGATCTTATTGAAGGCTTTGAGGTGAAGTCAAAGTTCATATTTATAAGCACAAGATATCCAATGATACCTCAGGTCTAAGAACTATTTGCATATTTCAACCCAAAGCTTTGTAATGTTTGAAATGTAGTAAGCATCCATATGTTTAAGTTTCTTGGGCGATCAATGTTCAATGAACTTGTTAAACAAACAAGCTCATGTATATCCATCACGCGTCCAACACGCATACCATGAGACCATGCTAACCTTAATGCGATACACACCGACCTTTTTGGATAGTCAATGTCCAGTTGACTTTCCAAACGACTAGGAACTTTATTTAAGGACTAAGTGACTATGGAATACAAGTCTCCTTGCCCTAACCTCGTTTAGGACATTGCTTCCATACCTTAAATCCTATGGACTCATTCATAGTATATTATCACCATAATATAAAGCCAAACTCATGAATGAATAAAATTTGCCCTTTCAGTAATTAATTAATATGGAGTTGTTACATAATATCCAATATTACATAAATTGGCTTTTAGGGCACAACTCCAACAAGGTGGCGGTCATGGTGATAGTGGTGGTCATAGTAGAGGTGGCGATGATACTCATGACAATGGCGGTGGTGAGGGTGATGGTGACAGTAATGGTGGTGAGGGTGGAGGAGATAGTCATGGTAAGGTGGTGGTGGATGTGGTAGTAATGATAGTTATTGCATTATGATGGGTGATAGAGTGTATCACCAAAGAATTGGCAAAAATGAAATCCATCAAAATCTTAAGGGGAGAGATTGGATTTGTTTTGACAAAAAACTTACTATAAAAGCACTAAAATTTTATCGAAATCCACGACTTTTTAAAATCCTTTAAAATAAATGAAATTATGAATACACATGGATTTTTGTAGACTCACCAAAAGTTGAATATCACAAGATTTTCATAGACTTTTTAGAAGTCATAAAAATTCTTTATTCAATACAAGGTAACTTTTGTTGACTCTTTAAAAGTCTAATAAACTTGAATTTGAGAGTCAAGTAAAATCTATCAAACTCTATATATAATACAACTCCCTTATAACATCTCCAATGGGCTCTCTAAATGGACTCCTAGCCAAAATATAAGGAGAAATTGGAAAATTTCATCTCCAATCACACCCTATCATGCTCCTAGGATAGCAAAATCTCTAGGAGCTCCTAAATCTAGGGAGTGAGAAAGGAGCTCCTAGAATTAATTATTAATGTTTGAATAATATTTTACATAAGAACTTAATTCTTATTGTTTTTTACAAATGAGAGGATAATCTACACTAGCTAAACAAAACTACGGGAAGGGAGACTCGAACACAAGACCTCATATGCATGAGCGAATGCTCTTAACAAATTGAGCTACAAGCCACTTGTGAAAACTTAATTCTTATTGGTTTACAATTATAATGACTCCCTAAAGTAGAGCGTATGGTTGGAGTTAAAATTTTCTAGGGAGCTCCTAATATAATTTTATTGTCTTTTTAGTTAAATTGTGACTTAAAAAATAGAGAACATGATTGGAGATGCTCTTAGTTCTTTCCTATAAAAGTCTCAAAACTTTTCTTGTTGTGTGAAAGACGGAAAAATCTTGGGTGGTATGCAGTGGCGAAGCCAGGATTTCTCGAGGGGAGGGGTGAACTTAAAAGAATGCAAGGTTAAAGAAAAATGGTAACAACTAAATCTTTTTATATGGTAATGTCTTCCATAATTAATTAATACAAACAAATTAAAATTGTTGCCGGCGAGATTTCATGTCATGAAAACGTCGCATAATATGCTCATTATCAATACAAGCAAATACATCTTTCTCAGTGTAAACAAGCATGCTATCACTCAACCATTGATCTCCCATTTTGTTACACAATGGTGTTTTCACAATCTTCATAGCAAAAAAAGCTCTCTCCATCAAAGCGGTTGCAACCGGTAGCACCAAAGTCAATGTATATACCTTTCACACCTCCCAGTCTTCACTAACTCTTTTGCAAGATCACTAATTTCTCTCAATGATGAAAACTCACTATGCATCTTCATATCATGAATGTAATTGTCAAGTTGAATTGGAAGATTCATGAGGTCCATACGATTAAAATCTTGAGGATAAAGTTGGGCTAAACAATTTATTAATCAATGATATGACGCCACGTGAGAATAAAATGATTTTTCGTAGGGATCCTCTCGTGCATGTTTTTTACCTTGCACACATGGAAGGCTGAATCGAAGCCTCAAATAAATCTAATGGTAATAAATAGTGTCACGTCCGATTCTCTTTACTTTTTAATCCTCATCCCTTCGTCTTATTCCTCCTCACATCGCCGAAGTGCCTGCACAAAGCCACCAAAGGTTTGTATCGCCGACTAACAATCGCTGCTTCCTGCCTCCTGGCCGAATCGTGGGGTCTTTCGCCGCTCCGCCTTTGTTTTCCGGCAGCTGAGGCGCAACACGCTGTTCTACATAGCTTCGCCTATGGTGGTGTATCATTCAATGGTACTGCTATTGAATGGTCCTAGGTTAATTTGCAGCGGACCCTAATGAATTTAAATCATTCAACAGTACGTACCCATTGAAGTTTGACATATGAAAGACTACTTTCTTTTGTAGTTAGGCTGTATATTTGCCTATTAAGCTTTTATTAGGGTTTATCCTTCCCAGCAGCCGAAAGGTTAGGCTGCTTAGGGGAAGCATTAATAAGAAAATTTATGTACAATTTTGTTCGAGAAATATACAACTACAGAGCGACCTTTTTCTGGTCAGAACTCTCTACCCTGATACACTTTCGACCAGTTTCATAACATTAGGTATATGACGGCTGCCTTTTGAATGTGCTCGTCATTATATTAATTATTTATTTTTATAAAGGGTTTTGAAGAAGTCTGCAATTCCAGGTAGTCTTCTGGGAAACTAAGCGAAGTGAAGTTGTTAATACGTAGATTATTAGTTAATTAATGAATGACAGATCAAATCTATGTATGTATTAGTCTATGAAACTTGGGGTGTCACACACTTCTAAAAAGATAATATTTAGTATTGACAATTCACATAGTGTACATCTGCCTAACCAATTTGGTTGGCAGGATTTAATTTCCCTCCATATACGCAAGTTCATGATTCAAGAATATTTGCTGGAAGTAAGATAATAAGGAATTAGTTTGGTAAGCATTAATATTATTTTTCAGTAATTTGAGTAATATATTTTGCACCAACGAGAAATTACAACACAAGAAAGTTATAAACAATTGAGAAACCGAAGAGAAATCACAAGATCACATATGTTAGTATATGAATACTGGCAATGAAGAATATTTTGACAGTTTGATATGTTATGTTGTCAAATTACTAAAAACGTTGTATATTTAGCAAGAGAAACATTCCTTTTTAAGAAAGGTGGATATTTTAACCAAGAATTTAAATGGTAAACCCATGTTCCACGACTTGGATGATGAAACATGGTAATATGAAATACTGAACAATGCAGGAAAAATAATAGGGAAATATGCTGATAAAAGGAATTTATTTGATGTGTTTGATAGGGAAGTTAATTGTTACATATTGCATGGAGGTAAATTAACATCCAGTAGGAAGTTGTTTACGCACAATATATCATGACATTCCTATTTTTTTCATGAGCAAATTAAGTCAGTCTACTTCACATTCAAGAACATGTACTCAGCCATGATGAAGAATATGTAGGTACCACAGCCATAGAATCTGGGGACCATAGCTCAGAGGTATGCCTCAGGCTTGTACCAACAAGACTCAAGAAGTTATACAATATATATATATATATATATATATAATGCCTCGTTAAATATATAGAACTTTTCTCCAATGCGATTAACTATATTTTTTACAATACAATTTTTTCGTTGAAATATATACATTAACACAGTTGAAAATAAAACTTAACCATTTTCCTATCTTTTCTTTTAAAAGAACCATTTTCTTAACTTGAAAAAACGATTATTAATATGAAGAATGATTAGATTTGATAGCATGGCAAGTTACTATAAACAATACCTCAAACTGGTCTAACAAGGTAACATTTCTCTATGATGTTAATGGGTATAATTAACACGATAACATGATAACATAATAGCTGCATAGCTAATACCTGCATAATCAAAGTCTAAATCATATATAATAATCATAAGGGACACAGGAGGAGCTGCTCACTCACCCATAAATAGGGGTTCATGTGATGGGTTCCCATTAATTTACTGTTCCTAATCCCACTTTCCAACCAGCAACCACATGATATTTTTCATATATTAAAGGATGTAATGTATATAAACCAAAACTTATATTAAAATAGTCACAGATGATCTCTCTTTCATTTATTTTTTATCTAACATTTATCGTTTATAAATTTGAATTCAAAGTATTTTTCGACAAAATTGAGACTGAGTAACGGTAGGCTAAATATCCAGTAAGAAATAGAAAAAAAAACATAGAGGAAACTTTATAGCTCATTGCACATACACATATGCCTTGCTTTTAATTATAGGTCATGTGTTGGGAGCAGGAGTTGGTGGGTCTACAGACTGAATTTATTTTGTGGGTCAACATTCATTATCATGAATTCATAATAATCCTACTGCATGCCCAAAGCATCTTTAGTAAAATCAAAATTGATAAATAAATAGACTCGGAGAAGTAATTAGGGTGGGTTCAGTACGGTTATCGTATCAAAACTTTCGTACCAATTATCATATCAAATTTTTGGTATGACAAAATTTAGTACCATTATTATACCAAATTTCCGGTATATCAAATTACGGTATTGCCATAAATTTTAGTTGGTATAGTATGGTAATGATATTGTACCAATTTGATATTGAGCTATTTTTTTTTTACCCAAAACGGTTTTTGCTTTATTTTGTTTGTTACGCAAGTAGCCCACATATTAAGATGAAACTTAATATCATCTTTAATTTTTGAAATAATTTAATATATCTATAACTTACAACCAAGATTCATCATTCATCATTATTTCACGCACATTTAGTAAGTTATAGGTACATTAGATTATTTCAAAAATTAGGTTTACAAGTTACAGGTTATAGGTGTATAACCTACACCCAAGATTCATCATTCATTCAGCAAGGATTAAAGATAAAAGTTAGGGTTACAAACCAAATCAAATAGAAGTTGAAAGACTTCAAGTTGCAAACTAAATATATTTCAAAGATAAAAGTTAGTAATTAGTATTATATAATTTATATATATATATATTTGGTACTGTATGGTAATACAGTCGGTATTAATCTTGGATACCAATACCATACCATATATCTTCAATTCGGTACAACTACCGTACCACCATTACGGTTTGTCACAAAAAAAATAACACAAAATCAGTATGGTAATAATATGGTATGGTACAATGGCAAAAAATTCGACCCCGAGAAGTAACATATTCCCTCACATAAGGTATAATCAATTCTGATTTTCAAATTTATCTGTCATGAAAATTTCTTATCACTTGACTTTCTTCTTCTAATTCCTTTTTTTTGGATAAACAAATAAAATAATTATATTAACTTCTTCTAAACTATATGAAAAGGATGATTCAAAATTGAAATGCAGGGGTAGAGCACACTGCTCTTGCCAACTTGACTAAACCTAAGTCTACTCACCACAAGACTTTCTTTGTTATTTGTTTTGTGTCCAATTTGTCCAATTTGAGATTTTTAATTTAGGATAAGCTTGTTTCAACTTATACAAAAAGAATTTTTACTAGATATTTTTTAGTGGAAATATTTGTTTAATCTATAATTAAGAGAAGATATTTATCTATACTATGATTAAGAGAAGGCTTTTTGTCAACTATTTTGACAAATTGGTCTTTATACATTTTTTTCATTAAGAGGAGGATTCAAACTTGAGTCTAGAGGGTAGAGCACATTGCTTTTGTTAACTTGACTAAACCCAAGTCTATTGTTACCACACGACTTTCTTCTATATTTGTTTTGTGTCCAATTTGTTCAATTTGAGATTTTTAATTTAGGATGAGTTTGTTTCAGCTTATACAAAAACATTTTCTCACTAAATAGTTTGTAGTGGAAACATTTATCTAAACTATAACTAAGAGAAGGTTCTTTGTCAACTATTTTGACAAATTGTCCTTTGTACTTTATTTTCATTATATTAAATAAAAAATAAGTTAATATATGAAGAGCAAAATAGTAATTAAAAACTATAATAAAAAAAAATCCTTCTTTTTTGTCCTCTCTCCCACTACTTCGATCTATATCTTTTAACTTTCTCTAGCAAAAATATCTCATGTGCCATATTGCTAGTTATCAACAAAGAAAAGGTAATTTGGATTTCATGAAATAATTTGTAAAACTAAATATATGCAGACCTCTAATTAATGATGGGTTCTAAAATATTTCAAAGGTGCTAGTAGCACTACGATCTAGTAATAATAGTATTCATTTGTAAATGAAAAATCTTAAGTTTCTAACTTTCATAGAAGTTTGATACCAAATTATTCCGAGCACATTGCGTGATTTTCAACCCCCATCCCTAATAACGTTGTATTAACAAAAACTTATATCATAAAAGAGGTAGTACTGAATAAAAGATATTGATGTTTTGTTGTGTACATACTCATATAAAATTGGTTGGACGACAATTGAAAAAGTAATTAATCTATAAATTAGAGAACATGAAAATGTGGTTGGACATTGCTTCATTCTTAACATGCAAGGAATTGTTTCTCTTTACATGATTACATGACATCATTTCACCGTACGAACGTCATAATCCGAAATCATTCTCTTTATTATCATATACGGAGATCATATTTAGAACATTTCATTTGATTTGAAAACTGCTTAGTCTTTCATATGAATCAAACAATTTGACGATTATTGATGAGAATATTACTTTTATGATAACCGTCAATTTGTTCAACGCATATGGATGGCTAAATAGTGTCTTAATTAAATGAGTTTTTTTAGAGATGATCTTTAGATGATGAATTTGAATTATAACGATTGTATAGTTAAATGATGTGACGTCCTCATATAAAGAGAAACACCTCCTTACATGTGAAGAACAAAGTATTATCCATTACAATTACCTGTCCTTTGCCTTTTTCTCACATCTTGTATTTAAGGATTTTTATCACAAATGATCCTTTATGTATTGCAAAAACATAATTTTGGTCCTTTGATATTTTGAATCAATCAATTTCATCCTCCATGTTTTGCCTTACACATCAATTTCGTTATTGCCGTTAAATTTCGTTAGAAATTATGTTAGTTTGTTGATGTGGCAAATATGTGACAACAAAGCCAATCAGATTGTCCCATGTGTTTTAAACCAAAAGTTCAATATTTAGAAAATTAAAAACCATAAAAAGGAAAAGAATATACAGATTAAATGAAAAAAAATATGAAAATGAGGGTATCATCTTCAACATCCACTCTCCGCCTGTCTCTCTCAGCCGAATTTTTTTGGGACAGCTAGTAACCGATTAGTAACTCTCTCTCACTAACAGAATTTCTAACCGAACTTAACGGTAAGGACAAAATTGATATGCAAGACTAAACGTAGAGGACAAAATTGATTTATTCAAAACATAAAGGACGAAAATTATATTTTTGCAATACATAAAAGACTATTTGTGATAAAAACCGGGTCAAACTTTAATGGTACGTACCATTGAATGGTACGTAATGGTACGTACTGTTGAATGATTTAAGATTCATTTGAAACCCACCATAAATTAATCTGGACCACTGAATGGTACGTATCACTGAAGAATTTTCCATAAAATCCCTATATTTAATCACAAAACCCAATGTAAGGAATTAAAAGCAGCCATGATCCTGTCACAAATAGTGATGGTACCAGACCAGGTCCAACTCCTTTGTTAGCCTTTCCTTTCCTTTTTCTTTTGATTTTTTTATGTCTCATATGAACTGGCAAAGCAGATAAACAAAGCAAGCTCGAAGGTTTTCTGTCTCAATCTTCTACCTCCTTCCTTTCTCATAAGATGCGCAGTTTTTAAGGTATTAAACTCATTTCTCTTCCTTCCTTACCTTCCTTCTCATTCTCAACCTGTCAAGTTTTTCCCATTTGCAAAATTCTAACAAGCAAACACAGTTCAAATAGCCAAACCAAACCAGAAAGATCCATTACTCCAAACCCTTCAGATCCCCCCGTCTTTCTCTCTTATCTCTCTCTCTCTCTCTCTCTCAAAAGTAGTGCCTGTCTGCAGGGTTTTGTTACTTGGGTTAGAATTGTTGTTTACACAATGAGAGACATAGTTTCTTGTTTCAACGAAAACGCAGTGAATGTGTCTCATCCTTCATGTTCTAGCTATGCAAACACTGCTTGTGTTTCTCCAAACTCAACTCCTTCAGTCCAAAATGCTGTCTCATGCTTCTACAAACTCACTCTCTCCTCCGCTCAAAAGCAGCTTTTGGTCACAGTCTCCTGGTGCAAAAACCACTACGCACAAGGCTTGACCATTAAGCTAGCTGACGATCCATCAGCAGCATCCTTCAAGTTGAACACGAATTCGCGTATCTTCCGAAAGAAGAAAGGCACCAAAGTCATCGAATCCGACAATTCGAGGATGGAAATCTTTTGGGATCTCTCTAGAGCAAAGTATGATGTTAGCGGTCCTGAACCTGTTGAGGGTTTTTACATTTTGGTCTTGGTTGATTCAGAAATAGGCCTAGTTCTAGGTGACATGGCCGAAGAAGCTGTAAGCAAGAAGTTCAAGACTAGTAGTGTTGCGAAAGCCTCTCTTGTTTCGAGGCAAGAGCATTGTTCCGGAAATGCTCTTTATTCCACTAGAGCTCAATTCAGTGACACAGGCATTGCACATGACATTTTGATCAGATGTGGAGAAAATGAAGGCTTAAAACATCCGGTTTTATCCGTTTGCATCGATAAGAAGACGGTCATTCGAGTAAAGAGGCTGCAGTGGAATTTTAGAGGGAATCAGACAATTTTTGTTGATGGGTTGCTTGTTGATCTGATGTGGGATGTTCATAATTGGTTCTTCAATCCTTCATCAAGGTATGCTGTGTTCATGTTCAGAACAAGAAGTGGGATGGATAGCAGATTGTGGTTGGAAGAGAAGATGGTGCACAAGGAGCAGGACAAAGTTGAATTCTCCTTGTTGATGTATGCCTGTAAGAGCTCATAGATCATAATATCAAATTTTGTCATTAATTAATATCTCCTTGTTGATGTTTGTTAATTCTTGACATTTATGATTTATTACAACTATTCTTCTAATTTTCCTTTCAAGAGAGGAATAGATAGCCATTCATTTTGATCATTCTTAAGAAAACAAAATAAATTAATGTTTAAGGGATGTGATTGTAGATAGAGGAATTTGACAAGTTCTGATCTCTCTCTCTCTCAATAATGCATGGCAATCTTTGAAAATTAGAAAATGGCATGCTAGCGATTTTTCTCGGTACCTACAGGTGTTGAGTGTCGTTGCACGGTTGATCTAACGGTAATCGATCATCAATTTGAAGCCATTGGATCAAATCTAATGGTGACACTAAATGTCAGTAGGTACGGAAGAAATATCGGTTGCAAAGTGGTAATAGGTTAATTAGTTAATTATGATAGAGGGGTGACTATATAAGGTTTAAATAATTTAACAAAAAGGCAAAGGAAAAGATAGCAAGAGATATATGACTGAAGATTTGCTGAAAGGCAAGTGGGAATTTTGAGAATCAGGTATGATAATTTCTTTTAGGCTTGTAGGAACCAAATAAAGTTGAGAATCCTCTCAAATAATGATTAGTCTCATTTGAGAAGTACATCTTGTAAACAAGCGAAACAGATGATTGATTAGTATATATAGCTTAATGGGATTGTGCAAGATTAATGCATACTTTTATTTTATTGTTCATTTGGTAGCAAAACTAATGCAAATTTCACTTCCTTTTCCAGTTTTTTTTAATACAAAGAATTTAACACTGCACGCATCCTTTGTGTAGTATTTAAACTTTAATTTATTACATCATATTTGCCCACCTTGTTAGCACCTTGGCCTTGGGGCAAGTTGCTCATAGTTTTACCAAAAACAAATGTGAAATAGAATTGTCAATTATCATTTGGTTTAGTGACTATCAGTCTTTGCTTTAGTGAATGATGTTGTGAATTCAAATATTTCAGACAATAATTGTTAAGGTAAATATATCAAAATAGAATGTAAAACAAGGACTATCCCAGCTTTGCCAAGAACAAATGCTCAACGAGTATGACCAAGTGAATTTTGAAATGGCTACTAAACTGAGGATAGGGCCAAAACTCCAAATTATGGAAAGTATTTGGGTGGTGGTCCTTTCATCTCAGACCCACTGTTAGTACAAATACATGGTCCCTGTCTTCAAACAATTTGTTTGGGTCACTAGCAGAATCCAATGATTGCTTGCCTTCCCAAAGCAACAAAAAAGAGCTCTTCCTTGGGGCAGATGACCTACAAAGCATAGGCCATATTTGGATTCTCTAGATTGAACTTAAAATGTGTAGAGTATACAATTCCAATACCGGAGTCCAGTTCTTTTAGGTTTAAGAAAATCGTAGTTATTTACTGTTTGATCTTAATTCAACAGTTAAGTAATTATAACTTTTCTTGTACCCTGGAGTCTCTAGGAGAACAGGTATGCACAGAACTATATAGTGTATAAATGAGGAGTCCCAATAAAGTAATAAGCAGCCAGGCTGCCTAGACTTGCTTTGCTAGCTCTCGTAATAAAAGGGCTGGATAATTGGATGGCAGGTGTGCGTGTGTAGTAATATATTGGTGTGAGACTAGTAGATGGATGGATGGGGCCTGCTTTTCATTAAATATTCCCAAGCCAAATCATGCCCTGACGAAGATTTGTATGTCCCTGGACATGATAAAGGTAGTGCTATTCATGCATGGAGCATCTCCAACATGAATTTACAGCTAGGTTAAGGTTGATCTTGGTCATTTAGTAGGCATGGGACGACAACCTAAAAAACAAGAGCACAGTACAACTTTAATTATCATGTGTTGAAGGAGGTTTTGAGTTTTTCTTACAAAACTTTTGAATTAAAAAAAATTAAACTTAATTATTTGTAGATGAAAAATTCGAATTTGAAATCTCTTTTATCATTGCATAAATAAATATCACTTAATTAAGAGCTATATCATTAATTGGTGAACAAACCTCTGAGCTCTTGCAACATGATTTTAAGCAGTAAGGGATTGCTAAGCTCACACCCTTTTTTAGTGAACTACTATAATTTTTATTAAAAGAAGGAAAAAAAAATCGCCACTAAGCTAAAATCTAGTTCTTAAGTGCCATTCCTTTTCACCAACTTATAGGATAACATTTTAAAATTAGTTACTCATGTGAACAGGACATAGATATAGTCTTAACATATTTGATACAGTTTAAACTTCAGATAACAAACAACAATCTAACTAACTCAAACTTAGCTACAAGAGCAAATGTTTCATTTAAGTCTACACCCTCAACTTGAGAGTATTCATGTGCAACTAGCCTAGCTTTGTTTATGACCACATTGCCAAATTCCTCATTTTTATTGTCTTGACAAGTTCTTCATTTACAATTAGTTACAAGGTGTTGCTGCCTTCTCAACCTTGATTTGAAAAACACTACAGAAAGTTTTATTGGCTATTGTGGCCATGGAGCCGCCGTATTTTTCGAAATCGAGGCCGAGAAGGTAGCATCACTTTCGGACTTTCATCAGTTTTATTGTCTTGACAAATTCTTTATGTGGAATTCAAAGGTACATGACATTAATCCTTGAAATTATCTTAAGACTGTATTTATGAATGGTTATTTCAAAAAGGTTTTGAAGATTCACAAAATCATGTGTATAAGCTTAGAAAAGCTTTGTATGGTCTAACAATGGTTATTGACTACCCATATTAGTCAGAATATGTTATAATTTATTCAACACATATTTTGAACCTTAGCTATTGTTACAGTGCAATACGGTTATTCTGTTTACTATATTTCGATCATATATATTAGAGCATGAAACTTGAAACTTGTTGTCTAGGGGCTCTAGGAATATCTATCTTCACGATTACCTAGAGGTAAACAGATTCTTTGTTGTGCATTCACACATTGCTATAGTATTGTATATGATCTCATACCTCACACTGTAGGACTCCACAAAGTTTGAGAGCTTCGAGGTGATGCAAAATATCATATCTATTAATATGAGGTAATGCCTTGGGTCAAAGAACTAGTTGATCATTAACTTAGAAGTGTAGTACAATTGACAAGTGTAGCGCAAAAAATAATCCAAAAATTTGTGGAGCTAATACGTGGATCATTATTTAGTATTGCCGAAATTATCCCTATTAAATGCCGAAGCCCACACTTCTCTCCACGCGCTGCTCAACAATAAAGCCGCCCTGAGCTGCTTACTACGATTTCTCCAAGCTCCACTACCCATGGCAAAGAGATAAATACAAGGAAATTAATGAGGAATTAATTACTAAATTCTCTCTTTAATTGTTTTTTTAATGAAGACAAATTCCTTTAATCAAGGAATATCAATCATAAATCAATTATGATTCTCCAAAGATAATTCCATAATATTATTAATATATTTAATAATATTTTTGGAATTATCTCCTCCATCTAGCGAATGACAGTCATTGGTCGGCCCTAGCTCCCTATTTATACTCTCATTCTACCAATTTTCTGGTAAGCTTTTACTACACAATTAAGCCCTAAACACTCACTCTTTTCAAAGAACTGACTTAGGCATCGGAGATCCATTAGCCAACCCCCTCCCCCAAAACTCTTTGGGTGATGTGGTAGAAACTAACACACAAATTAAACCCTCTTTTAGACAATTGTAGCATGCGTAAGTAGGGATCGTTCTACGTTGGAGATTAGGAGGGATGCTAATCTACACTAATTAGACTCAAAAACATAAAACTAAGCTAAATTGACTCGAAACAGAAACTAAAAGGAAACTTGGACGAAAGTTAAACTAAAAAGACTCAGAATACTAAATGGGGAGTTGTTTTGACAAATTTAAGACTTAAACATACAAACTTGCAAAAACAAACTAAAGGGTATGAAGTTGGGTAAATTAAGGGAGTGAAAGGCTAGCTAGAGGGTCCTTCTCCACATATGACACATATGCATACAAATCCATTTTCAGTTATTCTTCCTATAAACCAACGAATGACAATGCCCTAAGTTAACCGTGAACTGCACAAATTAACCCTTAGATTTTCCTAAATTCATTGAATTGGACTCAGCGACACAACCAAATTATTCTTATCAATTTCTCTATATGAACTGCATAATAGAGATACATGTCAAAGATCATTAAGTTCTGTGAAAATCATAAGCATTGACATGGCATTCGTAACTATGAACTGCATGATACTCCTGCGAGGAATTTACTTAACATGATCGTGACTAGCAACCTCCACTACTTGTAAATATAAGTTCATAACTATTAGGTGAAACTCACTTATATTTTAGCATCAAATTCATGCATGCAAACTAAGTGGGCCCCTTTAATCAACACACAAGAATAAGTTATCAATCAAACAGTTAAGTAAATTGCATTCACGATTTATGAAATAATAACTGGATGTAATCAATTCATATCACATATATGTTCATGGCTTTGAATTCACCTCTAGCTAAAACGAAATTAGTTCCTCATGTTTGCAATTAAACAAAAACAACTAAAATTAAACATTGAAAACAAAAGATAGAATACACCTAGAAACCCTCCAACAATCCAAAGGTCTTGAATGGCAGGCACGGCTCCAAGCCTCTCCTTTCCTTCCTTGCAAAGCTGCGGCACAAGTGTGTTTTTCTCTGATTTTAGGCTCTTGTGTGTCTGGTGCTCCTAATTGGTGCTTTCTTTACGTATTTATGCGTCTCCAAGTGCTTGAATCATTGAAGGACTCCAAGGGCACAATTTAGAGAGAGTTTAGATATCCTTAGGACTCTTTATTTCATCTGAAGTACGTGTAGTAACAAGCACAAAACAATTGCCAAATTTTTTCCTTGAAACCCAATCCAACTAAGACTCTAGTGCCTGTTTCGACCTTTCATCACGAAAACACTGTTAAATAATTCTACAAGCATCAGACTTAAGATCTGTTAAATCCTGTGGAAACTAGACATCGAAAGCTTTCCATCCATATATGGCATGACACGTAACTCATTCTCAGGAATTCTGGATGCTCTGTCGAAGTTGGCAGTTCTGCACAACACTGTCCAAATCTCACTCGGATTCCACTTTTTTGCAATTTTTTTTGTCTTCCAAGCTTCTATCTTCACCCTTTTAGGAGAAAGTAAGGCCCTCTAGAAATCAGGTTCTTAAATGTCCTAATATGAAAATGGATTTGTATGCATATGGAATTCAGGTAGAATAGGATTAGGATAAGGTTAGGACAAGATAAGATAAGGCTTTGGATAATGTTCCTTCCTTTTAGCTGATTCCTTATCTTCTATGTCTTGAATGAATTTCTCCATCTCGTTAGCACATTCCTAGCCTCATTTGAACTTGAAAAACGTCCATCCACCTAGCTCCATGCATGTGTTATCCATTCCAAGCCCAAAACTGTTCTAAAATGCTACAAATGTCCTTTCTCTCCAACTTTGTCATTTGGACCTACAAACACACGAAAATAGCTTAAAACACTCTAATAAATAGAAACTAACTGAGTAAATGCAAGGAAATAGGCTAACAAAGTCGCATAAATATGCTCCTGTCATTGGGTGCGTGTGGTTTTTGACCTTGATCAAAGGTGTTTTTTGTTTTGCAGCTACAAATTTGTCAAATCATCAAATGACAGATTTTTGCTACCACAAATTAGTGTTTTCATTGAGAGCTAGACACGAATCTCAACGAAACTCTCGCAAAAATCTTTTTCTTGAATTTCCCCATTCAATTTTCTCATACATTCCCAAATTTTTTGGATTTGTTCTTGGAAAAGAAAATATGGCAGAAAATTTGAAAACCACAACAAACGGAACTCTATATCTACGAGGACATGGACTAAATCATGGAATCAACGGGGGAGCCTCAGTCCTGCTTCGCTGTTCTTCACTGCTGAACTCGGAGCTAGCTTTACCACCCTTGCCAAGCACCACCGTAGCCACAACTGCAATTCTAGGACAAACACTAGGCGCGATGGCCCAGGATGTGAAGGTCTAGACGACAGTAGTAGCTGCAGCACCAACCCTAGGGCAGAAGGCCCACGGTGACCAGGCCCAATGACCCTATACCCTAGCCTAGCACGCTCCTACCATTCGGGTAGGTCAACACTCGCCCTAGACCGGTCTTCAGATCGGTTCAATTGAATCGAGTCCATGTCCCTTGACTGGCAAACCAATGATTGAACTAGGGTTATTTCACCCTGTTTTTTAGCCAATACATTTCAGCTTGGCTCGAATTTTGCTTTTGCGGTACACTATACTTCCACCACTCATGGCGATGTTAACCATACAAGCCCCTGTGCAACCAATAATGATCCAAGTATGGCCTGGTAAGTCGAAAACTTGAAGCGCACTCGCGCAGCAGACCACTTTGGTTAGCCATCTCTTCGAACACATCGAGACACAATGTGCATTTGACAACTTATCCCGAAGTAGGACAAGAGCAGACGACGAGGATTCTATCCAAAGGCGTCTTGGAAAGTAGCCGCTCAACCTGTCTTGAACTGAGCATTCAGGCTGCGTGCACTCTCGGCTTGGCTCACGAGGAAATGTACACTCACGGTTGGGTCCGTTCTCTGAAAGACACTCAAGATCTGAACCCATATGCAATGTCCACTCGCGACTTAGTTCACAGGGAGTTCCTCCCAATTCATAGCAGAGTAGGCAACTTAAGGAACAGGAAGAACCTCAAGCCAACTCAAGGTCAAACTTAACTGGCACTCAATGCCAAGCGCAATCGCTAATCATTTGCTCGTCAGCCAAAGAAGAGCAGCGTGCCCTGCGACCAAGACACAAACAAGCAGATCGCCGATGAGAGTAGCACAGACCTGCAAACTGCCATCGAAGGCAGTCGAAGGCACCGCATCTCTAGCAAAGGTAGATTCAGGAAGAAGTAGATAAACGACAGAGCGACTGTGCGACTTTTAGTGCATCGATACTCAAGAGGAAGTCATTAGGCTGGATGTGACCAACATGAGCATGTCACCTTTCATTGATGAGCTCGAGCGGACGGAGCCAGCCAACAAATTCACCATGCCTCATTTCACCCCATTTAAGAGAGATGAGGACCTTGAGAGAGATCTCAAGCATTATCGCAGCATGATGGTCATTTACAGAAACAATGACGCACTTATGTGCAAAATCTTTGCCACGATTCTACAAGGCGAGGCGTAAGACTCGTTCCACACTTTGGCATCTCGTTCCATCCGAAACCTCCAGGAGCTTTCGTTGGTGTTCACTAAGGAGTATTCCTCCAACCGTTCGATAAAGAAAGATTCTAACCATCTCTTTAGCATCAAGAAGGAACCAAAGGAATCTATCTGCAACTATGTGAGAAAGTTCAAGGTAGGCTGCAACGATAAAATCACAAGACGAGAAGCAAGCTCAGAAAGCACCTGAACAACCTCTGCAGATTCTTACTCTTTGGCAGTGGTAGATTCTTACTCTTTGGTTGAAAAGCATGCGCTTTGGGATGACGAGAAGCAAACTCAGAAAGCACCTGAACAACCTCGGAAAGACTCGGGGGTAGTTCAGAAAAAAGCCGGACGAAAAGCAGTTCGATAAGAAGCAGTCGGGGAAGAATCGCAGACCACTCGAAGTACTGTGCCAACGAAGGTTCAATGCTCAAGATATACACCAAATTCGCAGTTCTAATTCACCAAATTCTTTGTGAGCTCCAAGATGAACCTTGGTTCAAGTGACCGCCACTATTGAAAGGAGACCTTTCCAAGCTCGACCATTCGAAGTACTACGTATTCCACCGCGGACCTGGCCACACCATTGGCAATTGCTTCAAATGGAAAGAATATCTCGAGAAGTTAACAAAGTAGGGCAAGTGTGATAAGTTCCTTGACAAGCCAACAGCGTTGCAAGCCCGCGATGTGGAGGCCGGTACCGAACTCTCGAACAAGGTGATTGGCATTAACAACATTTTCGCTGAATCATAGTATCTGGAAGACACAATAATTCCAAAAAGCACAAGATGTAGCAGGCGATATCAGTTGCACATGATGTGCCCAAACCTATTATTGGCTTTACTGAGAAGGATGCTGAAGGAGTAAGCTTCCCTCATGATGACGCCCTAGTAATTTATGTCAAACTAGCCTATGCCATGGTGGACAATGACAACGTAGTGAACGTTCTGCAACTGGGATAGGCTTGGAAAGCACAATCAAGCGACAGCCAAAGGTCCTCACGGACGTTCAAGATCTACTACCATTGATGCAATTGTACTTGACGTGCTCACTCCTCCAATTGTCTCTTCGCAGACGTTCAAGATCATCAGCGACCCATGCAGACGTTCAGGATCATCAGCAACCCATCTCCCTATAACGGGATTTTGGGCCAACCTTGGCTCTTGAAAATCGAAGCAGTGACATCTGAAGAGTATTAAAAGATTTGATTCTGCATCCCAGGAGAAGAAATCGGGGAAATAAAATCTGACCAAGCCATGTTCTAATGATGCATCGTACAGATTCTCAAGGAATCGATGAAGAAAACCTTCAACTCTTTTGCAGCAGTTGAGGTGCAGAATGAGGACTCCTCTTCCATTAAATAGAAACTACAGTAGGCAGATTGAGAAAATGGCTCATAGATGAACGCGTCAGTAGACGAAACAGGCTGGAGTACATCATTCTTGATCCCAAACAGTCGGAGACGACGGCTAGAATAGGCTCATGACTCAGCCTTGAGGAGAAGGAATAACTCACCAACTTCCTACGACACAATCGAGACATTTTTGCATGGTCATCTGACATGCCTGGCATTGATCCCAGGATCGCTTGCCATAAGTTTCACGTCCATTTCGTAGCCAAACTTGTGATTTAGAAGAGACCCCACTTCACCCCTGAACATAGGTGGCCATCATTGAGGCGGAGACTGACAAGCTGCTAGAAGCAGGATTCATCGAAGAGGTGGCACATTCCCCGTGGCTAGACAATGTGGTGCTAGTAATGAAGAAAGAAAAGGGCAAATGGAGAGTATGCATAGACTACACTGATCTAAACAAGGCAGTTCCTAGAATCGACCTGCTCGTGGATTCAGCCTCAAGAAACCAGTTGCTCAGTTTCGTAGACACATACCCTGGCTACAATTAAATTGCCACCTATTGTTACAAGGTCATGCCTTTTAGCCTCAAGAACGCATAAGCCATCTACGAGCGACTAGTCAACATGATGTTCAAAAAGCAGATCGGAAAGACCATGTAGGTTTATGTTAACGACATCATGGTAAAAGGCAAGCAACCGTTATACCACATTACCAACTTCGCTGAAGCGTTCAACATTCTCCGTGATCACAACATGAAGCTCAACCCCACCAGGTGCACATACGTTTGATGTTTCCTTAGGCCGATTCTTATGGTACCTTGTCACCTATCGAGGAATCAAAGTACATCCAAGGCAGATCAAAGCTGTCCTGGAAATGAAGTCCCCAATTACCATAAAAAAGATCCAAAGTTTGATCGAATAGGTAGCAGCGCTTGACGCGTTCCTCTCACACGCAACCAATAGATGCAAGCCTTTTTTCAAGGCGCTGAAAAAGGCACATAAGGACAAATGGGACGAGGAGTGTAAGAAGGCATTCCAAGATTTGAAGAAGTATATGACTTCACCTCTGCTACTATCCAAGCCGGAAGTAGCGGATGAATTATTCATCTATTTGGCGGTATCAGAAATAGCGATGAGCTATGTCCTCCTACGAGAAAAGTTTGGGGCCCAACTGCCAGTATTTTATACTTCTAAATATCTCTTCGATGCAGAAACCAGATACCCGAAGATTGAAAACTTGATTTTGGCATTAGTCTTCTCAACGTGGAAGCTTAGACCTTACTTTCAGGCGCATACAGTTATCGTTATGACGGAGTATCCGCTATGATCAGTCTTGCATAGCCTAAATGCTTCTCAATGAGTGATGAAGTGGGCATTGGAACTTGGCCAATACAGCCTAGTCTACCGACCTCAGACGACAATCAAGGCTAAAGCGCTAGCAAACTTCATAGCAGAATTCACCTTAACTCCAATGGGCGCAACAGCTTGACCCAAAGTCGTGTCGGGGGCAGACGAGCCCTAGAGGGATGCCCAAGCCACACGTATAGAAGATTTCTAGAATCTGCATGTCAACGGATCATCCAATCACCAGGGAGCGGGGGCAAGTTTAGTACCTATCACTCAGATTGGTTTTATGTTGGAGCTGTCCATCACTTTAGGCTTTCGAGCATCCAACAACGAGGCAGAATATGAGGCTTTACTAGTAGACCTTCGCCTAGCAAAAGACTTAGCGATGAAGAAGCTCTCAATCCATTCCGATTCGCAACTAATTACCAACCAAGCCTCGAAGGAGCACATGGCGAGACATCCAAAGACGGCGCGATACTTGGAGAAGGCCCGGGAGCTACTCAACGCATTCCCCACTTACACTCTCAGGCATGTCCCATAAGTACAGAATGCTCATGTAGATGCCCTAGCAAGCCTAGGCTCCCTAGACCATCATCTTAGACACTTCATCCCAGTTGAGTACCTGGAGAAGCCAAACATAAACGAAGAACTCGCAGTAGAGATAACTCATATCAACACCGCCCCAAGTTGGCAGGATCCCATCATCGACTACTTAGTCAATAGAATGCTCCCCAAAGATAGAATGGAGTCACAAAAACTCCAGATGAAGGCAGCACGCTACTACATGGGGAATGACATGCTCGTTCAAAGGTCCATTGACGAACTGCACCTCCACTACTTGAAGCCTCCTGAAGATCTTAAAGTCTTGAGCCTCATCCATGAAGTTGTTCGTGCAATCACTTCGAAAGCCGAACTTTAGCTTAGAAGGCTTTTAATCTAGGAAACTACTGACCAACCATGCATCAAGACACTAAGGATTTTGTTCAGAAGTGCGACATCTACCAACGCTACAAACCAGTCCCAGCAATGCTTGCTAGCTAACTCCATCCATAGACGAGTCCTTGACCATTCATGCAATGGGCAATCGACCTTGTAGGACCAATGTTGTTAGCTATAGGGGGTAGAAACATGATGATATTAGCGATCGACTACTTACCCAAATGGGTCGAAGCAGAACCCATAATGACGACCGCCTAGGAGGACATAGAGAGATTCATCTAGAAGAACATCATCTACTGATTCGAAATTCCACATTCCATCATCATTGACAACGACCCACAGTTCATAGGTAAAGACTTAGTGAAGTTCTTCCAGAAATATGGCATCAAGCAGCACATGTCCATGCCATGATACCCTGAGGGTAATGGGCAAGCTGAGGCATTCAATAAGACAATCTTTGACTGCCTCAAGAAGTCTTTCGACAAGAAAGGAAAGTGGCTAAACGAGCTTCAAGGAGTCCTATGGGCGTATTGTACAACCAAGACACGAGTTACCGGCGAGACTCCATTTTCATTGGCATTTGGAATTGAAGCCACCATTCCTCATATCATCGTTGTGCCAACCATTAACACCGAGCTACTAGATCCTGACAAGAACTATAAGTAGATCGCCACTAACTTAAACCTGGCAGAGGAACAGTGCGAGAAAGTCGTCACTCGAATCGCTGCTTATAAGCAGTAGATCCTTTTCAGCTACAACAAAAGGGCCAAGATCTTGTAGTTCCAGCTCGAAGATCTAGTCCTGAGAAAAGCCTTCATCAATGTCTGCAGGGAAGGCTTAAAAAAAAAAAAAAATCTCATCTGGGAAGGTTCGCACTCAACTGAGTCAGCGGAAATGATAGCCACACCCTTACCACCATGAACGAGAAAATACTATGCCTTACCTTCCATCACCACCTGATCCTCATTCAGGTTTATCTACATAAGTTTGAAGTCACCAAGGAGGCCGCCGAACAAGACCTCACAAGTTGAGGATTATCATAAGTCGTTTTGCAATTTTCTTTTTCCAACAAAGTTTTGTTATATTTCTCATCTTTTCATTCAATAAAGACTCGAAGAATGTTTCCAAACTTTGTTCGACTGCATGTACAACAATGACTTCCACGCTCTCTGTGTCAGAGGGTAAATCAGTCTTATACACCTTACGGGGTATGCTCTCCTCCTAGGAGAGGGTAAAAAACCTGAATATCCATATGTGGATAGGTTAGCTACTCCAATTTCATTGGGGGCACAACAACCTACTACGGCATCACCTAGAATTAGCCACAATAGTCAACTCTTGGAATCTTCATACTAGACTTAGCTACTAAAGGATTCTTGTCCCTGGCTGAATCCGCTGGCACCCAACTTCTATAACGAGAGAAACATAAGTGCATCACATTTATTGAACAGCTGCCCACGAATTCTAATACAATTGTTCACATGCATTGTGTTTAATTAGGCGAATCTCGTGTCTACACAGGGCCCTATCATGCTATGCTATGCAACTTAAGGGACTAGTGGCACAAGGTGCAACTACAATTGCCACATGCCACTTTTGTTTCTAGCTAGCGAATTTCGTGGTCCCACAAAACCTTAACATGTTGTGCTACAGGCTACGCAGCTCATAAGATCTGTTACTTACAGGCGGCTTACTCTAACACATTGCACGTTGTAGCCACATCATGCGGAGCACTGTTTTATAAGACTCCCCCTACATTAGTGTGACATCCCACATCGACCAACGGAGAGGGGGAGATGTGCCTTATATGTACATGCCCACCTTCATGTAGCACTAGGCATTTTGGGAGCTCACTAGCTTCGGATTCCATCGGAACTCCGAAATTAAGTGAGTTTGGGCTAGAGCAATCCTAGGATAGGTGACCCACTAGAAAATTACTCATAAGTTCCCAGAAAAAAAACCGTGAGAGCGTGGCCTAAAGTGGACAATATCGTGTTGCGGCAGAGTCGGTCGGGGATGTGACAATCAGCCCATGGAACCTCGCCCTAGTCACACAAATGGGTTCCTATGGCAAACAACTTTCGTTCAAGCAGTAAATTTAACAACCAGCATATGGCGCACCGGCTGCTTTGGCATTGCTAGCAGCACATGGTGAACAACGGCTAATGGTCACAATACAACATCATGACTAGCATGTGGCACACCAACTGCCTTGGTGAATGCTGGTAACACATGGCGACCAACAGCAAATAGTCGCAGAAGCGACAAGCTCCATAGCTCAGCACCTTACAAAGCCGAGGTTAACGCGTAAGAGTTGAAAACTATATATAACTTTTACTTTGTTATAAGATGCGCAATTAGTTTACATCCCTAAGGCTAAAAATTTCGTAACACGCTTCAAGTAAGCAAAATCTCAAGAATATTGAAGTTAAATTGGATAACAAAGAAGTAAAAAGGAAAAATCAGTTTATTGAATTTCTAGCAAGTTGATAAACTGGCTCGAAGGCCTTCCAAATCTAATACAAGCTAAAAAAAGGAGAAATAAAGTCTAAATGAAAAAGAAAAGAAATTTTCTAAAGTCCCTAAAGCAGATTGCTCATCAACATTTTGGATAAGCTCAGGCTCATCAACAACCACCTCGCATTCAAAGGCTACCTCGCTCTCAGTAGATCCATCTTCGGTTACTTCATGTTCAGTAGCTCTAATGTCGGCATCTTCGACATCTCTATCCATGGCAGTTAAGAAGTCAAATTTGAGCAAGTCTTCTGGAGAACCCATAGTCAGGCGACGTCTTTCTGACAAGATCAGAGTAGCCCAACTTATAAAAATCAATTTCGGTCGGAGCGAGATTGTTTTCATAACACGTCTGCTCGTCTTGTAGCTGCTCATTCAACTTTAGAAAATTTTCATTAATGCTTTGCAGCTCATCAAAATCCTTCTGCAGCTCTTCATCAGCAAGCAGCACCGCTTGGAGGTCCTTATTTTTGGACCCAACCTCATCAGCTACCTTCCGTAGAAGATCAATGTCATTAACATAGCCAATGATCTCAAAGTATTTGGTGAAGCAGTCAGGGCAGAGCCCAGCAGTAACCTCTTCTAGTTTTTGATGTTTTTGTAACTCAAAGTCCTTATCCGTTTGCATAGCTTCCATCGCCGAACGAGCGGTAATCAAGTCAAGCTTCAAGTATTCATTCTCTTTAACGACTGTTTCTAGCTTCTCAGAAATGAAGGTAAGAGAGAGGGAACCCTTCAATTTTAACTCACCAAGCTCAGCCTCCAAACTTGCAATCTTTTTGGCACCAGAACAGGATTTTGTAGTCGCCACAACTTTAGCCTTCTTAGCATCATGGATCGGGGTTTTGTTGAGACGCATAGACTCAACGGACAAGATCAGATTCCTTTGCATAACAGCAATGAGTGATCCCTTCTCTTTTTTAGGGAGTATTCAGACAAGACACTTAAACCAACTGCCTCCCTAACACATTCAGCACACTTGGTACACGTAGCTGGATCCGCAAGCAAATCAAAATCGAGCAGCGAGCGAAATTCACCGAGATTCTAAGAGGTTGAGGCGTCCGCCCCCTCACAGCTGCCACTGGGTAGTCCATTCTTTCTTTGTGGTCGGCTCAAACACGACAGCAGCGGAATGAGCCTTCTTTATAGCAGATAGGGATCTTTCCCTTCTTCATGGCGTTGAGTTTATCATAAGGTGATTTAGCCTTAACCACAATTGGACGTTTCATCTTGTTTTCATGTCTAGATGCAAAGGGTAGCATATTCTCAGAAAAAAGATTTAACTTCCTTTGGAGCAACAGATTTAGCAGTTTCAGTACCTTTCCTGCTCTTGACGGCCTTATCAACTTCCTTCTTGTTGTTTGAAGGAGATAGATCAATCACAATTTATTCGGAAGTAGCAGAGCTTTTATGAGCAATAGAAGAAACCCACAACTTCTTCTCCACAGATGCCTCCCTGGTAGGTGATGTAGACTTTTTCTTTCCACTTTTGTTGGTAGCGGAGTCATCCACGACAACAGGACGATCAAGTGCCTCCTACTTGATACACTTAATCACTTCCTTAGGTGGTAGTCCATCATTTTCTCTACGAAGAAGGTTGACCAGCTAGCGCCACTCCCGATATTTCGCTGGTGTGAGACCATGATTTTTGGGCCCTTGACACATGGCACCCCAGCTGGCGAAAATGATTGGAATTCCCATAGTTAAAGGTGCTTAAGAAATCGGACAAGTCAAGGCTCCTAGTCAAAATCGGAGTAAGCTACTTCGTCATACTGACTAGTCGGAGTGCCTTGTCAAACATGCTAAATTAGGCGGGCCAAGACCATTAAGGTGTTTACTTGTCTTCAAGTAAGGAAACCCTAATTCATGTCAAATTAGGATATCTTGGGGATCAGACAATGTAATCGTAATCCTAGGAGGATTAGATATCTTATCTTAGATTCCTTCCTAGACACACTCTCGATTTAATAGGGATTGCTCTCCCTACAAGGACTCTCAAGATCTTTATAAATACCCAAGCCTAGGTATTTATCAGGAGTATCCAATATTCTCTACGAGACTTCTATCTCATCTCTCTCACATACGCCGTCGTCTACGTGTAGACTCAAGTTCATGGAGGACTCATTTTCTCACGCCCTACCATAGGCTTATCGTTAAGGGTGCATTATAATGTAACACACATCATACATACTTCTTTCTTAGAACTATACATGTGAATTGATTTTCTATCCCAGGAGATATGTAGGCAGTTCGATCCGGATTCAATCATACCCCCCAATCATTCCCATTCACCCTTCGCTGGTGTTCATGGGCAATTTAGATCGAGTTTGGTCATTGTCTGCGGATGTGCTCAAATTTGGTTCCAACAACTGAGATACCCGTAGCGATATGCACTTTCTTCATGTCTGGATTGCTCTTTAGGGTCGGACCAAACTTTGTTTTTATAAGGGAAAGAAGACGTTTAGCAAACTGAAATCTAGGCAATTCATATTCAAACTGCAAGCAGAGCAGAGTTAAAGCAGTTCACTTACCATCAATAAACTTCAGCGAGACACGTAGCTCTGGTGAAGTATCAGATTCCCACTCACCACTAATCTCCAGCATAACCTTAGGTCAATCATGGTCCTTTCTACTTAAGGCATTGAACCACTTGTGGCGCAACCTCAGTTGCCCTACGCGACCAGCATGACCAATCTCAAAGAAGTACCAGAACTCGTTGATGGTCAAATCTAGATTAAAGAATTTGCTCAGATTGATGAATCCTGTCATGACTTAGAAAGCATTCAGAGAGCACTGCGCAGGCGCACATCTCATGGCACATATAACTTCTTGACACAAACGTGGCATGAGAAAGAGAAATCCCATCACGAAGTAGAATGGATGAAACTTGATGGCTCTCCTCTCTGGTTTGATAGCTTCAGTGCATGGTTCCTCAGCACTGTCGTCAGCCACGTACTTCACATGAACCTCAAACAGGATTGCATGTTTAAACTTCTTGAGGAACTCCCGGAATAGTTTTTCAGAACCAATCTTTGGATGAGCAGCTCTGAAGTACGTATCTTTGCCGGAAGACAGAGATCCACCCTCACGGTACTTGGGCAAAGCACATTCTTCACCTTTATGCTCGGAGGAAGACATTCTAAAAAATCTGTAGGAAACAACGTAGGAAAATTTTAGAAGACCATTTGAGAAGAAAAAAAAATAGGGAAAAGGCACGACATCAGGTCGGTCTTCCTTTCATGCCAGGCTGTAGCCCAGTCCAGTGCCCCAGCGCACCTAGCCAGGTCCGCAGGCCCAAAATCTCCTTCCATGTGCAGTGACACACCCCACCCTCGATACCCACGTGGATACCGAGTTCGGGCATGCTGGCTGACACTCGTAAGTGACAAAGCCATTAAATGCATGACAACACTTAGTTTACGTAAATTAAATTACCATAAAGTTGCAGAAATTAATGTCAACATGCACAAGGTTCAGAGCGTACTAATTTAAAACAGCGGAACCAAAATAATGAATCAAGTTCCTAGAATTTCTATCCATAACAGGGATGGATATTATTAAAGAAACTGAATAACAAAAATGATAAATTCCTACATGGTCGGGAAATAGAGTCAGAGCTGCCACTCGGATGCCTCGACCTCACCAGATGCTTTATCACTAGGTCCTGAAAGGGGCGCAAAAACAAAGGTGTGAGTGGACGAAAAAAATAAAAGTTTTCGAAATACCTTTCTCTTTTCAACATAATAACCCCCTATTTGAAATCCCGTATAATTGTAAAATCGTACTACCGTAGTATACGTCAAAATGTAGTTTATAGGTATAACTGGAAACATATATCAATATAAAATCCGTAGATAACAAATCATATTTCCAATAGTCCTTTCATCATATATACCAATAATATAAATATAGGAAAACCAACACAGGGTATATAAGCAATCACCCATGTACGTGTTGAGGAACAGCCTCTCAATCTCCATACAAGCACTTTATGTTATTCAATTAAATTGTACTCTTAGTACAACACACATGTAAGCACTTGCGCAATAGCGCGTCACACCCGAGTCCTTACGTAGTGGGGCCTTTTCCCCAAAAATAAACATAAACGCAAGACAAGCTTGCACTAAGGTATTTACTGGACAATACCCCTGGAGTACAGTGCGTGTGACCCAAACATGTGAGACTTGTCATACGGCCGTGAGATGGTACTACAACGTAGTGAAAGCATACCAAGTGTGTTTGAAAACATACATATATACATAATGTGTTTAGATATAAAGAACAATATCCATTTCATAATTTCCCAAATAGTCAAACCTTTTGTAATCGAACATATTCATGCTTAGAAGCCATAGATTAAATATCAATATAACCATATAATATTCATATCTCAAATCATTTCATAATATATATATATATCCATATATTTTTTCATATCTCAAAATCATTTCATAATATATATATATATATATCCATGTATATATATATAAACATGCCTCAAAAACATTTAAACTCATAATTATAACAAAGCAATAATTATTTTCAAGCATATAAACAAATTAAGAAAACAAAAGTCCACTCACTAGTGCTCGGGAGTGAAATCTCCCTCGGTGTTGCCCTCCTCGAAGCGTTGCGTCGAAGAATTACCTATTTAATATTAGAGAAAGTGTTAAAAACATCCCTAATAAAAATTAATATAACCCTTATATGAAAAGAACCCAAAAATAATATTATTTTGGCGAAAACGGGCTCGAAAAACGATTTTCGGGGCCCGAAAACATTGCCGCCGCTGTCCACCGCCGTCGGCCCCACCGCACGGGCCGGACGCGCCGGCACGTGCATACTGATGTCAGCCACGCACCTGCTGACGTCAGCGCCGTTAAAGTCAACGGGGTCAGTCAAATTTAACGGAATATACCTTTTCTAACGGAATATTCTAACTCCGTCAAGAATATTCCGTTACCGTGACGGAATATTCCGTCACCTTCAACCTCTCGCCGGTCGCCGGAGCCGCCGCCTAGTTCGCCGGAATTTCTGGAAAATTGACTGATTTAATTCCAAAACTTTAAAAATTCATACCTCCTTCATTCCTTGGCCAAATTCAACGTGCCATATATCAAATTGAAGGTATTGACGAGTAGAACATTTTCATACCAATTTGGGGCCGGAAAAATGGCCAGAGATGGCCTGAAATTGGCCGGAAAGCTTTGGGATAATTCCGTTCTCCTTCAAAACTGCACCAAAATCCAAGTTATTTATGTCGATTTGAACCTACTCAATGTAATAAAACCGATGGAAATGGTTTCGAGGCTTACCTAAGTCGGGATTGTACAGAAACTTGAATGGCAGTTTGCCTTTTTCGTTTCGGCATCGATTTGACCGATTGGGCTCTAGTTTGGGGATTTTGAAATCACAGTCTCGTTTAGAATGACGAGACGATCGTAATGGTAATGGTTTTGTGCAGCGGTTCGATGGTTTTGTGATTCGTCCAAACCTAGGGTTTCGTTTGTTAACTTTGTGAGGTTTTGGCCGAGAGAGGGAGAGAGAGAGAGAGAGAGAGAGAGATCGTGCAGAAAGTGGGAGAGGAATAGCTACACATTAGCTAACCCCAAAACCCAAACCCTAATTCACAAATGGGTGTGAAAATTACTAAAATGCCCCTACACTTTAAAGTTCCGTAAAACATTCGTTTTAACTCCAAATTGAGTTCCACTTGCGTCCACGTGTTCATATTGACGAATGCTACTTGAATATACAAAGAAAATAATTTTCATATGTCGTCTCGAAAAGGTCAACAAAAGTCAACATTGACCACTAGGGGTATTTTGGTAATTTCACATAAAATTTTGGGACGGGTTGTAACATGCAGACTCAGCCAACGTCGGTCTGTCCCTTCCATCGGTCCAACACTAGCCAGCCAGTGGCTCCAACCGAGCCACGCCACCGCATCACTACGGGTCCCTGCCCTCCGTTCCTTTACACATGGGCCTCAGCTCACCTGCTTCAAAAGTTGGGACAACAATAACAAGAAGAAAAACAGAATTAATTTTTTCTTAGCTTTAGTGAGGCGCGAATTCCAACAATGACGAACAAGATGATGATCAACTCTCCAATGGGCCAAGCCAAGAAGAAAATTGGGGGAAGATGAGGTATAATTTCTTCTGATTTTCTCTCTTTCTTGTGTGGAAAACAAATGTCTTCTAGGTTTATTTAGTCTTCTATTTATAAAGAAAATTAAATCTTAATGGCTTTTGGATTCCATCTCCCAAAAGACTTATGCTTCAAGTCAAAGCTCAAAATTTAATGCAGACAAGGAAATTATTTTTGGCAGCTCAGTTTCAAGAATCCTACACCTGCCACACTTCCTACAGCATCACAACAGGTGTAGGGGTATTTGTGGAGCCAAAACTAATCTAGAAATTTGTAGAGCTGACACGTGGAAAATTATTTAGTATTGTCGAGATTACCCCTATTAAATGGCGAAGCCTATTCTTCTCTCCACGTGCTGCTCAACTAGGGGTGCAACTTGGATAGGAAATTCCGATTCCGACCAACTCCGAACCGAAAATTTTCAATTTTGGCGCACCTGAAATGAATCCAAAACCAAAAATTCCAAAATCTGAAAAATTCGAAAAAAATTGGATAGGAATTGGAATGTATTTGAAAATTACAAATATTCCGAATTTCGAACCGAAACTTGCTGAACTCATTATGATCTAAAAATTCTGAAATGTGCCGTATTATGCCGAATTTATAGCAATATACTTATATAAATATTTATATACAGTAAAACCTGGATAAATTAATACTCTTGGGACTGGAAAAAATTATTATTTTAACGAGATTATTAATTTATCGATAAATGAATAATTTATTTATTTATCGATAAATTAATATTTTATTAATTTATAAAAGATTTTCTGTTTTCAAAGAAAATATGTTCATGTATCTTATAAAAAGTCATAGTCATATATTCATGTATTAGACAAACTTCTAATGGACATTAAAAAGAAGAATATATAAGGGTTTTAAAGATACATGTATATACATATTCATTGAATTAGAAGATAAAGTGGTTTAGATCACTCAATGTACATGCATATACATAGAACATGATCTCTATATAAATAATCTATGAAACCCAAAATCATGTTATCTTGTTCTTCCATGGCTTCTCATTTGAAAGGAGTGAAAAAATCTACATTAACTGATGAGATGAGGAAAGCTTTATGCGAGTATAAAAATGAGCATCCTTCTTCTACTAAAAAAGATTTGCAACAATGGGTTCTACAAAAGTATCAGCTCTCGATCAATTGTTTCTCCATCAAAAGTATCAGCTCTCCATCAATTGTTTCTCTATCGTTCTATAAAATTTCGTGATCTACCAATTGTTTCTCCAAAAGAGGCTTTTCAAGCAATAGTAACATTGAATAACTACTTGCTACAAAATGAAAAAGATATACCAAATGTGGTGTCTACATTGCAAAAAATTAAGGATGAGGTTCAATTCAATTTAGGTGCAAAGAAAAAACAAGTGATTTTAGAAGCATTTTTTGAGAAAAATTGAAATTGTTTGGTAAAAAGTCTATCATATGCATTATGAATTGTTATGTACTATATTTTTATGTATTTTAATGAATTATTAATTTATATATCCAATGGGCCTTAAGGAAAGTTAGAAAAAATTATTATCTTATGCATTAAGCGAAATTATTATTTTAGTACACAGGCCTGAGTCGGGACTGGAGTTTTTTATTATTTAAACGAGGTTATTATTTTATCGAATATTAATTTATTGAGGTTTTACTGTATATGCATAATAATATGTTTGCATTATCTGCAATTCCCTTTTATGTAGATATACTCAAAGTTTTAAAGATCCATTTATAAGTACTTAACCTATAATAATGAGTTAGGATCTGGGGACATAGGCTTTTGACACACGTTTTTTAGGGACCCACTCTGTAATGTATTTCAACGATCCAACCGTCTATCTTTTATGTCTTACATCAAAGATCATAACTACCAAAAATCACCCAAATCCAAAACCATATGACCGTTGGATTAGATTTAGTGTTTCTTTGTAGAACCATATTCGTTCATTTCCTCACTACAAATAAATGTCTTAATGGTTTTGGATTTCTCTAATGTTTTGCAAAGATGATCTATGAATGATGTACTAAAATATAGATGGTTCGGATCGTTGAAGTAGATTACGAAGGGGGCCCTACAAATGGGTGTAAAAGCTTGTGTCAAAAACGTGTGTCCCTGGACCCTAACCCATAATAATATAGGCTTTCTTGTTCATCCACCATACATTTTTATTGTTATAGTACAATGGAATCAAACCCTAGACCTACATAGGCATCATCTAGTCATTATGATTGGATTAAAATGGATAACCCACTATATTTATTTAATCACAATGTATAGGCCTTGTCTAGTCACTAGGATTGGATGAGAATGGATAATTCACTATACTCAAGGTATATTGAAGGGAGAAACAAAAATAAAGTAGAAAATGGATAACTCATCAATAAAACTTATTCATTCTTGTCCCCGTCAAAATTGTAGGATTAAAAGAGATAAGTTTTATTCATATCAAATTCTCTTCCATTCCCCTTAAAAATAAAAAATCATTCACCTCTACTTTAATATAGCTTCATTATAAATACTAATTACTCAAAGCTAATCCTAGAGATTAACCGAAACCACTATAACTGTCTATAATAAAATGATAACAATGAAGTCATATATTTTTTATTATATTCATACTGTTGTAGGCCAAAAATTTAGAGAGACAGGGAGATAGAGTTAATGGAAAGTTTTGACAACTGTATTTTGTAATACTAATTGATGCTACATTAAAATTGCCTTTGATGTATAAATCTAAAAAAGTTGATTAATGTTGTATGATCATTATTTTTGAGTTTGTAATGTATCGTGTACCAAAATTAATCCGATTTCGAAATATCCGAAAATTTCGAAAATACCAATAATTCTGAATTGGCATGAGTTTATGGAATTCCGAAATTCCGATTTCGAATTTGGAACGTATATTCATTTCTGAAACTTGTTTGGATTGGAATTGGGAGCATGTGTTTCCGATCCGATCCGACCAAAAAACAGACCTATGCTCAACCATAAAGACGCAATTAATGCCTAAACACTCACTATTTTCAGAGAATTGACTTAGAAATTGGAGATCTACTGGCCAAAGCCCCTTCTCTCCCTCCCCCCGCCCCCAACTCTTTGGGCGCACATGTTCTTTGGCCTTTGATCAAAGGTGTTATTTGTTTTGTAGGTACAAATTCGTCAAATCATCAAACGGCGGATTTTTGCTACCACAACAAGTATGTAAGATTCCATTTGTACACTTCTAGGGTTGGTCAATGGTCTATGGACTTGATCTCACAGATGAGCACCTTTATGTCTATTCCATTTCTCTACATGCCTAGTCTAAGGCTTACTACTAAATATAGCATAAATTGGCCTTTGCGGATGTCAGATAGCCCATTTGGTCAACCTATGAGTCATCATAATCGACAACGAACCTTTATAATCATGTATTAGGTCACACATTAGATCGAAAAATGTTCTCACTTGCCCTTGTAGTTGATGACTCGTCATTGGATTGCCATGAATGGTCACGTGTTGCCACGTCAATTGTTTTCAAGCATACTCCAACACATAGCACGAAACCATGCTAACCTTGGTGTGATATACACCGGCTTTACCGTTTAACAATGTCCAATTGACTTTCCAGAAGGCTAGGAACATTGTTTAAGGACTCAATTACTATGGAATACAAGTTTCCTTACCCTAAAACCGTTTAGGGCATAACTCTAATAATAGGTAACTTGACAAATGTGTCACAGACACAGTGAAACGAGTCTAAGGAAAGAGGGCTTGGTGAATATTCTTTCTAAAATTCTATAATTAATAACATAAACACTTCGCAACAATGCTCAGATGCCAATAAGAAATAATAATTAGATGTGGAGAAGAAAGAATAATTGTAAGGTATCTCTAATGCAAGGCCATACATTCTTATATATGGGACCAAAAATGGTGTTGGTGAGTGAGTATTTTTGTACTTTTCTTCAATGCACAAAACCAAATGTTAAAACTCAAATTTGTTTCCTAACATTTAAGTATGTGCTTTAGAAGAGAAAACATTGGAATAAAAACTAAAATTTGAGTTTGAACAATATGGGTAAGGACAATTTTTTGTTGGTGTGAGCTCTATTTGTAGACTCACATGCTATATTGAAACTAAATAAAACTTTCAATTTGACTCAATTGTTATGTATGATGTTAAAATTCAGTGTAACCCTAATGTTAACCCTCCTTGTCCTTTCTTCTTAGCTATGCAAGAGTCTATTAATCATCTTTTTACATATTACCCTTTTGCTAATGAGGTGTGGAGTGCTGCCAATCTTGACGTGTCTCCTCCATCTGGTTTAAATTTCCTTGATTGGATTTTGAACCCAGCCACTTGGAATGTTTCTACAAGTATTGACACTAAGCTTCTTCTTTGCAAGATTTTGATTCTTTGTTGGTAGATTTGGACATCAAGAAACCACCTAGTGTTTTACACCATACCACCTCACCAACCCCCATCAAAGTTCTTCGAGTAGCAAGCTATTTTTGGGCACATGGTTAGCAACAAACTGTTTTTAGGAGGGATGTGAATGACACAACTACCAGGTTGTCTGAGGGGCTGATTGGTTGGGAGTCGCCCTTGCCAATTCTTTTAAGCTTAACTTTGACGGCTGGGTGATTAATTCTTTTGCTACCGCTGGTTTTATTATAAGAAATCATGATGGTCGTCCCTTTGTTGCTGGAGTGAAACCGTTGTGTGCTCAAAATGTTCTTATGGTGGAAGCAGCTGCTCTCAAATTGGGTTTAATTCATGCCAACCGTCCAGGTCTTCGTGACATTGTGGTGGAAGGCGACTCCCTCATTATCATCCATTGCCTGAATGGAAAATTTCAGATGCCTTGGAGAGTTAAAACTTTATGCAAAGACATCCTCTCTCTTGCCAATTCTTTTCATGGTATTTCCTTTAAACACATTTTAAGGGAGGCTAATTTCTCCTCTGATGCTTTAGTTCATTTTTAGTGGATTCAGACTTGACTTATTTTTTTGTAAACGAGTTCGAGCCGGTCCAGGTTTATGTATTTTTATTAATGGAACTAGCTCATTTGGATCCGTTTGATACGGTCTGGTTCCTATGGGTCAAACAGATCCGTTTACAATCATATGTCGTATAACAAAACAACAATTTAAAACAATCTCTAAGTGTTTCTGTTACAAAAGAATTACGTCTAACAAAGCCAGTACCAACAAATGTTCTAAAGAAAATCAAAACTCCATAAGTTCAAGAAACCACTTAGGCTACTATAATCACTTTGTTGACTAACTAAAATAAGTCAAAGAAACACCCATAGTGCAAACGATCTAATGCAGCTCAATCTTCAAGTATTTGACTATGAAATTACAACCATAAAACCAAATAAGAAACCAAAAAGTGATCATTGAATGTGTTAACTGAAGCAAATATTTAGTCTCTAGATCATGAAATGCATTATATAAATCAACATATATACTTGCATTCAGTTGGTGTGCCTTCTAGTTATATGGCCAAACATAAGCTATTTTCTTTGGTTACATGATCTATCGTTGTTTTACTCCTTCTTAGGGTTAGATAGATATGAAATTATTGATCATGGGCTTCATTGTGGACTACTAATAAAATGACAAGTGCTAAGACAACCCTAAAATGGTTCGGGCTGGGTTACCCGTACATAAAAAATATGGACTCAATTTTAACAAGTTGGGTCCAACTCGGACCGTTTTGAAAATTAAAAGTAAGAACCGGATCGTTTTACATCAGGCATGGTAATATGGTCCAGATTTGCGGGTCCAAAGACCCGTATGCCCACCTCTAATATGTGTGGATGCAAATTTCTATCTAAGCGGATTGACCAAAAAATTTTGAAGAACATATAACACTATGAGATCAATTGACAAACACCGGCATGGTGTTTTACAAAAAATATTTGATTCCTAAGTCAGAAAGTGTTTGAGAGAAACTACAGAGTTGTAGAGAGTTCTGAGTTTAGTTTTACATTACTAGTTTTCTTGTGTGACTTGGCTATCTAAGGTGGAAGAAATCCATATCCCGTCTGCTAGGCTAGGACTAGGCATGCTGATAGGTGGAGCAGTCTCCCTAATGGTGGAAGATGGATCCATTTGGAAAATGCTTGACCTTGGCAGAAGGCATCTAGGGGTGGTTGACATAGTCACGGACTCGAGCATGCAAGAGCTAATCGTGGATAAACATGGAGTCAGATAGGAAATACCTTGTTAGAGATTGAGTAGAGTCTTCCTCTTCTTGCTCAAGTGCCCTACAGGTATAGCTGCAAGGGGTCAATGACCATGTCCTTGCAAGAGGTTCATGATGTTTGCTTGTGAACCAAGTTGTCTGCTAGAATGCTCGGTCTGATTTGGGCATTGGGGTAGGATAGTTGTGGGCTTTCGTCATTCTTTAGTGGGGTGATCTAATTAGCCTATTAGGATTGAGATAGTCAGTATTTTCGTCAAATTGAGCTCATAATCCGCGTGACATGCTCTAACTAGATGTGGTTATTTTATGTTTCTGCAATGTGTAATGTGTTTGATGAAAGGTATTATATGCATATTACCTGCTTTAGGCACATCTTGCATGATTTTATTCTGGGATTTCCAAACCCAAAAAGAGTCTTTTCTAGATAGACGACTGTTGGAGTTGTGTCATAAAAGCCAATTTCGTAATATTAGATATTATGTAACTACTTCATTTTTAATTAATTAAATAATAAGACTAGATTTATTCATTCATGAGTTTAACTTTGTATAATAGCGATAATATACTATGAATGAGTCCATAGGATTTAAGGTATGAAAACAATGTACTAAACGAGGTTAGGGCAATGAGACTTGTATTCCAAGTCACTTAGTTGTTAAACAAGGTTCCTAGCCGTTTGGAAATCAACTGGACATAAACTATCCGGAAAGGCTAGTGTATATCATATTAAGGTTTGCATGGTCTCGTGCTACGCGTATTGGTCACATGGTGGATATACATGTGCTTGTTTGTTGAACAAGTTTACTGAACAATGACCGCTTAAGAAGCTTAAATGTATGGATGCTTACCACATATCAAACATTACAAAGCTTCGGATTGTAGTATGCAAATAGTTCTTAGACTTGAGGCATCATCGTATATGTTGTGCTTATAGATATGAACTTTGACTTTACCTCAAATCCCTCACTACTTCACAAGGCCCGATAGTGTGTTGCTTGGGTTCATATGTATAAGTATGGAGATACATGAATGTGCAATAAAGAATCTATCACCTGCTGGTAATTGTTCAATAGAAGGAGATATCCCTTAAAGCCACTTGAAGATCTATTTCAGAAATCTTCGGCTGAAGTACTCAGTAGCAGAGCCAGCTTGGGGTCAATGGCTGCTTATGACCCCAACAGCTTCCTAACCCCATGTATATTTGTTGGTAGATTTATCTCTAACCCCAAAACTAAAGAGAGAGTGAACAACGTTGAATTACAACCTATTGTTGCTTCTTCCTTCTCATAAACTCAATGGTGTGCACCACGTGCTCGACTTAATGCCTCACTAAAAAAGTCTTGGCATGTAGGCCTCGTCAGTCTGCTGGCCTAAGTACACCTTGACAAAATGCAGATACTAGATGTTATCACAATCTTTCAACGAATGTTGGTAGATTTTGATAGGTACCCACCAGATGCTCGACATAATGTTGCAATGAAGTTTTTTTTTGGTCGAAATCATGACTCCATTGTTGTAAAATTCTAGCTTCGCTACTGAAAATACTTGTTGATCAAGCTATGTTTTTAAGAACTACTTCAACATGAGATGCATCATGGTGATCAAAGATATCTACATGTGATTTGACATTATTCCTTAGCACATAAATCTTGATCGGGATATGGATGATAGAAGAATCGAATTGCATTGTAACTACAATCAAAGTTTGAAAGAGTATCATGATAATTTCAGTCTCTCTTTATCTAATCTGGGTAGTCATGACATGCTGCTACGTGTCACTCACGGCTTGTATTAATGACATTATATGGACGATTATAAGATATAAATTAATTGTTAATTATATTGAATTAATTAATTAGGCCTATTGGACTTCGTTTTAATTAAAATAAGCTTTGGGGTTTAACTAATTAAAAGAGGTTCAAGTCACAAGCCCAAGTGAGCTTAAGTGATGGACTTGATGCAAGGAGAAAGTCTCCTTGGCGTAATGATATGTCCCTAACAATTAGATTTGTCTCTCAAAGAAAAAGAGAGAAAAACTCCATAGCTGAAAAATACACTATGTGTGCCCCTCTAGACTTAATCCAAGTGAGTGATCTTGCTAGCAAAATCGAATCTCTCACTTTATCATCTGTCATTGGTGTATCAGTGTGGATACTCCTAAAGGCTCAACACTGAGAGAGATTTGTCGTGATCAATCATGAAGAGGAAGAACACAAGTACAAGGATAATTCTACAAATTGGTACACACATGGCTAATAAATTTTGTAAGTAATTCTCTTCGCCATTTTGTTGCAATGTCGATTTACAACTAACCAGATATGTAATTAGGATTGTTTAATTTTTATTTTCCATTGCGTATTTAATTATTTGAATTAACTTAGTCTCAATTATATGCCCGGAAACATATGCACACCTATGATCACTTAATGTTTCCTTAGGTACCAATTCGTGGTGGAAACATGAGGATGTATTTTTGTACGAAATTGTTTAATGCAATAGTAGGTTAGTCATGATCATCAAATAAGTAAATCCTTGATTTTCATGTGTGTTAGGGCTACGATGACAATGACTCAAATAGGCCCTGAATTCGAGATCGACCTGGACTAGAATATGACTTAAATAGATTTCAAACTAAGCCACATATTAACTAGAGTCATGCCTAAATAAGATATTGGCACATGTGTAGGAGAATAATTTACATGAAACGGGTTCACCGTCACATGACATTCCGTATCTAATAATACAAAGGTGCATTGCTAGCACCTTGTCCACCTAATTGTGATTGATAGAATTTCACCATATAAATGTGACAATCGAAACAATTTCTTTCTTAATCATACTTTAAAGAGAGAGTTTGAAAAATAAATTCAATGTAATTAGAGAATATTTAGTCATCCATACTATCGAACATATTGACTATTCTGGTAACCGCAAACACTTTCATAATGAGTCGCCATCTATTTGATATGGAAATGAACCCACGAGGGTGAACACAGGAATTGTCCAAAATTGTCCAAATAATTTGATATTCCCGATTAATAATGGGTTAGAGTTGATTAATATTAGCTCATATCTATAAAGTGATATGCCAGATTTTCACCCTTAAACTTTTCATGCTCCTCCACTAACCCCTTTTCTAAATTTGAAAATTTGGAATTTAAACTGCGTTAGTTTTCAGGTTTATGAACGAAAATGTAACTCTGAGTATTTATGGTTTAGATACCATTTCTACAAATTAGCCTAAAACCTAAAAACCAAAAGGGAAATAAATGTGTGTGTGTGAGTGTGGTAATAACAAGTTGCTACACAAATCTTATATGGAATGAATGTATTGTGATGAGAGAAAATAAACTTGCTTGTATTCCATATAAACATGCAAACATGGTAAAAGTAGGGAAACCAAATCTCCTTCTATTCAATTCAATGTAGTATCATGAATGAAATTGACTACAATTTATGAAAGGAATCAGATTTCCTTCCATGTTTAAGAATCGAAATAGATTTCTTTCCATAATTAGGTTTAAGCAATTTTTTTCACATGGTCTAGATTTTTTAATCATTAGATCATTGGTCAAAAATATAATGACCACGATAAAAGTAGGGAGACAATATCCCCTTTTGTTCAATGTAGTATCATGAATGAAATTGTCTACAATTTATGAGCGGAATCAGATTTCCTTCCATATTTAAGAATGGAAATAGATTTCCTTCCATAATTAAGTTTAAGCAATTTTTTCACATGGTCTAGATTTTTTAACCATTAGATCATTGGTCAAAGATAAAATGACCAAGATCTAACGGTTAAAAATTCTTCCATATTTTCATTATTTTCTCTCATCACAATACAATCATTCTATATAAGATTTGTGTATCATTGTGGATACTCCAAGTGGCTCAATATTTGAGACGCTAAAAAACATAATTCAAATCATGAAGGAGAAGAATACAAACACAAGGATAATACTACAACATGGTGAATGCGGGGCTAAAGCACCAAGTATGTGATATACTTTCATACATTCGTTTGTTGCAATATCAGTTTACAACCAATCTGATTAGAATTACCTATCATTATTTATTCATTTCCCTTATGTAATTAATCATTTGAATTAATTAATCACAATTATATACCCCGAAATCCCACACCTATGACATAATATTGTATATTATGTATCTAAAATAAATGGGGTGGCAATGTAGTATATCAACAAAACAATGAAATTAAACAATGTCATCCTAATTAATTAAGTAATGAAATTAGAATTTAAGGTTAGGTTGAAGGAAAAGGAAGAAAAATGTTTGAATGTTGTTTTAGTTTATTGTACCTGCGATGTAATAAAGCAGTTACGGATGTAATTGTAGTACAATTCATACATATTTCTGCTTGCTTTTTACCAAAAAGGTTGCTCTTATTTGGGTGTCGTAGGAATGATTTAGCACGTTTTAGGAGGTTTATGAATGGTTTTTTAGATATATTAGTATTAACATACTGATATAGTGTAATAACAATACAATGTGCAACTACAATAAACTATCGCTATAATAATACTTATAATAAGCTTTGTCGGTCATCCTATAATGTTATACCAACTAAATAAAAATGCATTTATTACACATTTTTCAAGCACTTAATACAAAGATGCTTTTTTTTGGTACACAAGCCTGACTCTTGCGACATGGTCCATCTGACTAAACATTCAGATCAAAGCTAACTCCAACATACTTTTCTAAATCAAACTCTAGTTTGTGTAACACTTTCAATTGTGATCAGCACGTTTCTCTTTTTGAGCTTATATAGAACTGCACCAAGATATTAGTAATGTTCTATAAAATATTAGGCGGTAGTCGGGCGGCAGGGAGGAACTTAGCATCTAAAGGCTTGGGTGGAGCCTGGGCGGAGTCTTAGGCGGTTTTTTTAATATTTTAATTAAATTTATTATATATATATTATACAATATGAGTATATGTGTAAAATTTTAGGGCTTTTTCTGTTGGTTTTGTAACATTTACTCAGCCCATTTGTTTTAATTATTGTTGGGCCTTGTTTTTCATTTAAAAAACAAATTGGGCCTTGTTTTCTTATTAAAAAAATTTATTCCCTAAGTTCTAAAGAAATGCCAGCTAACTGAAAAAATCATAACTCACCCCAGCCAACATAATGTCGCCGTCCCACTTCTTTTACTCTGCAATTGCAGATCTCTCCCTCTCTCCTCATCAAATGTTTAATGTCGACTTCTAATCAAAATCTAATGAGTTTTGTGTGAAGGAAGAAAGAAAGTGTGGGGGAAAGCACAAGGGAGAAGGCGAAATGCACAACGAGAGGTTTTTCTTTAATTGACAACCGCCCAGGCGGTTGCCGAGGCCGCCTAGCCCGCCCAAGCGCCCGTCGAGACTCTGCCTAATACCCTTGCTGATTTCTTCAACGATTTTGGTTTAATCGCGGTGGTGAACCGCCACCCAGTGCCTAGGTAGCCGCCTAAGCCTATTGTTAGAAGAAAAATTAGAATTAGATGCCTCATTCTAGGCGTTTGTAGATTAAATATTTATGTTTTTTTAGTTTTTAATTAAGTTTTTAAAACTTTTGATTAAGATACTCTGACTTGAGCCACTCCAGTTTAATTGAATTGAATTTATATGTTACTATCAAATATATATTTTAAATAATTTTCAACTATATTTAAGTCTTTTTTTTTTTAAATCGAAACGTACCCAAGTCAAATGGAAACGTACCCATGACAAATGAAAACGTACCAACGTCAAATAAAAACGTACCAACCTCGAATTAAAACGTACCCAATTATGAAACTATATAAAAATGAATATTTCATCATTTTTGAATAGTTTAAAAATATGTTTGATTCATAGATAATGCTCTAGATAATTTATTTTTTGGTAGATAAGTTTGGAACAATTTTTAATTGAATTGGAGATAAATCTTAATTATTGTAAATAATGCTAAATTATAAGGATAAATCATATAATTTTGAATTAACAAAAAAGGCTATTGGACGTTGATTAGTATAAGAAATGTTCAATCAAAAACCTAAAAGACACATATGTTTAGTCTAGAAAATTTAAAACTCAGGCGTCAGTATCAAAATATCTCTTGTTAGAACAATGAGTATTAGACATGAATAATTTTGGCAATGAAACTAATAAATTGATATAAATGTGAATCAAAAGTTCACGATGACATAAAATGAAAGCATTTCTTGTTATTATACCTTATCTCTCCGACCAGCACTAGTACCTGTCTAGCGGGTTTTAGATATTATCTGCCACTCATGTGGCAACAAGGCTAGAGCACGCTTAGAACGCCCCCGGCCACGCCTTGGTTTGTGTTGATCTTGAGTTGGGTTAACTTCTACATGAATAATATTGAGTTGTTAAAGTCATCAACAATTTTTGGCCGAACAACATCTTTCACTACTATCGCCATACCTTCGTTGTTATTTTGATTCATCTTTTTCATCAGATCCGCTGTATACTTTTATCTTCTTGAAAATTACAGAATAATAAGAAAAGTGAGGAAATTGAAAGAAATTATGAAAGAAAACTATCTGAAATTGAGTTTTCCGATAAGGGGTAAGTAGTGTTATAGGTACCAAACAAAACGCATATTTATACAAGAAAATCTAGAATGAAAGCTTCAAATATCACTTAATACGTATTATCATAGTCATTGAATATATCGAGGATTCATTGTAAATGGGTGTACATGCACTATGCATGGCTGACTAGTGACGCAAACCAACAGCTACGTGCAAAAAAAATTACCAAATTAATTAAACCAATGAAAATTAATAAGTTTATTTAAAATGCATGTATGCCATGTATTGACGGTTACATTTATTGTCACATTTATGAGGCTACATACGATGTAGATATGAAATACAAAGAAAAATGATACGAATTATTATTTTTGATAGGTATCGTGTAAAAAAAGTTACAAATAGATAAAAGTATTGTACATATTGTTGGAATGTTGCAAGTTGGAATGGTATTTCTGATTTCGACAGTTAAATTTTTGAATCCGAACCCAAAAACACCGTTCCAACAATATGTACAATACTTTTATCTATTTGTAATGTTTTTTACATGACAACTATCAAAAATAATAATTTGTATGATTTTTCTTTTTATTTCATATCTACACCGTCGTTAGCCTCATAGATGTGGCAATACATGTAATCGTCAACACATGGCAGACATGCATTTGAACTAAACTTATTAATTTTGACTGGTTTAATTTGGTAAGTTTTTGGCACGTAGGAGTTAATTTAAGACACTTGTTAGCCATGCATAGTGCATGTAGGTCCATTTACAATGAATCCTCAATACGTTCAACGGCTGTGATAATATGTATTAAGTGATATTTGAAGCTTCCATTCTCGAATTTTTTGTATAAATATGTGTTTCATTTGGTACCTATAATACTACTTTACCCCTTATTGGAAGACCTAATTTTGAATAGTTTCTTTCATAATTTCTTTCAGTTTGCTCACTTTTCTTAATTTTTTATAATTTTCAAGAAGATAAAAGTACAGAGTGAATATGATGAAAAGATGAACTAAAATAACAACGAAAGTATGAAAGATGTTGTTCGGCCAAAACTTGTTGATGACTTAACAACTCAATATTATTCATGTAGGAGTTAACCCAACTCAAGATCAATACAAACCGAGACGTGGCCGGGGGTGCTCTAAGCTTGGTCTAGCCTTATTGCCATCTGAGTAGCAGATAATATCTAAAACCCGCAAGACGGGTACTGGTGCTGGTCAAATAGATAAGGTATAATTGAACCGGGCTTGCTTTCATTTTATGTCATCGTGAAGTTTTGATTCACATTTATTTCATATCAATTTAATGGTTTCATTGAATGCAAAATTTACTCATCTAATATCTTGGTGCAGTTTTATATAAACCCAAAAGGAGAAAAGTACCGATCTCAAGTGAAAGTGAAAGTGATACAAAAACTTGAACTTGGTTTGAAAAAGTATGTTGGAGTTTTCTTTAATTTGAATGTGTAGTCAGATGGACCATGCCACAGCGTATACTAGAAAAAAAAAGTCATCTTTGTAGTACTGTTAAGTTCTTGATAATTGTTTACTTCAATGCAAAATGATCATTGTTATTTAGTTGTTATAACATTTTCGGGAATCCGACAAAGCCTATTATAACTATTATTATAGCGATAGTTTATTGTAGCTGCACACTGTATTATTATTACACTATATCAATATGTTAATACTAATATATTTATGAAAAAGACATTCACAAACCTCCTAAAACATGCTAAATTATTCCTACATCCAAATAAGCGCAACTTTTTGGTAACTGTTTTATATGCTAAATTATATCTATGAGTGAATTGTACTACAATTACATTCGTAACTGTTTTATTACATCGCAGGTAGAATAATACTTCTAAAACAACATTCAATCATTTTTCTTCCTTTTCCTTCAACCTAACCTTAACTTCTAATTTCATTAATTATGCAACAAAAATAAATAAATAATTACACGTAATTCCAATTACATATCTGATTAATTAGTTGTAAATTGATAATCTAACAAAACTAATATACGAAAGTATATCACAAACTTGTACCTTAGCCCCGCGTTCACCTTGTTGTAGGATCATTTTTGTGATTTTTCTCCTTCATGATTTGAATCACGTTTTTTAGCACCCCAAGTGTTGAGTCATTAAGAATATTCACACTGATACACCAACTACGGAAGGTGAAGCAATAGATTGAATTGTGCTAGCAAGATCTCTCACTAATTAATTTGGGCAGCACATAGTGAAATTTTAGGTATGAAATTTTCTCTCTTTTTTTGAGCAAAAAATTTGATCATTAGGGAACATATGGTAAATATTCCCTAGCCGAAATCCTAAGGGCCTGAGGGGAAAAGTCCCACTCCTTTCATCAACCTTAATTGCTTGGCCCACATAGGCCTATGACTTGTCTTCCTTAATTAACTTAATCCCAAAACCTTTCATTTTAATCTAATATAATTAACAATTAAATATATTAGGCGCATATGTTTTAATCTAATATAATTAACAATTAAATATATATAATCATCGCCAATATATTGTTGTTATTGTTATCATAAGTGTATGACCACTTAGGTTCTAACTAAAGTAGTCTAATTAATTAATAGATTAATCTAATTTCACAAGCCATGAGTGATACCTAACAGTATTGATAGCTACCCATAATAGATACAAGTATAAGTGATTTAATCATGATACTCTTTCAAACCATATTTGTAACTAAAATATAATTTGTTTCTTCTATCATTCATATCCTAATCAAGATTTATGTGATATGAAATTATATCAAAACACGTTTCATTACCATGATGCATCTCATGGTGAATGGGTTCTTACAAAGTCTAGCCTTATCAACAAATACTCTGCACAGAGATTTCAAAGATGGATCTTCAAGTAGCTTACAAAGATATCTCCTTAATTACATTACACAATTACGAAAAAAATGATAGATTCCTTGTTGCACATTCATATATCTCCATACTCATCAATATGAACCCAAGCAACAGACAATCGGGCCCTATGAGTTAGTGAGAGTTTCGAGGTAAATTCAAAGTTCATATCTATGAGCACATGATATTCGATAATGCCTTAAGTCTACTAATTATTTACATACTACAACCAAAAGCTTTTTAACTTTTGACATGTGGAAAGCATCCATACAAGTTCAATAGACAAGCATTTGTATACCCACCATATGTCCAACACGCGTAGCACGAAACCATGCTAACTTTTGTGTAATATACATATATTGGTCTTATTGGATAATAATGTCTAATTGACATTCAATCTAAATGGCTAGAAACATTGTTTAAGGACTAAGTAACTATAAAATACATATCTCTTTACTATAACATTGTTTTAAGACATTATTTTCATACCTTAAGTCACATGGACTCCTTCATATTATTCACAATACAAAGCCAAACTCATAAATGAGTTAAACTTGTCCTTTATTTATTAGTTAAAATATAGAGTTATTTCATAATATTAAATATTACAAAATGAACTTTTAAGGCATAACTCCAATAATTAGGACTTGACAAATGTGTGGTAGATATGGTGAAACAAGCCTAAGGAAGGAGGGTAGGGTGAATATTCTTTCTAAAATTGTATTAAAAACGAAAACACTTCACAACAGTGTTCAGATCCCAATAAGAAAGAATAGTTAGGTGCAGAGACGAAAAAAATTATGTATAAGGTCATCCTCAATGCAACACTTATATTTTTATATTTGAGTCCAAAATGTGGTGTTTTTGAGTGTGCGTTTTTGTTTTTGTTTTTCCTTCAATGCACAAAACAAAATGTTAAAATTCAAATTTCTGTATTAACATTAAGTATGTGCTTTAGAAGAGAGAATATTGGAATAAAATTAAAGTTGAGTTTAAATAATTTAGGTTAGGGCAATTTCTTGTTGGCGTGAGCTGTATTAGTAGACTCATATGTTATATTGAAATTAAATTTAACTTTTAGTTAGACTAAAAAGTTATATATGAGTTTTAAGATTTCATGCATTATGGATGACAAATGTGAATTTGAACACAAATATAACATTTTGATAACAAATTTTCTGGTCCCTTGGAGATGACCTAAGCATAGTAGGAACTCAATACAAAATAAGTTATTCCAAAAAAAATCAGATCAAACATAAGGAAAAATTTTGGGTGGTACGTACCATTCAATAGTATTACTATTGAATGGTTCAGATTAATTTGCGGTGGACCCTAAATAAATTTTGAACCATTCAACAATACGTGCTTTTGAAGTTTGACCCATACATAAGGGCATAAGTAAATCACATATCAAAACCCTAAAAGGTGATGATAGAGTAAACCCAAATGGTTGAAAATGGGACCCCTTCAAGTCCACGTCAACATGAATTTGAATCATTTAGAAACAACAACCAACCTGTTGCAGATCATCAATCTCTCGACAAAAACACACCTCCAAACACTATATTCAGCTCAATGACATGTGTAATCTCACAAATTTTAGAACATAAAAATTAAATTCATGTATGATACAATTTTTTGAATCTTCTCCAACTTTCTTTGTACATGGAATTTATTATTCTTTCTTAATATTTGGTATCAGCTTATGTACAATCTAATTAATTTTATAGTATAATAGTATATTTATCGTTTTTAATATACAAGTGTATTATTAATATATATATAAAAAAGAACAAAATGCATCCAAAACTAACAAAAAAATACAAAAGTTGATTACAAAATACATATTAGTTAATAACTTTGTGTCGGAATAAATTTGAAACATTTCGTAAAACTTTGGATCAAAAATTTGATTTATTTGGGATCTATTTGCATTCCAGTTTCTCTTTCAAATTTTTCAAAAATATTCAAATATGAATCGAGAACTTCATTCCAACTTGTACTCCTATTCCTTACCGAAGTGATAAGTGGTTGGTTCTCACTCATGGTGGAAACATGGGATGCTTTGTGTACGAAATTTTTTAATGCAACGGTGGGTTAGTCACGATCATGAAATAATACGTAAACCCTTGATTTTCATACGTGGGTTAGGGTTATGATGACAATGACTCATTAGGCCATGAATTAGAGATTGGCCTAGCTAGACTAGAATAGGACTTAAATAGATTTTAACCGGAGCCATATTTTAGATAGAGTCATTCCTAAATCACATATTGGCATGATTAGACCATTATTTTAATTAAGATAATGGACAATACTAGTGTCCACCCCCTAGGTCCCCACGGGTGCATCACCCTGTCCACTGTACAAATTTTATAATAAGAATATTTGTTCCTTAATCATAATTTTTTTTTATTTTTTAAAGAACATCTCCATAAAATAAAATCAATCAAATTGAAAACTGTTTAGTTAATCATATGATCAAACATATTAACGATTTTTGTAACTGTTAACATCTTCATGATGAATCATCTATTTATTTAATTTGAAGGTATGCCCAAAGTAGTGTCTAGTGAACACAACTATTGTACAAAATTATCCCAGTAATGTCATATTCTCATTTGAAACCCTCTTTGGCCACTTAAGTTCTAGTTGCACATCGATTACGCCAGCCGCCTGGCCAAGGGAATTTACACTCAGGCGTCCTGTGTGGATTATAAATTTTAGGAATACTACAAAATTTCATAATGATGAAAATTAAAATGGTTGAATTAAATTTTCCAAATTTTTAAAAAGTTTTTTCTTTGACTAACATAAATGTATAATAAAATTGAAATACATAATTTGATGCGTATCTATAGTCAAATATACTAGTGGTTGTGGTGGCAGTGATGACGGTTGGTGGTGTCAGCAGCAATGGTGGCATGGCATCAACAATGATGGGAGTGAGGATGTTGGTAATGAATATTTGGTGGTGGTAGAGTTGGTGTTGATGGCCATGAGAATATGGTAGTGGCTAGGACGACGGTGGTTGTCATGGTCATAATAAGGTGGTGGTGATAGTGACGACAATGGTAGTGGGGTTGGTGGTGGTGGTGCGATGGCGATGATAGTGTTAGTTGTGGTGGTGTGGGTCGTTTAAAAGTTGTGGTGGTGATAGTGAAATACATGAAATGACAATTATTCATATGGAATTTGATGCTCAAACTTATGACCTCGAAATTCTATGTTTTTTTTTCACACATAGTTTCTGAATTAATATTTTTATGAATTCAAACAATGGAATTCTGATTTTTGTGCATGTGAATATAGAAATTTTGGCTTTTGTTCAAATTCAATTTTTGTTTCTTCCATCTAAACATGGGATTAGAGAATAGGGACATTGTAAGAGAAAATATTGATCCACAATTAATTAACAGACATATCTGACTTTATTTTTCTTTTAAATTTTAAATTTGTGGAACATAAATTTTTGGGCCAACGTTGTCATGTGTGTTACCAAAAGAAAAGTACCCCAATGACATATATAATATTGAATTTAACGGTTGAATTCGTGCTCAAGAATTCAAAGGAGCTCAAGTCTTGTTTGGTTCAATGTTTCAAGAGGAAATGAATCCCAAGTTTCTTTTTTTGTTTTTGTCGAAATATTAGATGCTTTTATTAAAAACAGCGTAAGAAATTACAATGGATATTCGAAGAGAGATAATTCCAAAATTAACGTGAAAATTGGAAACAAAAGATGCATCTTACAAAAGATACGATGCCCAAAAAGTATCATGGGTAAATAAAAATTAAAAAGACAATTGGGCCTCACGAAAAAAACCTTCATGGACCATCAGTAAGGTCGACTCTTGTTTAATCTGGATTGCACAACTTTGCTTATTATCAACACCATACAACAAAATAAAGAAAGTTAAAAATATAAAGTTAAATAAAATATAATACAAAAAAAAAACTAAAATAAATGAATTGTTGGAAATAAAATAGAGAGTAAGAGAGAATATAGAGAGACAAGAGAAATTTGGAGGAGAAAATAAGAGTGTATCCTTTCATTATCATTAGATTCCTTTATATAGAGTAAGAGTAACATGGAAGAGAAGCCCAAGTATCTCTAATTTACATCGAAGATCAATAAGAGATTAACTAATAATATTACACAATTGGTTACGACTACAGACAACCACATTGACATAAGTATTTACAACATTCCTCCTTAGATGTCCGTACGTTAATGAAGTTATGTTCACCATCAATAATAGTTGCCTCGATAAAACCTTGCTTGGAAAACCCAATGGGACAAAACCAAAGCAAAGGAGAAAAATTGAGCACAATTTAATAAACATTAATAAGGTGTTGGATGTGCATAATGTTGTCTCGCTAAAACCTTCCTAGGAAAAACCCAGGAATAAAAACCTGGTTGAAGGAAAAGTGCACAGTACACATATGTTCGATATAACATATTGTCGAAAATTCCCCTTGATGAATAACTCCATTTGATGAATAACTCCCCCTAAAGATAGTAAGTCTTAATTCGACTGTCGTCATTGTTGAGTTTGATATAGACAAACATTCATCTTTAGGAATTAAACTTTAGTAGAACTTGTTCTTGAGAAGTATCAGAGTTTATCGGGATTTGAAATAAACTAGAAAAAAGAAAATTCTATGATTCAAAATAAACTAGCCTCACAGGGCTTTCGTAGTCCTACATAAATGTGAACTCTTTCAAGAAGCGTTATGCCATAGTGATTTTATTTCACTTCATTTTAAACACCCAAGAATAATCTTTGGGGTTCAAACTATAGGTTCACTTATTTCACAATTTTCAATGGCTCTAAAAAATGAAATTTGCCTCTTTCCAATATGGCCAACCCTTTTACAATTTGTCGACATTAATGGAAAACGTGACTAAATAGCCCAGTGATGATATGAGTGGCTACTATAGTCCAATTATCGATTATCATCAATTCGTGATTCAACAATTCTCATTTGCATGAGCATGCTTAATTTATACGCATCTTATTGCTTGGGTATCAGTGCCTCTTCGGGCTTCCATTGTCATGACAAACAAATTAAGATGAATTACTTAGAGAATTGGATCATAGCCTCCTATGGAGCATTATTTTAAATCGGGCTTGAACTTTATAAATCTCCACTTTTAGGGAGTTCAAAGTTTGGAACCTATATATTTGTCTTGCTTCAGACATGCACCAGATTAACATACGTCACTTATGAGATAAGAACGAATGTATCAACGCTGATTACTTAAATTCTTGAAACTGTCATTTCTCCCCTTAATGGCGGAAATACTGTCTCAATAAAGTGACAATCCACAAAAATGCGGTAAATATGAGCACAACCAAAAACAAATAGACTTGGATCCCAATTTTAATGGACAAAAACCATCTTTGTGTATACAATTACTTGCTGGTTGGAAAAATTAACCTCAACCATGATGATACATGTGATCAAGATGCATCTCCCAAGCAGAAAATTAGCAATGACTAAAATGCTTAAAGATTATGGTAAGCCATGAAAAGTTGTGGGTGTAAAACTATCCCAAGTAGCATGAAATAGCCTACAAAATTTGGAAATTACGCTAGTAATAACAAGCGAATAATAGATTGACTGTCTTGTAGATACATCTAGGTCGTTGATAAAAAAACTCACAATAAAATTGTTGCGACCCGTCCATAGTTTTATTGTATTTTATTTCCCGAACTTGCGAATTGACCAAAATGCTCTTGAACGAGTTAAGTGGAAGTCCTATGTGGACATTTGAACTCTTTTTGAATTTTGACTTCTTACTTGTCATATTCTTGTAGTACTCTTCATTACGAACGCGTGAGCGCGAACGGGACGAAAAATTCGTCGTGTAATGAAAATTTTACGTACATTTTAATTCGAGGGCAAAATTGTAATTTTTGCACCCACGTGTGTTTCATTTTGAGAAGATTTTTATTTCCCGTTTTGGTGAATTGGATTGTGTGTCTTGAGGGACCCTGTTGTCCCCTGCTTAATTTGGAAACCTCTCATTTTCCCTCAAACCCCTCTCTCTCTCTCCCTCATTCTTTTTCTTCTTCTTCCTTCCCATGAAAATGTGCACAGTGAACACAGTGGCCACGCCACTTCCTTTAATCCGAACCAAACCACCACCACCATCTTGTTTGTCGCAACTCACTGAGTTTTACCGTCCAAACCAATTGCCCAAACTCCCTTCCAATTGACAGAAATCGCACACAGAAGAACTGTGCTTTTTCGGCCAGTTTCTCGCAAATTCCGACCAAGGTGAGACTTATAACCACCACCATTAGCTTCCTAGTATTGAGTAGATGAATTTTCATACTAAAATCGTGTGTTTTGGTCGTGTTTTGAAGTAGATTTGAATTCGGTTTTAAACCGAGACTTTCCGGCCAATTTCAGGCCATTTTCGACCACTTTTCATACTCCAAATAGGTATAATCTTGTTCTCCTCTTCTCTAGCTTCATTTTGACATAAAGAACGTGAAATTCGGCTGAGAAATGAACAAGTTATGAAGTTTTGAAAATTTTTTAGAAACAGGCGAGTTTTAGACTGTGGCGTATAGCGGCGCCTGCGACTAGCGAGAGTTGCAGCGGCGACTGATTCAGACCGGCCTGAACTCAGTCCAAACAGGGTTGTGACGTCAGTAAACCGGTTCAAACTCGGTCCAAACCAGGAATATTCTCATGTATATTTCTTTAATGCCATTAGGAATATTTCGTTAGATTTAACGAAGATACCAGAATCTTCCGTTAAATTTAAAGGCATCAACTAAAGCCCTTAGTTTGACCGGCTTGGGTTGACCGCACGTGCGACGCGCTTGAGCCACCCGTGAGCCGCACATGGGGGCGCGTGGGACGACTTTTTCGACTTCTGTCAACCTGAGGTGACTCGTGACGACGCGTACTACCTAGGGGCAGAACGTATGGTATTTTTTTTCAAAGTGTTTCGGACTTCCGTGTTAAGCAAACAAGGGTTAACTGACGTTAATTAGTTTAATTAGTAACCTTTATGAGTTTAATCATTACTATAGTGATATCTCATATAGGTGAGACTTACCACGAGGAGTATAGAGGTCAGGCAAGACAAGGCGGCTACGACCCAACTACATATCAATGAGTGTGCTTTGTTTTTATGAAACTTATATTATTTATATTAGTTTTCACGATGGTTTTATGAACTATTTCTATCATGCCATGCTTTTACTTACGAGTTAAGTTGACACACCCCACCCTCGATACCCACGTGGATACCGAATGCGGGCGTGCTGGCCGACACTCGTAAGTGACGAAGCCATTAAATGCATGACAACACTTAGTGGAAACAAAATTAAAATACTATTAAGTTTGCGGAAATCAATGTCAATATGCATATGGTTCAGAGTGTACTAATTTTGAAACAGCGGAAACCAAATAATAAAATAAGTTCCTAGAATCTCTACCCATAACAGGGATGGATATTATTATAGAAACTGAAAAGAAAAGATAAATCCCTACATGGTCGGGATAGATGATCAGAGCTGCCACGCAGATGCCTCGACTTCGCCGGATGCACTATCACTATGTCCTGAAGGGGGCGCAAAAACAAAAGTGTGAGTGGACAAAAATAAAGTTTTCGCAAAACCTTTCTCTTTTCAACATACTAACCCCCTGTTTGAAATCCAGTATAATCGTAGAAACATACTATCATAATATAGTTCAAAAGGTACTTCATGAGTATAACTGAAACACTTAAAAGTATAATATTCGTAAATCACAAATCGTAATTCCAATAAAATATATAAGGGAAAACCAACACAGGGTATATGCGCGATCACCCATGTACGGGTTGAGGAACAGCCTCTCAATCACCGTACAAGCACTTTACGTTATCCATTAATTTATACTCCTAGTACCACACACATGTAAGTACTTGCGCCGCAGCGTGTCACACTCGAGTCCTTACGTAGTGGGGCCTTTTCCCCATAAACAAAAATAAACGTAAGACAAACTTGCACTAAGGTATTTACCGGACAATACCCCTGGAGTACAGTGCGTGTGACCCAAACATGTGAGACTTGTCCTACGGCCGTGAGAGGGTACTACAACGTAGTGAAAGCATACCAAATGTGTTTGAAAACATACATACATACTCATGTGTTTAGATATAGGATACAAGATTCCTTTCAAAATTCCCAAATATTTAATATTGCATAAATAATATCTTTTCTCAAAATCACATATCAAATACCATTTCATATTTATGCAAAAGTAAGATCATAGTGTAAACCATTTCATAAGGTATATCCATACTTCGGTATAATACCACAATCACCATTTAAATCCATTTCCCAATTTGTAACCATAAATAAATTAAATATGGTTGCATAAACAATTATCAACATGTATATATATTTATAATTAAATATATATAAATAATCATACTTCAAAAACCCTTATAAAACCACAAAGAAACCAAGTTCATATTTATTTTCAATCATAAAAGCCATTTAATAAAGCAAAAGTCCACTCACAGGTGATCGAGAGTGAAATCTCCCTCGGTGTTGCCCTCCTCGAAGTGTGGCGCCGAAGAATTATCTATTTAATATTAGGGGAAAAATTAGAACTTCCCTATTATAAACTAAAATAGGCCCTATAGAAAAATACCCCAAAAATAATACTATTTTAGCAAAAATGGGCTCGAAAAATGATTTCCGGAGCCCGAAAACCCTACAGCCGCCGTCCACTGCCTAGCTGCTCTAACAAGCCAGAAAGAGCTTGATCGAAGCTATAGTTCCGGGTCTGGTGGCCGTGCGCTGCCGCACGCGCCGGGAAACGGTCAGACGCGCCGCCACGTGCCGGGAAGTGGTCTCACGCGCTGGCCACGCGCTGGCGCGTGTCTCTCGCGCGCGGCATGCGCCTGCACGCACCTGCTGATGTCATCCCACGTGCATGCTGACGTCAGCCACGCGCCTGCTGACGTCAGCGTCGTTAAAGTTACCGTTGACGGAATATTCCTTCTTCTTCCTCCTCTCACCAGTCACCGGAGCCGCTGCCGTCCTCCGCCGCCTGGTTCGCCGGAATTTCTGGAAAATTTTCCGAAAATGTCCAAAACTTTAAAAATTCATATCTTCTTCGTTCTTTGGCCAAATTTAACGTGCCATATATCAAAATGAAGGTATTGACGAGTAGAATATTTTCATATCAATTTGAGGCCGGAAAAATGGCCGGAGATAGCCTGAAATTGGCCGGGAAGCTTCGGGAAACCCTAATTCCGTTCTCCTTCAAAACTGCACCAAATTCGACGTTCTTTATATCTATTTGAACCTACTCAATCCAATAAAACCAATGATAATGGTTTCGAGGCTTACCTATGTCGGGATTGTACAGAAACTTGAATGGCAGTTCGTCGTTTTCGTTCCGGCGTCGGTTTGGACGATCGGGTTCGAGTTTGGAGATTCTAAAATCACAGCCTCGTCCAGAATGACGAGACGATCGAGATGGTATGGATTTTGGGCAAAGGTTCGACGGTTTTGTGATTCGTGCAAAGGTTAGGGTTTCGGTGAGGTTTTTGGCTTAGAGAGAAAACTGGGAGAGAAAGAGAGATAGAGGGAAAGAACGTGCAGAAAATAATGGGGAGGGTTGGCTGCACAGCAGCCAGCCAAAAACCCTAATCCCAACTTACGGGGTGGAAATTACTAAAATGCCCCTACACTTTAAAGCTTCGTAAAAAGTTCGTTTCAACTCCAAATTGTGTTCCGCTTGCGTCCACGCGTTTGTATCGATGAGTACATCAAGAATATGTAAAGAAATAAATTTTTACAAGTCGTCCCAAAAAGTCAACAAAAGTCAACATTGACACTAGGGGTATTTTGGTAATTTCACATAAATTTGGGACGGGTCGGAACATAAGTATAAAGAAAATATTTGTTGAGATTTCTGAAACTGTGATGGCATGATCGTATGTATTTTTATTGCTCATCATAGATGTATTCATCTAGTGTCTAGTACTCGTCCGGGCTAGGACCAGGCTTCATGTGTATGTTCACATCCGGATCGTTATGCTCACTTTGGATCCATCGTAGATGCCAACCTATATTAGTTTGCATTAGGCAGCTAGGACTCGTATGTGACGCGATTAATGCCAGCTTAACGTGATCGTAGTACTGAGCATATATTTATTACACCCAGCATGTTCCATGTAACTACTTTCTGCATGGGCTTGTGTGTTTGCATGTCGATGAGCATACTATATATTTGTTGAGATAATGATGTTTACTCATATCTCTGGCAGTGATGCCTTTATACTGTTATGATGATGAGTATGCTATATTATGTTGAGATAAATGTGTTTATCCATATATTTGGCAGTTGTGCCTTTTTATTGTCTTAACAATTTTCATACTATACGTAGTATGCTTTTGGGAAACTATATAGGTTTTTTTGAGAGGGGTTACTTATGTTTCGAAAAACAACGGTTTTAGAAATGATTATTTTTGCCCACTCACACTTTCTGTTTTGCGCCCCTCTAGGACTTAGTAGTTGGACTTGTGCTGGGCGAGACAATTCTGGTGTTTATGACTTCCGCACCAGATAAATGTAGGATTTCCTTCTTCCGCTACTAAGTTTCATCCATCCTACTCAGAATGGTATTAATTCGTAGTTTTTTTACTGCACTTTAACTATACTCTGAACATTTCATGTTGTGTATTAAGGGTTCTACCTGTACTTATGCGCACTCTTACACTTGGTATTAATAATTCTAAACTCTGGTTTTATTTTATTCGGAATTTTCCACTTCATCTTTATGACATGGCTTTCGTCACCCTTAGGGGTGCCGGCCAGCATGCCTCGATTTTGGTATCCGGGTCCCGGTGTGTAAAAAATGTTGAATAAGTTCACAAATACACTTTTAAATTCTCGAGAAAAAATATGAGGATCCAAGGTCAATTTTAGATGGTCCGAGGACCAACTTTTTGTGTGAGCAATCCTTGCAAGAACTTGCACAATGCACTATGGTAAGGCCTCAATTATGTCGGTATGAATTTGTAATAATCCTACACGTCATTGTGGATGTTGGATGACCAAGATAATCATGCCATGATTTGGTCAATGAACTTCTGATTCATGTCAAGCGTACACTTCTTCTATGATTGAGCGATACAACTCATGAGATAAAGTATGAGCTTCTTTGGAAAAAAAAAATGAATTGAACGTAATTAAAATACAATTCGATAAATTCAATTACCGAATTCATAATAACATAAGAAAATTGAAATAAACAAAATTGAAATCAACATAATAAAAGTGCTGATAAATATATAAAATAAAATGAAGAGCCAAGCTATTGGGAGATAACTCAACCGTTGATTGCTTGTTAGCTCAAGGTGGGAGATAAAACTCAACCACTAAGGATGGAATAAAATGGTTTTCCATCTGTATCAGAGAAAGTCTGAAATCTCAAAGTGGGTAATATGCACCGAATTTAAATTCATGAGAGAATTGTCAATTTGTCAGCCACTTTTTCTTTATCTTTAATTGAGACTTGGTGAAGTACACCAAATGTTTTGTTATATGACATAGCCATGCTTAATGCCGAGCATAAACACATAGACATCCACCAAAAATAGTTGGAAAATTAGCTGTATTAGAAAAAAATCAAACATGAAGTGCTAAAATAAAACTTACACTTCTAGTTGCTAAAATAGACAGTTTTGAGCTGTGAAATAACTGAAATGCCCTTTTATAAGATGCACCCGTATCAACACAAACTACACAAACGACAAACATAATTTCATAACAATCAAACCCTTCTCTCTAGGATTCGAATATGCGCTCTCCTAATTTGCGTTGTTGCTCCCAATCGTTGCTAGTCAATCGATGCTTCAACCAATCGGGCGAAGGGTCAACATCCTTTTTGGCATAAAATTCGTTGGGTTTGAGTTCAATATCCGGAACGAGAAAAGAACGTGAATCATGTTTAATAATGGGGGAAGGTTCTACAAGAATAGCTATGGTAGTGAGAGGGTTGAAGGGTTTGAGTGGCTGCTTTCAGCTGTACAAGGACTGAGAATGTAAGCTTTCAAATTTCTAAAGTTTACATTAATGATTTTGTGGCCCAGTCTGCATAATGTTTGATTGGTTTTTTCTGTTGATATTTTCATTACGAGTTCTTATCGTAATTTTCCGTGTCTGATTTTCTAGCTATGAGGTCTCATGACAAGTAAAGATCTCTCCTTCTATGTGGTAGCTAGGTAAAGATCTCTCATTCTCTTACACTTTCTTTCTATTTGTGTATATAAAGATTTAGATAGCTCAATTCAAGTACAATGGTATTCCAATTTAGGGTTTTTTTTTTCATGCTAATTTGAACATAATTTCGTTTTAGGGTGTTTTAACAAATTGATTCTATGTGCCCTGTTTGTATTTAGGGTTAAATTGTTTGAGTGCATTAAGCCTTGTAATAGATATTAAGGATGGTGATAATTGGATGTTGGCATCGATGTTTAATAATTTTGTTTTTTTTTCCTTTTTAAAGTTCACCTCCTTTTTACTTCCTAGATGATTTATGAATAACGGTTTTTCAGGGACGATCATAATGACAAGGAACTTGCTGATAAGTATGTTTTGATATTTGTTTGTGGGGACTGGCTACAGTACTCGCAAGCATTGAATACTCACACCGTTCTCACCCTTCTTTCCCCCCTCTCTCCTCCCTCCTCCCTCCTTTTAATGGTGAGATCGGTGTGAGCATTCAATGCTTGCGAGCACTGTAGCCTACTCCTTGTTTGTGTTTCATGTTTAACTATATATTATCGTAAGGTAAATTAATAGAGTGATATTTGTTTGAGGAGGTTGATTTATTTGCAATGGTGTGTTGGGTTGCGTGGAATGAAAGAAATGAGGCTTTCCATGAGTAACGAGAGTTTCAGAGCCACCACTTGTATGATCGGCGGCTTCAGTTTTTGTTGGATTTTCAAGTAGTTAACACTGCAGTGGAGAAATCGCATATGAGTTTAAGTTGAGCGATTAGATGGCATCCTCATCCTTCTGGTCTATTCAAAATCAATGTTGATGAGGCTGTAATGAAATGGGGTCTATCAAGGGTGTGGGAATGGTGATAAGGAATGAAAATGGGGATTTTATGGTTGGTTGTAGTAAGCAAGTACAACAACATCTCAGTCTGCATGCAATTAAGTTAAAAGTTGCAAAAGAAGGATTGAAATTTGCCTGGGTTCTTGGCTTTTGTGTTATTATCTTGGAAATGGATGATCAAGTTGCTGCCAATAGTATAAATTTTGTGGATGAGTGTTTTGGTCATGAAGGGTGCTTGGTGAAGGAGATTAAGTTGTTGAGTCGGCGATTTCGAACCTTCTTGTGCCGATGGCAGCGTCGAGAATCCTATAAAGTGGCACATGAACTTGCTCAATTTTCTATTTTCTATTTTATTTTTCAGACTTGGATTGAGGAGGAGCCAAGTTGGCTCGCTCTGTTCCTTTTATATGATGTAACTGTTGATTCTTAATATCAATGAAAAAGTTTCCATATAAAAAAAATAGAGTGATAGACAGTTGATCTTTTATATAACCAGATATCAAATGAAACTCCTAGAAGTGCACACTTAAAGCCACACAAATTTAAGCCTTTAATTTTTGCTTGACCATATTTGATTTCATGTTTATAATATATGAAGCCATGTTATGTAAATGATTGATAGAGTAAGCTAGCTCGTGTCGTGTCTGAAATTGATAAAGGTAAGCATCAGTAATCCTTTGCCTTTTCCTCATTTTGTTTTCTCCTTGAAATCTAGTTGTGTTGACCGTAAGAGCACTGATTTGCGTCTTGGCGGATTTCAGAGAGAGTATTTACAGATAGATTGTGCAATCAATCCGGTATCTCTCTCTCACTTCATTCTGTGTGTCCCTTAATAATGACTTTGGAATTTGTCTAAGACTTGGGTCCTATATTCTGGTATCTCACTTGAGGGGTGCCAATCAAGGTAGTCGTGAAACGAGCAAGAGACTTGATAGTGACTTTAACTGTACTCTCAGAATAAGTGTTTGAAACCGTACTTCAAACCTCCCTAAAAAATAAAATTAAAAACCAATTAATTAACACAACTGTTGTGAATTCTACCCAATTTCATACACGACACAATAACCCGACACGAAACGACACAAAAAATCAAGTTTCTGCCGAGGCTTAATGGGTCTGGTGTATAATTACGTCAACCCGTTGAGCACTTGTTAAACAACTGTTGAATCGTGTCTACCGCTAGGTAACGCTGCTTCAACCATTAACCATAAACCAAAACCCTAGCCTTCCATCTTCTTTCATACGTGAATTGCTACGCCCCACATTAGGTAATATGATGTAAGCTAGCAATATTTATGTGATATGTAGATGTTGTGCTCAATGATATAATTAGAATAAATTATGAATCAAAAGGAACTTACGAATCTATGTTAATGTTTAGTAATTTCGTATGAGGCTTATTTATTTGATTTATATATTAATATATTGTTCTTAATGGGTGAAAACGGTTTAATATGAACTGCGACTTTGACCAAGTTGGGTTGTGGTTTGAATTTTTAAACTGTTAAGATAATTCGATTGGACACGACACACCGTTTGGATACGTAAGATGAAACGAACACGGCAACATGACACGCTTGCTAGGTCTACAACCCAGAACTCTTTGAACTCATTTTGTGCCAGTGACTTAAACATAAATACATTGTCGTACCAGCTAGACCCTAAACCCAACACAATCTGACAGCTTCCACGTCTTGCAACCCAAATATAGGGTGAGGATGAGACCAAGAAGGATTTGTAACAAGGGTTGCCGCCTATCCCAAGGCCAAAGATAGGGGCCAATGGCAAAGGAGGGTTTTCTTTTAGTTTTCTCTCTAGATGACTATTAGGGTTGTTCTGTGAGATCCTATATTTTTTATATTATCTTTGGAGAGATAGTAGGATGAATGCTATAGAAGCTTAGTAAATTTAACCATGTTGCAGTTATGCATGTAGCATGCAATTGAGTCATGCTTGATAGAGGCACCAGGCAAGTTTCATGCTTTTCTTGCTGCCACCTGTCATCTGTGCTATTTCCATACCAATCCCATTTCATCTTTTGTCTAATCATTAGCTGACACAACATAGAGTTTATCCTCTCGCCAAGCCGACTTGCTTCTACTATAAATATCATGGACTTCCTTCATTTCTTTCACATCATTCTTCAAGCATTTTCCCTTCTATCACGTTGCATATTGCATGCAATAATTCTTATATATATATATATATATATAGAAGAAAGAGAGTTTAGGTTAGTGGGAGCTGGTTGGGTGTGGAGATCAAGTAGGGTTTGTTCCTGGTTTGTAGTTCAGCTTATCAATTGAGGTGAGGGTCTGTGTAATGTGTTCTAAAATTTCTTATTCGGATAACATGAAACCACGAACTATTGTGGGTTTTACTCTCATTTACAAATATCTCTCTATTTTCAAGTCAAACATGTTGGATTTGGCAAAATGCTTTCAAAGTTATTATATATTTGATTAGTGAATTATTTGAGATTATTCTCATGGAGCATGAGATCTTCCGCGGTTGGATTATCCGAAGGCTAAATGTAATGCACACGGGGGACATTAGGGCATAATGGCCAATTTAGGGGTCACATGGTGAGCTACATATTATGAAGGATGACCAACATGTAAAGGGGATGATGTGATATGGCATGATATGTGATAAATGTTGGGATATAATTATATTTTATTTTCTAGATTGTGCAAAATGGCACGCTTGACTGCATATTACATATTCTACCTGACTGGGCGACTCTGCGGTTGTTGCCTGCCTCACCCTTTTTATTTTGACAGATGAGTTATTTGGCAAGATAAGGCTAGACGAGCTGAGTTTGTGTTAGGGACGAGGGATTTAAGGGATTTGAGAGTTTTATTATTTTTGTACACCGTAAGGATTTTTGAGGTTATTTATATAAGAGAAGCTTGTTTTTATTTATTTCTTTTCTTTTCTTTTTACTCGCACACCGACATGGGGTTTATTTTATTTTTCTTACCAATTTCTAAGCTTGGGGCGTGACATGTTCCGAAATAAATTATCAATTTTGATCTTATATTTCTTAACTACTTTCTCAACTTTACTACCAAATATAGTTTTTCAAAATTAATTTTACAAAGTCAACTTTATTAGGTTTGGAAGTTAAATAGAAGAACACGTGTCAAAAAGCTAGAATAGAAACATGAAAGGCACCAATTTGGAAACAATAGATGCGACTATCAAACACTAAAGATATGTTGGGTGAAGATTTAGGAAATTTCAAGGAATTACGCTGGGTTATTAAGGAATGGATCATGTAACAATATAGAAGGGATTAGAAAAACTCTCAATGAGCATTATATATGCATATGAGAGATTTGCTAATCCCTATTTGGAGGCGCATCTACAAATCCCTCTCACATGCATTTGTAATGCTCATAGAGGGCTTTTTCTAATCCGTCTATATAACATTTTATGATCCCAGATTTATAACTTGGCATCAATTCCTTGGGACTTGAAACCCTTATCCAAAACATTAGCCTAATTTTTTTGTATCTATATCTAATATCTACTCTATATATATAAAGCCCGAAGGCCAAAAAGGTGAATCATTCATAATTTCAAATTACCCTCCCTATTAATTAGATTTTAAAATAAACAATTTAATTGAATTTTTTTAAATCTCAATCCAATATAACAAAAACTATCCACGTGGGCAGTTTCTTTTCTTTATTTCTTTAATTTTTTTAAATAGAAAAATATATTTTAAACAACAATGAAAAAAAATACAAGTAAAAAATAAGACGTAGAAAAGAGTTGTCATTACACGAAATAAGGGCGTGGCAAGAAGCTAGTTTGTTAAGAAAGCGTCAAAGAAACCGCCTAAAGTGTTGCCCTCTCTACCGTCATTGAGTACACACCGTGTGTGGCGACAACGTCCGCCACTTCATGCGGCACTAACACTTGCACTCGCAGTTAAATCTTGAAATAAAACCAACGTTAAAATTACTTCCCTTCTTGTTCTTTGCTTTCTGCTTCTCAATCGTCTCTCTCACTAGTAAACCAACCATGTCTTGCTTTAAGGGAAAGTATCATGGTAATTGCATAGCATCTCCTTTTCTACCTTAATTTTTTGTACCTAGGCTTTGTTCTTTGTTTGTTTCTACTCTAATCTCTAGTCTGATGAGTTCTTGATTCTATTATGTTTTAAGTACTTCGTATCAGGCTTTTCTTTGCAGTGAATTATCATTAGGTTTTTCTTCGTTTTTAATATTAATTTGGATCGTTCGTGTTTGTTGAATTTTGATAGGGTATTGTTTACGTGCATATTTAGCAGTTTGGCTTGCTGTTTGCTTTGATCGGCTTCGGGATATTTTGGATCTAAATTGATAAGATATTTAGAAGTAAATTGAAAATAAGGATAACAAAACTAACAATCATGTAGTCAAATTATGATTTTTCTTCTGCTACTTCATAAAGGATAGTAGAATTGTGAGGAAAAGAATTTTAGGGCTTCAACGGAATAGAAAAAGAACTGCTGAAAAAGCTTGACCATAAGGGCATGCCCATATGTTGTTTTTGTTTCAAAAGATTCTAATTGCGCTCCAATTATTGGAATTTGGAACCGTGTTTTCAAGGGACATCATTTGGTTCTGATCAATCATTTGATCACATCATGCAGTCTCCTCGACCATCTTGATATTGATGGATGATACATTTTGTTTGGACATATTGCTGTTGAAACTTGAAATGCATCTTAGAGAAATCATACGATTCTTTTTGAAGTGATAGCTGAGATGCAATCTGTACCGTGCCACGCCACAACTCATTCCTACTTGGCGTACCGACATTTTCTTCGTGCACTGTCCCGGGTTTGGACCCTTTACAGACTCACTCTGTGCTCCTGCCCTGCCTTATCTGTGTCTGTGCCACTTGGTACGGGTCCATATGGTCTGGCCCGTTTCACAATTTCCTGAGATATTTTTGGGATCAATGTAACTCTAGATTACAAGAAAGCATACTATGTTTTATGTTTAGTCTACTTGTTTTGTACTTGATTTAATATTTGATGTTGTTGCAGTTTCCAAACTCAATCCCCCCAAATAATTCATTTAGAGAGACCAAAAATAACATCTATCATGTATTACAGATGAACTTGTAGCCAATGCTGCCTACATTGGTACCCCTGGGAAGGGAATCCTTGCCGCAGACGAGCAGTCAACGGGCACGATTGGCAAGCGTCTGTCAAGCATAAATGTCGAGAATAATGAAAACAACAGGCGAGCCCTCCGTGAGCTCCCTCTGCCTGGTGCACCCAGTATCTCAGCGGTGTGATCCTTTGAGGAAACCCTTTACCAGAAAAACAGCCGGCGGTAAACCCTTTGTTGATATTCTCAAAGACGGTGGGGTCCTTCCCGAATTAAAGTTGACAAGGGCACTGTTGAGCTTGTTGAACTAATGGTGAGACCACAACTCAGGGTCTTGACGGTCTTGGCCAGCGCTGTCAGCAGTATCATGGAAGCTGGTGCCCGGTGTTTGCAAAGTGGCGCGGCTGTACTCAATATTGGCCCTGAAACGAGCCAACCCAGCTTGCTATAAAAATGAGAATGCCAATGGCTTGGCGCGCTACGCCTGTCATTTGCCAGGAGAATGGTCAGCCCACTGTGGAGCCAGAGATACTGGCTGATGGATCTCATGACATTGAGCTATGCAAATGTGACTGAGCGTGTCCTTGCAGCTGCTATAAAGCTCTGAACGATCATCATGTCCTTCTCGAGGGGACTCTTTGAAGCCAAACATGGTTGACTCCTTGGTTCGGATGCCAAGAAGGTTTCACCTGGAGGTGGTGGCTTATCATACAGTAAGGGCATTGCAGCGAACAATGCCTCCAGCTGTTCCTGCTGTGGTGTTTTTCTGGTGGCAGAGGAGGAGGAAGCTACCCCCAATTTGGAATGCTATGAACAAGCTCAATACCAAGAAACCTTGGTCACTTTCGTTCTCTTTTTGGGCGGCTCTGCAGCAGAGTACCCTAAAGGCGTGGGCTGGAAAGGACGAAATGTGGAGAAGCCAAGTAATGGGCTGCCTTCCTTTTGCTAGGTGCAAAGCTAATTCAGAAGCAACTTAAGTACCTACAAAGGAGATGCTGCATTGGGAGATGTGGTGCTTTCTGAGAGCCTTCACGTGAAGGATTATATTGAAGATTTTGCAGGTCAATTTCTATTTCCTCATGTATTGCTGTTAAGTTAGAAATTAATCGAGAGTTGAGTGTTTCATTTTTGTTCTTTGGAATGCAACTGATTAGAATTCGTGGCATGTATCGTCACGGCTTGATTATTGCCTTTTAAGTTTTTTTGGTACTTTTCCTTTTGACAACAAAGGCTGGCCAGAAAACATATTCAAGTATTAGAGTTATGCTGGCTGGAGTACTGCTGCAATAATTGTGGATTGATTAGGTTCATGTTAAAGCAGATTGTACCTTAAAGTAAATCTTACAATGTAGCTGTACCTCAAACTTATAGTTCCTTTACAAAAGCAGTAAAGGTGGAAGTGGGAAGTAAAAAAGCCCTCCTCTGAGTGTACAACTATATCATGTATTTCCTTAACATCTTGGTGCTTGTCACGTAGTCACAAGAAAAAAAATCCAAGGGCCCATTTGGATTGAGGGGAGATTTCAAATTTAGAAACTTAGAAGAGATTATAAGGTTAAATTGTTTCATTTATAATATAGCAATCCATGTATCCCAAGATTTGAATAAGAAGGACATGAAAAAGCAAAATGGAGTCCAAATGACTCACAGCAAACACACAAATACCTTCTGTTTTTTGGTTAATCCGGCCCCACTCCCCATAATGTGACAATTTTTTACTAGAAAGCCATACAAGCTTGACCGCTAAGTACTTTGCCTACCTAAGATTCGCTCCTACATCTAGTTGTTTCAAATACAATCGATTTAATGCTTCCTAGTTTATGTAGCAAAACTTTAACATCCAAATCCTTTCTTTCAAATTTTTCTGGTCGGAATGGAGCCTACGAATCTTTACAGGACAGACAGATGAAGAGAAATGGGAACAACTACCTAAAATTATCTTTATTTCTCTTTACTGCTACAAAGAAAAGAAATAGATGACCAATACATCAATGACAACTTCCTTGCTTCAATGATACAAAACCATCGCTACTACAAGAGTAAGCAAAGAGAAGAGGATATTACCAAAACTTGTGATGGATCCACCCTTTGAAATGACTTTGTTTTCTGCAAAAACCATTACACCACATTAATATTACTATTTATTTAAATATTTGATAAATCTAATTAATATATATCTTCACTTCACAATTTATGAATTACTAGGTACTTACTGCACTCTTTTGGGTGGCATACGCACCTCAACCCAGCACCACAAATTCCATTAGGCTTTTCGCACTCGTCGCAGATATTGGGTACGTGGTCAGGGATGTCGAAAGACATTCTTGTCTTCAATCCATATCCTTTATTGTTTCCATGTGAAGATTTTCCATACACCCTGCTGTAACATGAGCAGTTCAAATCTCTTGGATGAAATCCCATGTCTAGCTTTGTGAGATCATGAACTAGCAAGCAAGAAGATGACGTAAGCCCGTCAAGTTCGGGTTCTTGAATCTTTGAAGAAGCTCCACCTGCATGCAAGCAGGTGACATTATGAAAAAGTGGTGATTGAGGAAGCATTTTGTTTGAGCAGTTGTAGAGTAAAAGTGAGTTGGACTGCGGGGGAGAACGAAAACTAGGCGATCGAAGTTTAGGAGGGACAGTGTGGAGTGGAGATGAACAAGAAGGGTTGGAGATGATCAGACTTTTACATTTGTATTTAGTGTAGGAAATTGGGAACAGGTTAATAGAGGTTCTATCTCTATGGTATAGTTTTCGAGATTTGCACACGAAAATGCGGTTTAGGGGAGAAAACGCGGTTGAATTTGGTTTCGAAAAAGGTGTTTGAGTTTTGAGTTTGTCACAAATGATTGGTGAAGCATTTTGAGGAATTGAAGTTGTTAACCAAAAATTGAGTACTAGAAGGAAAAGATGGAAGAGGCCGATTTTCTTGAATATCTGCATTTTCAAATGAACTGCATTATTATGTTATCTTGCTTTCCTATAGAATTATAAGGAAGCAAAGAAGATCATGATGACATAGAATCTACTTTTTAATCTGTTGAAGAATATTACTTTGTGATTTCAAATTTTCTTGTGGACTTTTGGCAGGGATATGTATTTACTTTTGCAATTGCAATCCCACTTTTCCAGTTTACTTTTGCACATGCAATTCCACTTTTCCAGTGGCCCAATGGAATGTGACTTTTTAGATTCTGCTGCCTGATTTCCTCCTTTTTCATCCACTACTACTGTTGGCGATGGTATGTTTTTTGATGGATCATGAGGCTATCTTCACAAGCTTATCCCCGCCCCGCTCGGCAGCTGCTGGGTTGGGTCTCCCCATCTCTCCTAAACTCCCCCCGGTTTCTATAAAATGGATTTCTTTTTTGTTCAAATTCTAAGTAATTAATAATAAGAAGGATACCATGAATTTTATTTATCCAAACCTTGTAATTTTTTACAGAAGCTTCATTTATGCTTGAGAGTGTAAACAATTTTTAAAGGTTACAAATCCTAAAATTTAGTCCCGTATTTTAAACTATTCATCTATACGTATGAGGTTTGTTAGTTTTTTCCTCCAACCCAAAGGGACCTATAATTCTTAACCCCAACTTTATAATTTGTTAAACCTTTGTATTCTTTGATAACTTTTTTTTTTGAAACAATTTTAGAATTAGTTTTTGTATAATCTATGTTGTTTCATTTTTATGAACATTTCGATGTAAAAAAATTCAAAATCCAAAAGAAAAAATTGTTGAGATATTTTTGAGTTCGACATCATTTGATTCCATATCACAATATAGAGATTGAAAGCGACCAATAGAACTCGAATGTCATCAAGAAGGCATGGGTAAACCCTTGCCTAAGCCTCTCTAGGCTTTCCCAGTCCTGTCCCCTGAAAATTAATTAAAGAATAAAGCACGCCGGCGACGATCGAATATATGTTCGTGATCAGTAATTAACATTGTTTTGTCTAGTGACTTTTAATGATCTTACATTACAGTATGAAGCATCACATAATTTATTGTTTTAATTAATTTCAAATGGGGTGCCCGTGGGGGCAAAAACCGACCGTTTTGCATTTACCAATATTATGTATAGAAATGTTCACTTAAGTACGGTGTTCTAAAAGTTCCCACCTAGGGCTGCTTAGGCCCCATATAGACGTTAGGCGGCAGGCTACCGCCACGACTAATCCCTAGACGTTTAAAAAAAATAAAAAAGAACGCCTAGAGTCGCCTAGCACGCCTAAGTAGACATAAGCAGACTAGGTGGGCCTAGGTGGATCTAGGCTTTTGTGACCTTTTTTGCTTATATCATTCTATTTTGTAATGAGTTTTTTTATTAGCACCTCACAAATTGTTGAATACACTTCACATTACAATTTAATATTAAATAACTTATATACCCTAATATGCAATGACAATTTCTTCCTCCTAAGGTTTAAAAAAATTTAAAAAATTTAAAATACACTCCAAATCTTGGATATCACTTTTAAGGTGTATATCCAAGATTATTTATCTTCTTCAACTCTCAAAACCACTCTCACCCTTATTGTAGAACAAAACCCTAACCAATGAAACTACATTAATATTTATAAAAAAAATTTGACAAATGGAACATGAAATCAACGTTTTGGAAGCTTCACATGAGGTAAGACTTCCTATTTTTCATTGTTTTAGTTTATTTCAACGACATTGGCATGCCTATATATAGTTGCGTTATGAATGATATCCCTTGAAAAAAGTATGTAGAACCATTATCAAAGAGTAGGCCTTGCTTATGGGAAAGTATGAAGCAACCCAAAAATGGTATTCATGAAGTTAGTGCGCAGAACCAATTATGAAATGCATTTCTAGGTCCCTTTTTTGCTACAAAGTGATGGATACTCAAATCGTCAATGATGGATTCTCAAATTTAAACCTTCATTCTTCTTCAACCGTGTTTCACACAGAAGTAAAAAATAAAAATAAAAACATAAAATATGTATTTGCATTTAAGATGTGAAGAGTGTGGGGTGTATGTTGAGAGTGTGGAGTGTGAGGGTATTATGGGAAAGTATGTGGGGTGTATTAAGATAAATTTTGATTGAAAAAACAAATGTGGGGTGTATTCAACAATATGTGCAGTGTTAATAAAACAACCCTTTTGTAATTTATGTTTCCCAATACAATTATATATATTGTTTTAAGTATAAGTAAACATTTAGTTATATGTTATACAATAAAGTTAATTAAAATTAAAACAACCGCCTAGCCCTGCTGTCTGACAAACAAAACATATCAAATCTCAAATATTTGATAAGTATAGAACATTACTCTGGCTCATGTTACATATTTATCCTATGAACATGTGTACCTATTATGCTTTAATTACAGATTTTAGACCATTAAATTTATACACTTTGAATGATTGAGATGCAATATTATTATTCCTTTTTATTTTTATTATTTAAATAATTATATATTGGAAACAAATTTCTAAAAACCTTGTAATTAAGATTTTTTATTCTCTCTCCTATCTCTTAATTGTTTTTTATTAAAACTCTCTCTTCCCATTTAACTCTTTCTTCTCTCTTCTTTTGCCTCGTTGTTCATCCTTCCCAGCCATCTTGTTTTCTATGGTATCCCTTGAAATGTGCTGAAAACATATAGAATCTCATCTATGTAAAAAGTTGCACAACCTAGCGAATTCTCCCACTTATAATTATATGTACCCTAAAGGTACTTGTTAAACTCAATGTAAAATCTTTGTTCTTGGACTACAATTGATTGAAGAAGAAAAAATGAAATTGTAGAACACCAAACTTATTTGATTGCAGAACACTAAATTATTGTAAAAAATAGCCAATACTTGTACTTAATTAGTCTGATTTATGACGTTGGATATGATTGAAGCCATACTAAAATACAATTCAATTAAGATGATGCAAGGGCAGTTTTTTAAGTTCATTAAGCAGTATCTATATATTAAGCTTGATGTTTTGCCGATAAAGATGAGTTGAGATGCCCTTATAGTTAGTGCAAATGGAGAAGAAATAGACAGTTTAAGATATGCAGAGAACGAAATGAAATAAGGGAGAAGAAAGAGATTGAAACCCTAAAAATTCAAGCAAAAGAAGAAAGAGATTGAGATAGAATTAATAAAAAACATTTAAAGAGATACGAGAGAATGAAAATTTAAATCTCAATCATTCAAAGTGTGTGTGTATATATATATGATTGAGGTTCTAATTAAAAAGGATTTGTGATCTAAACAAAGAAATTAATTAAAGCTTACCATTCAAAGGACTTAATACAATCAATCTCAGAAACCATTTTCTCCAGATCTTTCAAAGTGTCCTCCACCACCACACCTTCCTTGAACTTAACAATCACCAAGTGCTTGAACTCCCCCATGATATTATTTGCCACTTCTACTGCACTACCCATGATTCTAGGGCGGGGTTCGGTTAACAGACTATGGTCGGTATGCCCAAAACGGAACCGATACCGACACCGACAAAATGGGTAAAAAACCGACGGCTAGTTCCAAATAAGGAAAACGAAGGAGAGAATAGGAGTAGAGGAAGAAGGGGAGAGAGACAGAGAAGAGGGACGGAGATGGCGGTGCGCCGGTAGCTATGGAGGATTTGATGTGGTGGCTATGAGAGAGGGAGAAGGAGAAGGCGAGTTGGCCATGGTGGTGGAAGTTTGAACTTGAAGGACAAGCAGATGTAGTGTGGGTGTGGCCTATGGTGATGGAAGTATAAGGTGGTGTGATGTTGGTGAGATGGTGTGATGGTTTGAAGAGAGAGACGAAGGTTGATAAAGAAGGAATAGAGATGATGGCGGCGTAAAGAAAACAAGTTAGACGTTTTCTTAAAGATAGTATTGCTATGTTAGGTTTACGATACATGAAAGCTTGAAATATATTAAGTGTACAAGCCCGACCACGTGGTTTGCCCACCCAAGATTCACTCCTACATCTAGTTGTTTCAAATACAATCGATTTAATGATTTCTAGTTTATGTAGCAAAATTTTAACATCCAAATCCTTTAATTCAAATTTCAGGAATGGAGCCTACGAATCTTTATAGGACAGACAGATGAAGAGAAATGGGAACAACTACCTAAAATTATCTTTTGATTTCTCTTTACTGCTACAAAGAAAAGAAATAGATGACCAATACATC